>JAVIAB010000126.1:44658180-44908180 GCA_032433765.1 Megaustenia siamemsis
CACAGTGTACCTTGTATTAACAGCTCATCTTGTATTCACAGTGTACCTTGTATTAACAGCTCATCTTGTATTCACAGTGTACCTTGTATTAACAGTTTATCTTGTATTGATAGTGTACCTTGTATTAACAGCTCATCTTGTATTCACAGTGTACCTTGTATTAACAGCTTATCTTGTATTGATAGTGTACCTTGTATTAACAGCTTATCTTGTATTGATAGTGTACCTTGTATTAACAGTTTATCTTGTATTGATAGTGTACCTTGTATTAACAGTTTATCTTGTATTGATAGTGTACCTTGTATTAACAGCTCATTTTGTATATATAAAAAAAAGTAAAGCACCCCCGTCACGTCAAGTGGCGTATAGGGAAATATGGTGTTAGTGACCCTATATTTTACAGACCTTCAGCACATGATTTTTGGTGTAATGTGGTCGGTATTACGCCCGTGCTGCTTTACTTTACCAGAAAAAAATCCGGTACCCATTTAAGGCTGGGTGAGCCCGGAAGCCGTCGGTTGGGATCGAACCCTACCTCTTGTCCTTTGTAGTCCAGTTCACTAACCACTGAGCTATCGCGGTTCCTTTCTTGTATTCATAGTGCACCTTATTTCATAGTGTATCCTTTATTAAAAGCTCATTTTGCAATCACAGTGCACCTTGTTTCCAAGTGCATCTTGTATTAACTGTGTATTTTGTATTCATATCTCATCTGGGACTGGTTGGTCTCGAGGCAAGACGACGGCCTCGAGACAGAGAGGTTGTGGGTTCAAATCGCGGTTGGTTGGAATTTGTATCTATGATTTCTCTCTGTGGCAACCACCTCTGGTCTCAGCAGCGAGGCCCGGCTTGAAATGTCAATTACTCATCGACGGAAAAAAATATGAGTACCTCTGAAGTCAGAGTTGTCTGCCTCTGTGGCGATGGATCCCTGTGCACACGGTTGCCAGGGAAAATGGATTAACACGCAAAATTCAGTTCCTATTCTCTAGAGACTTCATCAGAGGCAAAAGCCGGCGAACAGTATCTCATCTTGTGTTAACTGTGTATTTTGTATTGATATCTCATCTTGTATTAACTGTGTATTTTGTATTGATATCTCATCTTGTATTAACTGTGTATTTGTATTCATATCTCATCTTGTATTAACTGTGTATTTTGTATTCATATCTCATATTGTATTAACTGTGTATTTTGTATTCATATCTCATCTTGTGTTAAGTGTGTATTTTGTATTCATATCTCATCTTGTATTAACTGTGTATTTGTATTCATATCTCATCTTGTATTAACTGTGTATTTTGTATTCATATCTCATCTTGTGTTAACAACCCATCCTGTATTGACAGTGTACTTTCCTGTAACGGTAGATCTCGTGATACCAACATATTTTGTGTTTAAGATTTTATCCGGTAATGTGCGAGATTCTTGAGCTAACAACCATCATCAGGTTATGCCGTCTCCATTTGCAGTAGGTTATTTCATCTCTACGTTATACCATTTCTCTGTTTGTAATTATGTTATATGGTTGTTTCTTCGTTTCTGCTATTGATGGTTCTTTCTTCGTTTCTGCTGTTGATGGTTCTTTCTTCGTTTCTGCTATTGATGGTTCTTTCTTCGTTTTTGCTATTGATGGTTATTTCTTCGTTTCTGCTATTGATGGTTCTTTCTTCGTTTCTGCTGTTGATGGTTCTTTCTTCGTTTCTGCTATTATGGTTCTTTCTTCGTTTTTGCTATTGATGGTTATTTCTTCGTTTCTGCTATTGATGGTTATTCCTTCGTTTCTGCTATTGATGGTTATTTCTTCCTTTCTGCTATTTCCAAAGATTAATTATATTTTCTTTAAAAAAGAACTCATGTTGTTTAAACAATAAAAGTGTATATAAAATGTTGTATGAGAAAGTGCATCAAGTGCTGTCTAACTACGGAATAGATATTTTGATCATATAAATATCAACTTTCAAATTAATCGATTATGGCTTTTAAATAAAATGTATTCTCTTAAACTGGGAAAATTGAGGGACGAAGAGATAGAGTGAAGCAAAGAGAAAAGATACCAGACAGCTTAAGAGAATGGCTTGGCAGATGGTCAAGGATAAAAATAAATAACTGTCGAGATCGAAAGTTGTAGAGAGACTTGATCACCTACGCTAGCAGGCAAGGTACTCGATGATGATGATTTTCTTAAATATGCCACTTAACAGAAACATGTTTTGTGATAACATGTCTTATAAAGCGTTTTTATTGTTGTGCAGTTAATGTTGTGTTAAATTAAGATCGCCGTAATGGTGTTGATAATGAAATTAGAAATGATAAAAGACAGATTCCGGAACAGCGTCAAGAAAGCCATAACCTATCCAGGGGCAGATATTAATTCAGATCACAATCCTGTAATGATTCAAATGAAAATCAAATTAAAGAGATATAAACAAAATACTAATTCAGCAATACCAATAGATACAACAGCTTTAAAACCAGAAAGATGTAAAATAAACTTATACTGTACAAGTAAAGAACACATATCAGAAGCTGCTAGAAGAGGGATTGAGCAGTTCAGAAGAGAAAATCCTGAAGAAAAAGTCGCAACCAAATGGCAATGCATAAAAACAGCATACAAGACTCCTGCATCACCTTACTAAAAAAGGAAAGTAACAAAAAACAAAAATGTATAACTGACAATATTTTAGAAAAAATGGAAGAGAGAATACAAGCGAAGAACACTGCCAGATACAAGGAAATTGATAATGAAATACGAAAAATGTGCAAAAAGGCAAAAGAAGACTGGCTCAACCAAAGATGTCTAGAAGTCGAAACTATGGAAAGTAAACGAAATTTAAGAGGAATGCACACATAAATAAAAAGAATGACTAATAAAGACAAAAAAGCTGCAGGAAGCGGATGTATTGCAAACAAAGAGGGAAGAATGCTAACAGACAACAAAGATATAATAGATGGATAACAGAAATACATAACAGATTTATTTCATGACGAAAGGGACAAAAAGCCAGACATAAAATGTATATCCAGCTATAAAATCCTAAAATCTGAAGTAGAAAAGCTATAAAAACAATGAAAAAGGGAAAGACAGCAGGACCTGACAATATACAGATAGAGATGATACAGGCACTAGAAGATTTTGGCATTGAAGTGATCACAGACATATACAATGACATATACCATACAGGATACATACCAAATGAACTAAAAACATCAACTTTCATTGCATTGCCTAAAAAGAATGGTGTAGTTGAATGCATTGATTTTAGAACAATAAGCCTAATGAGCCAGGTAACCAATATTTTTCTAAAAGTTAAACAAGGAAGGATTCAGAATAAAATTAATACTGAACTTGGATTCAGGAGAAACAGTGGTACAAAAGAAGCCATATTCAGCAGCATGAGGACATTGATTGAAAAGTACATAGAAGTAAACAAACCAATATATGCCTGCTTCATAGACTACACCAAAGCATTTGATAGAATACACCATAATCAACTTATAGACTGCCTAAAAGATATAAAGCTGGATGACACAGACATACGACTGATATGGAATTTGTACAGGGAGCAAACAGCAATAATAAAATGTAACAAGGAGAACTCTACATCCATTGATATAAAAAGAGGAATAAGACAAGGATGCATCCTTTCACCAAGCTTGTTCAATCTATACACTGAGCAAATCTTTAAACACATCACTGAGATGCCAGGCCTAATCATTAATGGGAAGATAATCAATAACCTAAGATATGTTGATGATACTGTATTACTAGCAGAAAATCCTAAAGACCTACAACAATTACTTAATGTAATAAACATGACAAGCAAAAAATATGGACTAGATATGAATATCAAAAAGACTAAAACTATGATCATAAACAAAGGAAATTCTCAAGACCTACAATTAAATATAAAAGTGGAAGGAATACATCTAGAGACAGTTCAGAACTACAACAACCTGGGACATACTATAACCAGTGATGGAAAATGTACAACTGAAATAAATAAAAGAATAGGAATGGCAAAAAATAATTTCAATGCCATGAAAAATATACTAACATCAAAACAAATAAATCCAGGGCTAAAACTAAGAATAGCATAATGTTATATCTTCTAAATATTCCTGTATGGTGCAGAAACATGGACATTAGACAAAAAAAACAGAACAGAAAATTGATGCCTTTGAAATGTGGATATATAGAAGAATAGGTAGAATTAGATGGAAAGAAAAGAAAAGAAACGAGGAAGTTTTGAGACAACTAAAAATGAAAAGAGAACTACTAAACATAATTAGAGCAAGACAAATGAAATGTTTGGGTCATGTTAAAAGACACAACAGCCTAATAAAAGTAATATTGGAAGGGAAAATACAAGGTAAAAGAGGCAGACCAAGACTAACATGGACGAGTAACATCATAAGGTGGACAAGTCAACCTATGACAATCTGCATCATCAAAGCAAGAGACGGAGTGGAATGGCGCTCCATGGTAGCCAACCTTCGACACGGAGACGGCACTCAATGATGATGATGAAATTGCGTTCGTGTTAATTGCTGCTATCTACATATTATAGCTAGCTACCACAGCGGCATATCTCTCATGATAACTTTCACTGGAAAGACTATCTACCCCTGCATTAATCTACTCACATCATTACATTTTCATCGCAAAAATGGTTGCTTTCCAATTTGTGTTTAAAATGTTAAAAAAAAAAATCATTTATGTGTCATTTTACCACCATATTAAATACATTATTTTCATCGGCAATAAAAAGAAAATCAATATAAGAAATCATTCCACTTCGGATATTGCAACATGTCAGCAGTTTTCTTTAATTTCATATCAGCCGCAATTTTAGCCTTGTCGCCAAATCAAAAGTTGTCAGTAGCTAACGATGAGTTCCATTCCGGTATTAGACACGCTTGTCTATAGATGAATGTGATTTGCGTGGACTACCTTTGCCTATAGCTGAATGTGATATGCCTGGACCACCATTGTCTATAGCTGAATGTGATATGCGTGGACGACCACCACAATACGTGATCGATCAGCTCGGCACTTTCGTCACATTATCATCAATAGGTGCCCTGCCGGTTGACGTAGGCGATCATCTCTCTGCACATCAGTCGGTCCTACACACATGTCCTGTCCATTTGGCTAAGCTGTTCAATATTGTTCTCTCTTGGTTTTCTGTTTCGTCTGTATGCAGATAACTAACTGAATGTAATACAAGTGGACGTCTACTACCACAATATGCTATAGCTCGGCACTTTCGTCTGTATGCAGATAACTAACTGAATGTAATACAAGTGCACGTCTACTACCACAATATGCTATAGCTCGGCACTTTCGTCTGTATGCAGATAACTAACTGAATGTAATACAAGTGGACGTCTACTACCACAATATGCTATAGCTCGGCACTTTCGTCTGTATGCAGACAAATAATTGAATATAATACAAGTGGACATCAACTACCACATATGCGGTCGGCTCGGTACTTTCCTTTGCCTGTTAAATAGCAATAAGAGTGAGACGGGGATGACTGTTATCTGCATTTCTCCGTTCCTGCTGGCCATCTATTGGATTATGAGAGTAGCAGAGAACAACAGACTGAAACCTAGTGGACACTGACCAAGCAACCTGATGACCTAGACTTTGCTGATAGTATAGCTCTCCTATAATGAAATCATCAACACAAGCAAATTAAAAAGGAGTATACATACTTGAGACAACAACTCGCATTGAAAATAAATAGAGGACCAAAATCACGAAAATTATTGAAGCTAGCAATTACCAGGAGTAACTCCCCCCCCCCCCCCAAGCGGTAGATTAGTATGCATATCTATACAGTAATATAGACAACGAAGAAGGGACAGAGATTGATATCAAGAGCCCTACTGGGAGATACTTGTCTTAATAGGAAAATATAGATACACAATTTATTCCCGAGCTGTGATCGTAACCTTATGCTATAGTCATGAGAACGCCTGCATGAAAAACATCTCCAATGATGGCTAATTTTTTAGTTAGCTGAGTTGGCAGTGTTCCCTAGCGTTTTGGCTTTTCGTGGCAAGGCGCAGTGCCATGGAGTACGGGTTCGATCCTGCTTCAGTCCATATATTGTTCTTTGTTTTTTTCTGTTGTTGATTATTTGTCATTTTTTCCGAGTGCTGTAAACATACCACCTCCTCATCTGATTCGCTGAGGATACCAAAATCAAGAGGAACCTTCATCGCACTAGACAACATACGACAATAAAAGTATGTTAAATACAAAATAGAAAAAAAAAACTCCGATAAAAAGTCATTCTTTTGTATGGCTGTATTGTATTACACTGAGAACAACAAAAACGAAAGTCATTAATATAAAATGTACTTTAAATAAATGGAAATGGCAGGACAAAATTACTAACATACGAATAAACATATAATGAAAAAGCATACGCATCATGGAACAAAGAGATGAACAAAGACGATGGTGTTGGGTAGGTTACAAATTGCGAAAGTCAACAGAGAATTACACGACATGGTCTATCACAAGAGAAAAAGACACAGGGGAAGGCAACAAATATTCCTGTAGACGACAGCTTGAAATAGAGACAACAAAGCCAGGGTAAGACATGAAACTGTTTCAAGAGAACGGAATCAGACAGATGTCAGCTCATTGACAACTCGGCACTGGGTGACGCCTGATTGTGGACAACGAGGAAATCGACAAATTTGTTTGAGAGGAGGATGTTAATTGGTAAGAGAAAAATGAATACATTGAGAGACCGATGAGTCTGAAGGTGGACAAATTGTCTTGTCGATCTGGTGGGGAAAACAGCTGTACTCGTATCTACAATCAACATCTTACAGGAACAGTCAGTCTGAATACGCTGCGAGAAATGCTGGAACATTCAGTGGAACGGATATGGGGATGCCCCACCTGCAGTGAAATTGATTCCTTGATGAGTATAGAACAGCTCCTTAAGGAGGTGAAAGATAAAAGAAAAGAAGAGGAGGAAGAAAAAGTATGTATAATTGACGCTGATAATTTGCTATCACACAAGCTGCAATATGCAATGAAGAGATCTTGATGTCTGCTGCTTTAAGATGGACGTAGAGTAGGTCGACTGTAGGCCTCAGATATCACATTAGTACCCAGATATCATATTAGACCCCAGACTTCACATAAGACCTCAGAAATCACATTAGATCTCAGATATCATATTAGACCCCAGATATCACATAAGACCTCAGATATCACATTAGATCTCAGATATCACATTAAACCTCAGATATCAAATTAGACCTAAGATATCACATTAGACCTCAGATATCATATTAGACCTCAGATATCACATTAGACCTCAGATATCACATTAGACCTCAGATATCACATTAGACCTCAGATATCACATTAGACCTCAGATATCATATTAGACCTCAGATATCACATTAGACCTCAGATATCACATTAGACCTCAGATATCATATTAAACCCGCTTAGTAATGGTCATTATTTTCATTATACTCTAAACACAGACGCAGCTTAAATGGTCTGTATACATGGACGGAATCAATGACGTATACACCACGAAATGAGGCGGCACTTGTCTTGTATCTTGTACCAGTTCAGATATATGTTTATTAAGATACCTCCCGATACCATCTCTGTCTGTGTGATCCTCAAACTAAGGAAACCAAACCACTTATTTTGTATTTGAATACAGGGGAGATAGACAATCTTATGTATTAGCAAAGTCTTGAACTGTAATCTTAGTTGCCATCTATTGATTGTGGTAGTAACATGAGGTACGATGAGATGTCCTACCACACATAATTGATGCAATTACTTAACAAGCATTTGATTACAATAATAATGATTCTTGTCTTAAATAGATTTGTATTTCTTTTTAATTTCTCTAAAGATTATGCTAAAGATTGCTATTCATCAATTCTTCAATTTTTTCATTGACAATATCTGTTGGGTGCTGTTTAATAGCCATCTGGACTCATTTTTTGCAAGGCTTTGTGATGCACCTGTAAGTGATGTTTGTGGTCCTCTGTGTTGGTTGTTATGTTATGTACACAGAGATATCGTTGTCCTCTGCAAGGGTTGTTATGTTTTGTACACAGAGATATTGTTGTCCTATGCATGGGTTTTTATGTTATGTACACAGGGATCTCGTTGTCCTATGCAGGGGTTTTTAATGTTATGTACACAAGGATATCGTTGTCCTATGCAGGGGTTTTTAATGTTATGTACACAAGGATATCGTTGTCCTATGCAGGGGTTTTTATGTTATGTACACAAGGACCTCGTTACAGGGGTTTTTATGTTATGTACACAGGGATCTCGTGGTCCTATGCAGGGGTTTTTATGTTATGTACACAGGGATCTCGTGGTCCTATGCTTAGGGGGTCTTCTGGTCATGTTTTAAATGTCCTGTCCTAGGACTCTTGTACAGGTTCTTGTTTTGCTCTTATGGTCTGATCTATTTTCTATGCATAGATACAGAAATATTTTGCTTCATTTTAAAAGAAATGGGATAATTAATGGCAGGGTGGTGTCAAAGTACGAGAAATCGTGTAGTTACTAATTTTCAATGTTTTTCCACATTTTCCGTACATTTTAAATTGACAAATACTTAAATGGGGACAAGCCATCATTTACGAGCACGCTAGTCTAATGAAACGATTTCTTGTACATAGTTTCTACCTAGTATGTTTTTTTTTGGTTTGATACGGCATTTTCTAAAAATTCCAGCATGGTTGCGGCTAATGTATATTTCTACCGTAATCCCTACTATGATAGCAGCTCATGTATATTTAATGTAATCCCAGTATGATAGCACATCGTGTATATCTCTAATGTAATCCCAGTATGATAGCACATCGTGTATATCTCTAATGTAATCCCAGTATGATAGCAGATCATGTATATCTCTAATGTAGTCCCCAGTATTATAGGGAATAGATAGCTCTAGTTATCAACCCACAACGATAGTTACCCTCCCACAGCACTAGTTACCCATCCACAACACTAGTTACACATACACAGCGCTAGTTTCACATCTATAACGCTAGTTACTCATCCACAACACTAGTTACACATCCACAGCGCTAGTTTCACATCTATAACGCTAGTTACTCATCCACAACACTAGTTACACATCCACAACAGTAGATACACATCCACAACACTAGTTACACATCCACAACACTAGTTACACATCCACAGCGCTAGTTACACATCCACAACACTAGTTACACATCCGCAGCGCTAGTTACACATCCACAGCGCTAGTACACCCTATTCACATCTACAGCACTAGTTACACATCCACAACACTAGTTACACATCCACAACACTAGTTTCACATCCACAACACTAGTTTCACATCCACAACACTAGTTTCACATCCACAACATTAGTTACACATCCACAACACTAGTTTCACATCCACAACACTAGTTACACATCCACAACACTAGTTACACATCCACAACACTAGTTTCACATCCAGAACACTAGTTTCACATCCACAACACTAGTTACACATCCACAACACTAGTTTCACATCCACAACACTAGTTTCACATCCACAACACTAGTTTCACATACACAACACTAGCTTCACATCCACAACGCTAGTTACACATCCACAACACTAGTTTCACATCCACAACGCTAGTTTCGCATCTACAGCACTAGTTTCACATCCACAACACTAGTTACACATCCACAACACTAGTTTCACATCCACAACACTAGTTACACATCCACAACACTAGTTTCACATCCACAACACTAGTTACACATCCACAACACTAGTTACACATCTACAACACTAGTTACACATCCACAACACTAGTTACACATCCACAACACTAGTTACACATCCACAACACTAGTTACACATCCACAACACTAGTTTCACATCCACAACACTAGTTACACATCCACAGCGCTAGTTTCACATCCACAACACTAGTTACACATCCACAGCGCTATTTACACATCCACAACACTAGTTACACATCCACAGCGCTAGTTTCGCATCTACAGTACTAGTTACACATCCACAACACTAGTTACACATCCACAGCGCTAGTTTCACATCCACAACACTAGTTACACATCCACACCACTAGTTACACATCCACAACACTAGTTACACATCCACAACCCTAGTTTATCAAAGAAGTTACAGAAAATAATATATGAAAGGAATAAGAGAGAGAGAGACATTATGAATGAGTAAGGGGGAGAGAGATATAGTGAAAGAGAGAGAGCAATCATACACAAATCTAATCTTCAATCGGGTACAAAACAAGTTGTGTAGTCATGCCTAGTATCTCTGAAAGATGTGCCGTTTCTGAACCACAATTTCCTCGTTACATTCATTAGCGTTGAGGACCACTGTTGTGAACAAGATACAGACAGTGTATGTAGCAATGCGATGGCGAGTTCTAGAACCAGAAAAGTGAACACGATTACCGTATTGGCTTGTCATGATAGCGTTACAATTTCAACTCTAAACCTCAACTCAAAAAATCATGAAGATGGAAGTGATGGTTATCTCTAGGGAGGCACAGCTCTCACAAACTCCACATTAAAGTCAATGGGACACTATTAAAACAAGTTCATCGATTGAAACCCCAGGGCACTCCAATGGCATTATGTACAAGATGTCGCACTGAAGTAAATGACTGGATAGGTAGTCAAATCATCATTTTCTATCAATGTTTTATAGCCGGATCTTGTCATAGAAAATAATTCAATGAGAATGTATTAGAGAGAACAATTGTTGGAGATCCTTCCTTATGGAAGAAATGAATTCTATGGACAACTATAGGATAGTTCAAGAGAAAGCAAAACAGAGAGAAACATCATTGAGAGAAGAAATGAATTCTATGGACAACTATAGGATAGTTCAAGAGAAAGCAAAACAGAGAGAAACATCACTGAGAGAAGAAATGAATTCTATGGACAACTATAGGATAGTTCAAGAGAAAGCAAAACAGAGAGAAACATCATTGAGAGAAGAAATGAATTCTATGGACAACTATAAGATAGTTCAAGAGAAAGCAAAACAGAGAGAAACATCATTGAGAGAAGAAATGAATTCTATGGACAACTATAAGATAGTTCAAGAGAAAGCAAAACAGAGAAACATCATTGAGAGAAGAAATGAATTCTATGGACAACTATAAGATAGTTCAAGAGAAAGCAAAACAGAGAGAAACATCATTGAGAGAAGAAATGAATTCTATGGACAACTATAAGATAGTTCAAGAGAAAGCAAAACAGAGAGAAACATCATTGAGAGAAGAAATTGGATACAACTTTAGATCTTTTATGTTCAAAATCAAGCAGACAACATTATCAACAAAAGAGATAAATTGTCAGTTGAAATAAACATTGTTTAACAGTTGAATCAACATATTTTTTATGGAGGAAAATTTTAAAAAATATGATAAATTAGGAACAACCACGTCACCCCCGTCCGACAGATCTCTTCGGACAGAACCAAGATCTTCAATGTATTTTATGACGTCACGTTCTGAAAGAGGTCAAAGCAAAAAGAGAGCTAATTTCTAATATTAGGAAGAAACAATCACATTTTTTGGCCATGTAATGAGAAGAGAAAAGCTGGAATATATTGTAACAACTGGTAAAATTGAGGGACGAAGAGATAGAGGGAAGCAAAGAGAAAAAATACCAGACAGCTTAAGAGAATGGTTTGGCAGTAGGTCAACAACAGAAATGATAAATAACTGTCGAGATCGAAAGTTGTGGAGAGACATGATCACCTATGCCAGCAGGCTTGGTACTTGATGATGATGATTCACGAAGACATGTCTCAATGAAAGAATGAGAAAGCACTACCGGCGCAAGTCAGAATTAACATAAGATATGCAAGCCATGAACTACATTGTCTCTATGTTGCCTTATAGATGCCCAGCTGTTGCAATTTGAAACTCAACATCCGTCCACATATCTCTCGCGAGTCACGACTACAAAATGCAACATACGAGCTACAGTCTGGCTATATTTCTCTACATTTTCTTCCACTGACGCAACACAAAAGGCCAAAATTCAACTGAGAGATTGAAATAAAGTTAGAAAAACTACAGTTATTATTAATACACTTTCAACTCACCAATATGTCAAATGTCCGTGTCCTTGTAATATTCACATAGCAACAATTCACCTGCATTTGCTATATTCACATTACAGATCAACAACTCCACGTTTTATATTCACGTTGCACATATTCTACCTGCAATATTCACACTACATATCACGTACCCCACTTGTTACACTCACATAACATATCACATGTTAGTTTATGAAAGTCACATCACACTTTGCCTGTTTGACGCCCTTATCCCCGTCAACAAGTTACACTTAATAAGCAACTCATTTCTCAACCCGCTACTTAATAACCACCGCGACTCTGGCGCGTCCACAGACTTGAAATGCATACCCGATTTACTCCACGAATCAGGTCGCCTCGTTTCCCTGTTAAATTAAGAAAAAAGTAGTTCCTCTGTTACTCTATCTGTACCCAGACCGGTGGCAGCAGAAATGGGACTCTTTTGTGTCGGTGGAACCACTCTTAAAAGACCGCAAGGACGGGAGAAAATCTCGAATATACAGCACTCGTTTTCTGTCACTTATTTTTTTCCTCACATCCACGGTTCAGTGAATTTCACTGAGCGGCATTCAAGTGGGGGCATCAGTTCAAACAGCCTGATAGATTTCATTGATTTCATTGAGGTCCATTCACAAACAATGCGGCCAGTGACATGATGGCTGCTCTTGGTCGGACTGTTGCCTGCCAGGGCATAGGTGGAAGTTGAGTGTTGGGGAATGCGGAAGTGACAAAGTCCATGCTGGCAATGGGAACACAAGGCAAATGTTTCGGGTTGACAAGCTGACAAGTTTCAGCTAGGGGTAAAACAAATGAATGGCCAGGTTGTCCGTATGTTAATAAATAGGATACAGGAGTGAACTACTATCAGATTTCTTCAACCCAAATCTTCTTTCTGCTATTAAAAATCAGGTACATATTTTCAGTTAAAAGAGTTTCAAGCTTTTCGACTTCAGTTACACTCTCAGTTTGCTTGACTACTCTCTGCATTAATCATATTGGTGGGCTCTGTTGATGTAGAAGATCTAGTACTGCTGTGCTAAGAGTACTTATAAGGCAGAAAGATTCCACTTCAGTTGAGCAAGGAAAACTCATGGATCTAGGGGCAAACGGCTCGAGTCGATGCCTGACATTAAGATTATGATTAACCTAACTCAAGTCTATACAGAACGTAACACGCGGGTAAGTAGAGGGCACGAGGGTAAGTAGAGGGCACGCGGGTAAGTAGAGGACACGAGGGTAAGTAGAGGGCACGAGGGTAAGTAGAGGGCACGAGGGTAAGTAGAGGGCACGAGGGTAAGTAGAGGGCACGAGGGTAGGTAGAGGGCAGGAGGGTAAGTAGAGGACACGAGGGTAAGTAGAGGGCACGAGGGTAAGTAGAGGACACGAGGGTAAGTAGAGGGCAGGAGGGTAAGTAGAGGACACGCGGGTAAGTAGAGGGCACGAGGGTAAGTAGAGGACACGCGGGTAAGTAGAGGACACGCGGGTAAGTAGAGGACACGAGGGTAAGTAGAGGACACGCGGGTAAGTAGAGGGCACGAGGGTAAGTAGAGGACACGATGGTAAGTAGAGGACACGCGGGTAAGTAGAGGGCACGAGGGTAAGTAGAGGACACGAGGGTAAGTAGAGGACACGCGGGTAAGTAGAGGACACGCGGGTAAGTAGAGGACACGCGGGTAAGTAGAGGACACGAGGGTAAGTAGAGGACACGCGGGTAAGTAGAGGGCACGAGGGTAAGTAGAGGACACGAGGGTAAGTAGAGGACACGCGGGTAAGTAGAGGACACGCAGGTAAGTAGAGGACACGCAGGTAAGTAGATGACACGCGGGTAAGTAGAGGACACGCGGGTAAGTAGAGGACACGCAGGTAAGTAGAGGACACGCGGGTAAGTAGAGGACACGCGGGTAAGTAGAGGACACGCGGGTAAGTAGAGGACACGCGGGTAAGTAGAGGACACGCGGGTAAGTAGAGGACACGCGGGTAAGTAGAGGACACGCGGGTAAGTAGAGGACATGCGGGTAAGTAGAGGACATGCGGGTAAGTAGAGGACACGCGGGTAAGTAGAGGACATGCGGGTAAGTAGAGGACACGCAGGTAAGTAGAGGACACGCGGGTAAGTAGAGGACACGCAGGTAAGTAGAGGACACGCAGGTAAGTAGAGGACACGCGGGTAAGTAGAGGACACGCGGGTAAGTAGAGGACACGCGGGTAAGTAGAGGACATGCGGGTAAGTAGAGGACATGCGGGTAAGTAGAGGACACGCCGGTAAGTAGAGGACATGCGGGTAAGTAGAGGACACGCAGGTAAGTAGAGGACATGCGGGTAAGTAGAGGACACGCGGGTAAGTAGAGGACACGCGGGTAAGTAGAGGACATGCGGGTAAGTAGAGGACACGCAGGTAATTAGAGGACATGCAGGTAAGTAGAGGACACGCGGGTAAGTAGAGGACATGCGGGTAAGTAGAGGACATGCGGGTAAGTAGAGGACACGCAGGTAAGTAGAGGACATGCGGGTAAGTAGAGGACACGCAGGTAAGTAGAGGACACGCGGTAAGTAGAGGACATGCGGGTAAGTAGAGGACACGCGGGTAAGTAGAGGACACGCGGGTAAGTAGAGGACATGCGGGTAAGTAGAGGACACGCGGGTAAGTAGAGGACACGCTGGTAAGTAGAGGACACGCAGGTAAGTAGAGGACACGCAGGTAAGTAGAGGACACGCGGGTAAGTAGAGGACATGCGGGTAAGTAGGGGACATGCGGGTAAGTAGAGGACACGCAGGTAAGTAGAGGACACGCGGGTAAGTAGAGGACACGCAGGTAAGTAGAGGACACGAGGGTAAGTAGAGGACACGCAGGTAAGTAGAGGGCACGAGGGTAAGTAGAGGACACGCAGGTAAGTAGAGGGCACGAGGGTAAGTAGAGGACACGCTGGTAAGTAGAGGACACGAGGGTAAGTAGAGGGCACGAGGGTAAGTAGAGGATACGCAGGTAAGTAGAGGAAAACTATAAGATGAAAGTTTAAAATAAGCGAGTTTTGAAAACAAATTCAATTTGTGCATTCATGTCACTTTCGAAATCACAAAAAGTTGTACACAATAAAATTCCCACTCAAATGACAGAGATTTCATAATTTTGTGTACAGTTGTGCACGTAAACTGACTCGGTTAACAGTTGTATCACGACTCAGCGCGTTGTTGTCTCATGAAACTACCATTATTGACACGACCACCGTAATGTCAAGACTCACATGACAAGCAACCCTCAAATACTGGTGCGACTCCGTAAAAAAAAAAAACATAATTAAAGAAAAATGATTTTTTAAAAAATTATTAAACAAACAAGTTTCTATAATATTTCGTAGTGGCATTTAGTCAAAGTCGTGGCTACATTATCACATTGTCCAAGTGAGATAGAGAATACACAGGCGACCCTAAACCTATGCTAGGTGCCAACATGAAACAGTGTTTCCAATACACACTTCTTCTATCAGTGTCCATGTCACACTGTGTGCGGTTATGCGATTAGAGAGCTTTCATATTAGATAAAGGTCAAGGTCAAGTACGAGACTTGAACCGGTGTCTTAGCACGCGAATTTACACCCATATGTGCTCGGCTGCCTATCCAGAAATGTTCGGAGATTTCTGTATAGTGTCGCCTCAAGCATCGAAACTCAGATGCGAGGCTACATTTCTTACCTTCCCAGGGTAATACCCTGGTACCCATTTCTGCCAACGGCTGGGTCGACCGTGGGGATATTTTTTTTTTTCAACCACGAGTACAATTCACACTGCTCCCAGCGGGAATCGAACACGGGTTGTCCGAACGTCGGTAGTCCAGTCGAGTGGTTTCCCAAGTAGGCTGTCGAGGCCCCATATTAGATATTATTGTGGGTATATAAGAATGTATGCGTTTATTGGTGTATGCATGTATTTATCCGCATATAATATACACGTATAATTTATAAGGCGGGGAGGGGGGGGGAGTGTCGTTCAGGTGTGGACAGGAACATCCGTGGACTCAAATAGACAAATATCATGTCAAAATCTCTGGTTAAGGGATCATAATCCCAATGCGACCCCAGTGATCCCTGATCTACCAAGAGCAGCTTCATAACACACCTCGGGTGCCAGCTTGCAAGATCATCAAAGCAACACATGTACATATGACTCAATCCAGTATACATAGACGTAACAATTACACCTTTACATATGACTCATTCCAGTATACATAGACGTAACAATTACACCTTTACATATGACTCATTCCAGTATACATAGACGTAACAATTACACCTTTACATATGACTCATTCCAGTATACATAGACGTAACAATTACACCTTTACATATGACTCAATCCAGTATATGGCTTGTTTACGTTTGAACAAAGCCCAAAGGCCAAGTTCTAAATTTGCAGAATTTCATTCATTCTCAACGGCGGCCGTTATAGTTTAGCTTTTACTATAGTCCGTTCAGATTCGTTTGCTGAGATGTTATGATTTATAATTCAAAAAGTTCTTGATGATTTCACATGATTTTTGGCATACGGTGTTAAAATGTCCATGTCACGAGAACATATGTGTTACTCGATGTCTAGCTATAACGGTTTTCTTAAAGCGGCGAATTCCTTTGATCTTTGCCCATGTAACTATTATTTTGACCCTAATCAAAATGTTTTACAGTAATCTAGTGCAACGATGACCCATAGGCGTGTCCATAAAATTTTACTGGGTGGCAAGTATACAAATTTTAAATTATATATAGAACATTTGTTCGTAGAGTCAATTTGATATAGTTCCATGCTCTTGGTGTGAGTTTCCCAAATGTTGTCGCTGCCTTTCAAATACGTACATTTAGTTCCTCATCTAAGGAAAGTGTGGCTGTAATAGTGGATCCAAGATAGCTGAACTTCTGTACTGACTCAAGCAGGCTTCCATTCAAAGTAATGGTTGTTGGTTTGCATATAACATATTTTTGATTGCTTGGGTGGTCTTGAACAATAAACTGTTTAACAAATCAACTAGGAAATTTTGCAAATCAAACTATTTATCTGTAGACTTAATCAGAGTAATGATCATTCAGAATCAGACGAGTCAAATAGGTCGATTACTGCTTTCGGCTGAACAAACAACAAACCATCCTTTTTCCAATATTCCTCTTCTTGTCGTAACACATGATCCTCACATTTTACCCAGTAGTCTTTATTTATATTTGATAGAGCCTGATTTGTAAGTGTCTCAACATCGCATAATTTGAAAGTTTTATTTGTATATGCTACATGTCCTTTAACTTTTGCCCAAACTAGTTCTATAGGATTTAAGTGTGCATGATATGGAGGTAGTCTCAAACATCTATGGCCATGTTCTTGAATTAACTTGTCTATTTTAAATATCTTTGTACGTTGTGTCTGTTTTACAAGGCTAAGCAATTCGGGTTTCAAGTAGCTGTCGTTAACTTGTATGTGTTCTTTTATGAGCCACGTTTTGATTGCATCTTTTGTACTTGATGATGTTGGGATTCTATCTTCTACGTTAACTACGTTATGGTATGAAGCATTGTCCATTATCAGACAAGAAGGTCGATCTAATATTGGAAGGATACTTTTCTCGATCCAGTCTTTAAATATGTGCCCATTCATTTCGGAGTGGTAGTCTCTATTGTCTATGGATTTTGAAATGAAAACGAGATGAGCATTCTGCAACAACCCATTATGTCTGCTACCTGCATGTGCAACTATCAAACGTTGCCCTTTACTGCTTGGTACTGATCTTTTAATACTTCCATCTGCTAACTGCCATTCCTTTTCATTTGTATGATGAGCGTTGATCCAAGTTTCATCTAAATAAACAATATCATAATCATTTTCGCGCATTTCCTTCACTTCACGTAAATACTTGCTTCTAAGAGCTACTAGATGTGGCTTCTCACAAATAATGTTTTTTTCCACCAGCATACTTTCTAAAGGTGAAGCCTGCACTTCTTAATATTTTCCATAATGAAGTTTTTGATATTTCAATGTCGTTGTTAGTTTTCAGCCAAAGCTTCAACTTTCTAAGTGTCACTTCTTCGTTTATATCAAACATTCGACAGATTTCTCTTTTTACTAGGTCCTTATCAAAACTGTCTAACGTTTCTTTCCTTCCTTGCTTTCTTGCATTTGTTGGCAATAAATATCCGCTTCCTTTAACTATTCGATCAAATGAACGTTTACACAAACCTAAAATATGCATTGTTCTCTTCTCAGGGTTTGATAAAGAACAATAAAGATGTCCCTTTTTACGCTCTCTGCAGAAGTATTGATAAATCTTTATAGCAATGTTATGCTCAATAAAATATTTTGCCTTTATATTCATTCTCACATAGGCTTGCAGAAGATAATATGGATAGTGCCGCCTCATTTCTGTAAATATTGAGATTTGCCTCTGAATTATGACTCGAACTCGAGTCTACGGCCGTGATTTTGACGTCACATAATTTCCGGTTTCGGCTAAAATGTCATTTTGTGCTAAACGGGAAATTTCATATGTAACATTTCTTTATAAAAATTTATAGTGGAAACATAACTATTTTAGGACGGTGCGCATTCAGCCGTGAAGGTCATGCCTATATGTTAAAGAATCAGCTGTGAGATGTAAGCATCTACATAATCCCGCCGGTGTTTATAATATCGATTAACTTTTTTTTAATATAGGTTAAATAAGGCATCTTTGAAACTGGATCACATTTCTTTGATAAAAAAAATATTTTTTTAGCGACATTAGTATTCTAAACCTAACTTCAAAAGATCAATGCAAATGAACAATAAGTTTTTGAAAAAATAAATTAATGTCTAGGCAAACGAATCTGAACGGACTATAGAAGCGTATCTACATAGTGCTTAATTGTGGGTGTTGTTCGTTATGTGTATTTGCAAACATGAATTCAATTGGTTACAATTAGTGTGGCCGTATTTCTCAATGATTTTGTCAACATGGTACACCTTTTTCTTATTCGTATTCTTCACAAGTTGTAACAATTCGGGTTTTAAATATGTGTCGTCAAATTTGACATTTTCATTCGCAAGCCATGTCCTAATTTGCTCTTTTGTATTTGATGCAGTAGGCACTTTGTCCCATCTTGAATTCCCTAAGGAAGTGCTGATATAGTAAAACAGTAACCTTTTGCATAGTTATAAATTTGCATTTCAAACTCATTGTAATTTAGATATAAATGTTGGTATTTAAAGTCAACAAATTGTCTACTGAGTCTTCACAAAATTAATAAAGATACGCCTTCCCTTCGGTAATTAATGCCCAGGCCGTGGTGCGTCATGTCGTTCAATAACAATTCAGTTTTGTGCACGGGATTTTCCTGAACTTAGTGTTTCTGCAATAGCCAAACTATTTTACGTGAACGACCGCACCAAATTAATGTATATATCCTAAAATGGTGTCAAATTCGAACAGGGTGAATTTAATATAGCCTAAAGAAGAAAATTTTTAAACTAGATCAAATTTCTCAGAGCAAAAAATATTTCTATAACGACATCAATATTATAAGATTACATGCAAAAGTTGAAAGCAAAATAACAAACGGTTATCACGTAAAGCTAATTCAAGTGTGGTTATGAATTTCTGAACGGACTATAGCACAATGTTTCACCAGACAAGTTGTGACAGATTGTTTCACCAGACAATTTGTAACCGATAGTTTCATCAGACAAGTTGTGCCCGATAGTTTCACCAGACAAGTTGTAACCGATTGTTTCACCAGACAAGTTGTGACCGATTGTTTCACCAGACAAGTTGTAATCGATTGTTTCACCAGACAATTTGTAACCGATTGTTTCACCAGACAATTTGTAACCGATTGTTTTATCAGACTAGTTGTGACCGATTGTTTCACCAGACAAGTTGGTACAGATTGTTTCACCAGACAATTTGTAACCGATTGTTTCACCAGACAAGTTGTAACCGATTGTTTCATCAGACAAGTTGTGATCGATTGTTTCACCAGACAAGTTGTAACCGATTTTTTTTCCAATCAATTGTAACCGATGGTTTCACCAGACAATTTGTTACCGATTGTTTCATCAGACAAGTTGTGACCGATTGTTTCACCAGACAAGTTGTGACCGATTGTTTCACCAGACAAGTTGTGACCGATTGTTTCACCAGACAAGTTGTAACCGATAGTTTCACCAGACAATTTGTAACCGATTGTTTCATCAGACAAGTTGTGACCGATTGTTTCACCAGACAAGTTGTAACCGATTGTTTCACCAGACAATTTGTAACCGAATGTTTCACCAGACAGTTTGTAACCGATTGTTTCACCAGACAAGTTGTGACCGATTGTTTCACCAGACAATTTGTGACCGATTGTTTCACCAGACAAGTTGTGACCGATTGTTTCACCAGACAAGTTGTAACCGATTGTTTCACCAGACAATTTGTAACCGATTGTTTCAACAGACAATTTGTAACCGATTGTTTCATCAGACTAGATGTGCCGATTGTTTCACCAGACAAGTTGTAACCGATTGTTTCATCAGACAATTTGTAACCGATTGTTTCACCAGACAAGTTGTAACCGATTGTTTCATCAGACAAGTTGTGACCGATTGTTTCACCAGACAAGTTGTAACCGATTGTTTCACAGACAATTTGTAACCGATTGTTTCACCAGACAATTTGTAACCGATTGTTTCATCAGACAAGTTGTGACCGATTGTTTCACCAGACAAGTTGTGACCGATTGTTTCACCAGACAATTTGTAACCGATTGTTTGACCAGACAAGTTGTAACCGATTGTTTCACCAGACAAGTTGTAACCGATTGTTTCACCAGACAAGTTGTAACCGATTGTTTCATCAGACAATTTGTAACCGATTGTTTCACCAGACAAGTTATAACCGATTGTTTCACCAGAAAATTTGTAATCGATTGTTTCACCAGACAAGTTGTAACCGATTGTTTCACCAGACAAGTTGTAACCGATTGTTTCACCAGAAAAATTGTAACCGATTGTTTCATCAGACAAGTTGTAACCGATTGTTTCACCAGAAAATTTGTAACCGATTGTTTCACCAGACAATTTATAACCGATTGTTTCATCAGACAAGTTGTAACTGAATGTTTCACCAGACAAGTTGTAACTGAATGTTTCACCAGACAATTTGTAACTGATTGTTTCATCAGACAAGTTGTAACCGATTGTTTCATCAGACAAGTTGCAACTGAATGTTTCACCAGACAATTTGTAACCGATTGTTTCATCAGACAAGTTGTAACCGATTGTTTCATCAGACAAGTTGTAACCGATTGTTTCACCAGCCAATTTGTAACCGATTGTTTCACCAGACAAGTTGCAACCGATTGTTTCACCGGAAAATTTGTAACCGATTGTTTCACCAGACAATTTGTAACCGATTGTTTCATCAGACAAGTTGTAACTGAATGTTTCACCAGACAATTTGTAACCGATTGTTTCATCAGACAAGTTGTAACCGATTGTTTCATCAGACAAGTTGTAACTGAATGTTTCACCAGACAATGTGTAACCGATTGTTTCAACAGACAAGTTGTAACCGATTGTTTCACCAGACAATTTGTAACCGATTGTTTCATCAGACAATTTGTAACTGAATGTTTCACCAGACAAGTTGTAACTAAATGTTTCACCAGACAATTTGTAACCGATTGTTTCACCAGACAATTTGTAACCGATTGTTTCATCAGACAAGTTGTAACCGATTGTTTCATCAGACAAGTTTTAACTGAATGTTTCACCAGAGAACGGCCAGAGTACAAGTTCAAGGTCAACTAAGCAAGAAGGTCTCTATCGAACAAGGTGTCCCACAAGGTGGAGTCTTGTCCCCAACACTCTTTTTAATTTTCATAAATGACATCGTAATGGACATTCCACCCAGAATACACTCAGCAATATACGCAGATGATCTGGCGTTATGGGCTCGCGAGGAAAGTATGTCGGTGGCTGGACCCAGGATGCAAGATGCCCTAGGTGAACTTGAAAAATGGACGAACACCTGGTTCTTACCAATCAACGAAAAAAAAAACTACATATACAATTTTCAGCCTATCAAGAAACACTCTCTGCAAACTTGAAGATAAAAGACCATACACTCCCTATTGACCAAAACCCAACATATCTTGGCGTCACCATGAAGACACGTCACATAGACAGAGCAAGGAAAACAGTCAGAAAACGAACAAATATTATGAAGAAATTGGCAGAAACGGACTGGGGGGCAGACAGCAATATTTTGAAAATACTATACGTAGGAAGAGTCCGACCAGTTCTAGAGTATGGAGTCACAGCCTGGGCTTTACCATTACCTCTGTCTTTTTGCTACTAAGGCTGTGTCCTTTATTTTTGTTTTCTTTCACTATAATGTCCAACATTTCTTGTAACTCATTTTCACTCTTAGCGATTAAGACTGTATCATCAGCATACCTTAGATTATTTATATTATGACCTCCAATTGTTATTTCAGGCATGTCCCTTATGGATCTTAAAATAATCTCACTATAAATATTAAACAAATCTGGTGACAGCACACAACCTTGTCTAACACCCTGTTTTATTTGTTGAAACATTCCCAATTGGTTTCCAGTTCTTATGGCCGCTGTTTGTTGCCAGTACATGTTCTTTATTATTCTTAGCTCTTTGCTGTCTACGTTTATGCTTTCTAAAATGTTGATTATTTCTTGGTGCTTTACTTTGTCAAATGCCTTGGTGTAACCTATGAAACATAGGTATAGATCTGTTTTCACCTCTATGGCTCTTTCTACTAAAGATCTTATGATATAAATGGCATTGCTTGCTCCTTTATCTCTAACAAAACCACACTGTTCATCGCTAATTTCTGGACTGATTTTGTTTCGCACTCTTCGCATGATGATTCTTAGTAATATATTAGTCATATGACTCATAAGGCTTATTGTGCGATAATCATCGCATTCAATCGCACCCGATTTCTTTGGTAGGGCTATGAATATTGATTTGTGCATGTCGTCTGGTATATATCCGCTGTTGTAGATATCATTCAATATTTTTGTTATTATTTCTATTCCAAAATCACCCATGGCTTCAATCTCTTCTTTAGTTATATTATCCGGTCCAGGAGCTTTGCCTGCTTTCATATTGCGCAAGGCGTCTTCCACTTCTTCTCTGAGTATTTCTGGTCCTTCTCCATTATCCTTAATATTTACTTCCGTTCGTTCATCATTATAAAGATCTTTAATGTATTCTGTCCATCGTTCCCTTATGTTTTCTTGATCAATCAACAGTTCTCCTTCCTTTGATCTTAAACATCCAGTTTTTGATTGCGTTTTTCTTCCAGTTAATTCCTCAATTTGTTTGTATATAGCTTTAGCATCTCCTTTTTGTTGCATTTCAATCGCTTTGCATCTCTCTTTTAGCGATGCTTCGTTTGCTTCATTGCATTTTACTGCAATTTCTTTATTTAATCTCTTATACTCATCTTTATTTTCTTTATTTCTTCTTCTTGTATCCATTAGCTGCAAAATGTCATCTGTCATCCATTTTTTTCTTGAATTTGTCCTCACTGGTGGTATGAACTCTTTTGATGTTTGTTGCATTGATTCTTTTAGCATTTCCCACTGTTCATCAATGCTTTGTATCTTCTCTATTGCATTGTACCGGTTCTGAATTGTTATTTTATATTTGTCTTGCAGCTTCTTGTCTGATTTGAGTAAATCTAAGTTTAACTTGATGTTAACTGAGGCTCGTTTTGTTGTTTTTAATTTTACTCTAAGCTTTCCCACAACTGGTACATGATCACTATTGCAATCTGTCCCTGGTCTAGTTTTCACACACACCAGACTATTTCTAAATCTATTGCTTATCATTATATAATCAATGTGTTTACGTGCGTTGTTCCCTGGGCTTTTCCATGTCCAGAGACGTCTTGGATGTTGCTTAAACCAGGTGTTTCTTATCATCATGTTGTGTGTTCTTGCCCAGTCAATAAGTTTCTCACCTCTTTAATTCCTCTCGCCTAAGCCATAATGACCAACTACTTCCTCAACTCTATCAATTCCTACTTTGCGTTAAAATCCCCTAGAACTATAGTGTTTTCATGTGGTTTGCATTTATAAAGTGCCTCATTTAACTCGTAAAATTTATCAATTGTTTCCTCTAGACTGTCTGCTGTTGGTGCATAAACTTGTATAAGATTTATATCTATTTGCTTTCCATTCAATTTCACTAAAAGGACTCGGTGTCGGGTCGGGTAATTTTACCTGCTACTGTATGCTGTAAACAGTACAACCTGCGGGTCCACTGCAGCTTTGTAGGTATACTCGGGAGAGTAAAAGGCTAAGGGAGGGATGCAAACAACCCCACTGTCTTGTGGGTGAGAATTTGTAGTCAAAGGCTAGCGGAGCCACCGGTAAACAAACCGACGGAAGGCAACAGAAAACCACCGTCGTAATTTTCTTTATACAGTCATGAATTACCAAAATAATATAAATCACAACAACAACGTAAGGAGGATTCCAAAGGAAAACCCTCGTTCGGTAGGAGACATCATGTGCTACAGGTGATGCCCGATCGTCATTAATCTAAATACAGATAAAACAGACTGTAAGCAAAATAACAATAAAACCGACTCTAAAGATAGGTACTTGGAATGTGAGAACACTCATTCAGAAGGGTATAATGGGTAAAATAATATAACATGGGAGTGGCACTCAAGAGCGGACAAGGGAGATATATATACTAATGGTATAATCACGTTTGAGAGAGTTGCACAAAAAGCCTGTTATGAAATGTTAAGTAGAACTCAACATATCAAACAGTTTACCGAAGTCTACAGCAAAGGTTCCCAACAATTAGGCTCCACAAGTTGTGAATGGCTGGAATCATCAATTAGCCACCACCATAGCCGGTTATCTTAACGAGGTGTGAGTATTTTACAGAATTAGTCTATTAAATTCAGAACTTTGAACCAAAACTCAGAGCGCGAGCTCTGTATAATTTTCCTTACACCGAGCTCTGTAGTCATTATTAATCTCGTAAGAAATATATAAACAACACAACAGTCATAAGACTGACAAGATAAATGTGTACTAGTTGGATTAAGATATTTCTAGCGATTCCCGATGATTGTGTTCAATGATAAGTCATACTGTCAAAGACTAAACTCTATACAGATGAGACTAACTCAAACCCAAGTACCAGTTGAGTCTCTGCGAGGGCCACTAACCGAAGTGATAATGTTAACCAGTAGAACTCCAGTCATTGACAGTGGCAGTAAAGGTAAAGTACCAGACTTGAACCGGCGTCTTAGCATGCGAGTTTTCACCCATATGTGCCCGGCCGCCAGTACAGAAGTGTTCGGAGACATGGATGTTCTCGCTTCGAAACTCACGATGCGAGGCGGCAATTCCTCACCTTTTAAAAGTGTTACCTTGGTACCCATTTCTGCCTGCGACTGGGTCGACCGCAGGAGTAATTTGTTTCCTACAATGAGTACACTTGATTGTCCCAACATCCGTAGCCAAGTCGGGTGGTTTTCCAGATCAGGTTACCGTTACCACAACATAATCTCTGCTAGCATTTTTATCGCCAAATTGAGCTTCGACAGCAATTACTGATGTGAGTTGACATGCAGTATTGTATGTACCATGTTGATGTGAGTTGACATGCAGTGTTGTATGTACCATGTTGATGTGAGTTGACATGCAGTATTGTATGTACCATGTTGATGTGAGTTGACATGCAGTATTGTATGTACCATGTTGATGTGAGTTGACATGCAGTGTTGTATGTACCATGCTGATGTGAGTTGACATGCAGTATTGTATAAACCATGCTGATGTGAGTTGACATGCAGTGTTGTATGTACCATGCTGATGTGAGTTGACATGCAGTATTGTATGAACCATGCTGATGTGAGTTGACATGTAGTATTGTATAAACCATGCTGATGTGAGTTGACATGCAGTATTGTATAAACCATGCTGATGTGAGTTGACATGCAGTGTTGTATGTACCATGCTGATGTGAGTTGACATGCAGTATTGTATGAACCATGCTGATGTGAGTTGACATGCAGTGTTGTATGTACCATGCTGATGCGAGTTGACATGCAGTATTGTATGAACCATGCTGATGTGAGTTGACATGTAGTATTGTATGAATCTTGCTGATGTGAGCTGACATGCAGTATTGTATGAACCATGCTGATGTGATTTGACATGCAGTATTGTATGAACCATGCTGATGTGAGTTGACATGTAGTGTTGTATGAACCATGCTGATGTGAGTTGACATGTAGTGTTGTATGAACCATACTGATGTGAGTTGACATGTAGTATTGTATAAACCATGCTGATGTGAGTTGACATGTAGTATTGTATGAACCATGCTGATGTAAGATGGCATGCAGTATTGCGTGAACCATGCTTATGTTAGTTGGCATGCAGTATTGTATGAACCATGCTGATGTGAGTTGACATGCAGTATTGTATGAACCATGCTGATGTGAGTTGACATGCAGTATTGTATGAACCATGCTGATGTGAGCTGACATACAGTATTGTATGAATCTTGCTGATGTGAGCTGACATGCAGTATTGTATGAACCATGCTGATGTGAGCTGACATACAGTATTGTATGAATCTTGCTGATGTGAGCTGACATGCAGTGTTGTATGAACCATGCTGATGTGAGTTAGCATGTAGTGTTGTATGAACCATGCTGATGTGAGTTGACATGTAGTGTTGTATGAACCATGCTGATGTGAGTTAGCATGTAGTGTTGTATGAACCATGCTGATGTGAGTTGACATGCAGTGTTGTATGAACCATGCTGATGTAAGCTGACATGCAGTGTTGTATGAACCATGCTGATGTGAGTTGAGTATATAAAAGAAAAACAGCTACTCCTGTTGATTATGAGTCTACCAATCAATAGTGTACTGTCAAGAACATTTGTGTTCTTGTAATTGTCTTGTTATTTCACCATCACCCGTTGTCGCTGTGTCTGTCTTAAAGCGATTATAACAATACATTGACGTTAGCAATTACAACTCAGTCTAGTAATGACTTAACTCTAACAATTACAACTCAGTCTAGTAATAACTGGACGCTAACAATTACAACTCAGTCAAGTAATTACAAAATGCTAACAATTACAACTCAGTCTAGTGATTACTAGACGCTAACAATTACAACTCAGTCTAGTAATCACAGGACGCTAACAATTACAACTCAGTCTAGTAATGACTTGACGCGAACAATTACAACTCAGTCTAGTAATGACTTGACGATAACAATTACAACTCAGTCTAGTAATGACTGGACGCAAAGAATTACAACTCAGTCTAGTAATGCCTGGACGCTAACAATTACAACTTAGTCTAGTAATCACTTGACACTAACAATTGCAACTCAGTCTAGTAATGATTGTACTCTAACAATTACAACTCAGTCTAGTAATGACTGTACTCTAACAATTACAAACAAGTTACTCTAGTAATGACTTGACGCTAACAATTACAACTCAGTCTAGTAATAACTGGACGCTAACAATTACAACTCAGTCTTGTAATGACTGGACGCTAACAATTACAACTCAGTCTAGTAATGACTTAACTCTAACAATTACAACTCAGTCTAGTAATGACTGGACGCTAACAATTACAACTCAGTCTAGTAATGACTGGACGCTAACAATTACAACTCAGTCTAGTAATGACTGGACGCTAAAAATTACAACTCAGTCTAGTAATGACTGGACGCTAACATTTACAACTCAGTCTAGTAATGACTGGACGCTAACAATTACAACTCAGTCTAGTAATGACTGGACGCTAACAATTACAACTCAGTCTAATAATGACTGGACTCTAACAATTACAACTCAGTCTAGTAATGACTGGACGCTAACAATTACAACTCAGTCTAGTAATGACTGGACGCTAACAATTACAACTCAGTCTAGTAATGACTGGACGTTAACAATTGCAAGTGAATCTATAATTACATTCACGCCAACCAGGACACATTCAATCCAGAATTATCATGACGACAAGTACAACTCAAACCGAAAACAGCGAGAAATGTTTAATTGTGACCGGGTAAACAGGGGGGGGGGGGAGCCAACTTTTGTGACAGAAAGCAATATAACCACTTCTGTGACAGGAAGTAATATAACAACTTTTGTGACAGGGAGAAATATAACCACTTTTGTGACAGGAAGCAATATAACCACTTCTGTGACAGGAAGCAATATAACCACTTCTCTGGCATGAAGCAATATAACTACTTCTCTGACATGAAGCATTATAAACACTTCTGTGACAGTAAGCAATATAACCACTTATCTGACATGAAGCAATATAACCACTTCTGTGACACGAAGCAATATAACCACTTCTGTGACAGGAAACAATATAACCACTTCTGTGACAGGAAGCAATATAACCACTTCTGTGACAGGAAGCATATAACCACTTCTGTGACAGGAAACAATATAACCACTTCTGTGACAGGAAGCAATATAACCACTTCTGTGACAGGAAGCAATATAACCACTTCTGTGACAGGAAGCAATATAACCACTTCTGTGACAGGAAGCAATAAAACCACTTCTGTGACACGAATCAATATAACCACTTCCTGTAACTCATGTTTGTAGAGGCACGGAATTTCTTGTTTTAATATAAATCTAGTGAGCTCGTTTAATCGGCAGATCATCTTCATACGAAAACGGGGAACTCCATATCGCTAGACCCCGTCCTCATCGCTTTGCCAAGAATGAAACACGCCAGCCACAAACTGAAGAAGATGGATTCTGTTCATATGCACGAAGTCCGTACCACCAGTGACGACCGTGTCCTCAATGTCCTTAGTTAACTCTTACAACAAGACAAGTAGTGGTCCTATTTTTTCCACCTCTGATGACGGTCAGAGCCTCAGTAGCCACACGGACGTGACTCTATGACATTTAACGGTTAGTCCTCATTCTGATGTCGACGACAAACTTCCGCTTTGTCAACTTCCGGTCTATAATGGTATCGCTGTCCTCTACTCTCCGTTAATTTGGCCGAGGTATCTACACTGACAAGAGGTCGAGTTCGATCCTGATCGACGGCTCCGGGTTCACCCAGCCTTAAATGGGTAAAAAATTTTTTTCTGGGAAAGTAAAGCGGCACAGGCGTAATACTGACCACATTACCCAAAAAATCATGTGCAGAAGGTCTGTAAAAATGATGGTCACTAACACCATATTCCCTATACGCCACTTGGCTGCTCTTTACTTGACTTTGTTATCTACAATGAAGGGAAAGTCAATGAATGGAACAAGTGCTTGTCAGCGCATTGATTGAACGCGATCGTGTACTTCTCCATGCCGATTATGGAAACAAATGTCCATTCTAGCCAAGCAATCAAAGATCCAGGCTGGAAGGCAGCCATAATGCCATTCTGAAGTCGGATATGTCTGGCAAAAAGGCGAAGATGTAGCAATTGGTTGTAACCATTGCACAACTCTTCAGCGCTCATTTAACTTCATTTTCTGCATAACTGGTGTAGAGGAATAGTCGTCGAGATAGCGAAACAGAATGAAAAAAAGTCGTTAACGTCCTTTTAATAACGTCCTACAAAGAGAAGTGATGATCTAATGAAAATAAAAGTAGAAGACTCTGGAACTACTCTAATCAAAGTCAAGAGACCACAGAGTGTGACGACGGAAGTCCTTCAATAGGAAACAGAATAAAATAGCGACTACCTTGAGAGGTTGGAGCTGCGGACTGGAAGATGAGCATCGTATTGATGTGCAATGTACAGGAGAGACAAAGATGACAAAAGGTGATCAGACTCCAACATTCATACTGAGATAAGTATTGCGATTATTATGTGACGTCATTTATGTTAGACCTAAAGGAATCGGAGTGCTCTGTGATGTGCTGTGTGTCTTAAAGCTTTAGCAATGTCACTGCCATCTTTTATATTAATGGAAGCAAGTCAATCGCTGTGTTTGTTCACTCTTCCCACACAAGAACAACAACCTCACTCATTATTTTTTCTTTGTTACCTGCTATATACATTTCAGGCTGCACATGACATTCAGGTCTTCACAGGACATATAAAATATACTGCACATAAATTACCGTCAATGTTCTGTCGACCCTCATAGACGACATCGTTAACACACTATTATATGTTCGTTCATCGAAAGTTTCATAACAGGTAATCTCAACAGCTTATCACACACTCATGCCTTTGTTATTGAAGACTGCATTACTCAACAGCTTATCACACACGCATGCCTTTGTTATTGAAGACTGCATTACTCAACAGCTTATCACACACTCATGCTTTTGTTATTGAAGACTGCATTACTCAACAGCTTATCACACACTCATGCCTTTGTTATTGAAGACTGCATTACTCAACAGCTTATCACACACTCATGCCTTTGTTATTGAAGACTGCATTACTCAACAGCTTATCACACACTCATTCCTTTGTTATTGAAGACTGCATTACTCAACAGCTTATCACACACTCATGCCTTTGTTATTGAAGACTACATTACTCAACAGCTTATCACACACTCATGCCTTTGTTATTGAAGACTGCATTACTCAACAGCTTATCACACACTCATGCCTTTGTTATTGAAGACTGCATTACTCAACAGCTTATCACACACTCATGCCTTTGTTATTGAAGACTGCATTACTCAACAGCTTATCACACACTCATGCCTTTGTTATTGAAGACTGCATTACTCAACAGCTTATCACACACTCATGCCTTTGTTATTGAAGACTGCATTACTCAACAGCTTATCACACACTCATGCCTTTGTTATTGAAGACTGCATTACTCAACAGCTTATCACACACTCATGCCTTTGTTATTGAAGACTGCATTACTTTCCTTTGCGATGTTTCTAGAATAATGACCTTCGTCCATCGTTGAAGAGTGCTTGTCTCGCATGTAGTAGAAGTCAACAATACCAGGCACAAACCACATAACACAACAACGTATATTTGTCGTTTCTTCAATCAGTGGTATCCTCCCTGTGTCATAGTTGGTTTATCGAAATTCGATCTCTCAGTGGGCGTCTCTATATCAATAAAGATAAGATATGCCATGTTCGATCAGTTTGTGATTCATTCATTTTGTTTGTTTTCAAAATGTAACTATCATCCATATTTTTAAATGTCTCAAGTGTACCATAAATATTGTGCAACAGTCGTACGTTCTTTCGTTAATGTAATTCTAAATGGCACTTACACGTACACGACAATGTCATGAAAGTCATGTGTAGTCACATACGAATTTCAATTAGTTTGAACAGAAGATCTAAGATCTCAAATTGACATAAATATAATAATTTCAAAAGTACGATGAATATTGCTCAACTTCTTTTCTAGCTCTTTCCTTTCTCATTAGCCTTTCAGCATCGACTGGAGATTTAATTTGCGGTCTTTTGCTCTTCTGTTCGCCTCTGCTTTTGCATTGTTTCCTATTGTTTCTAATATTCAGTCAGTCGAACCCTTCGGTCTAGTGTTCTCGCATTGAAGGCTTGTTGTGTTATGTTTTGATCTTTCTGCTGTGTCTCTTTGGTCAAACAAATGTATGTGTTGTTTCTTTATATATTCTATAGCGCGGGTTTTTCCTAACTTTTGTCTCAGTTCTTCATTTCTGATCTTATCTCTCAGTCTGTTTCCTATCATTCGTCTGACACACTTCATCTCGGTGGTGCTTGATTTTTCTTAATGTTCTTGGATCTGGGGTCCAGGACTGGCATTGGTAGCACAGCGTTGAGATGAAGATTATATTGTAAAGAGCCCGTTTTACCTCTAAAGTTATTTCCTTGTTGGACAATAATTGCGATAGCTGCCCAATGATTTGACAAGATTGTTTGCATCTTGAGTCTATTTCTGCTGTTTGTGAATTGTCGTTTGTCACTAGACTTCCTAAATATTTAAATTCCTCTACTTATTTTAGTTGTCTCTCCTGTCGTTTACGGCTATGTCGATGTGCTGTTTCTCTTTAGCGATATTCATGACTTCTGTTTTGTTGATGTTGTTTTCATGTTGTATTTTGTGCCTGTGCTGTTGACAATATTTAAGTGTTCTTGCAGGTCGTCAATGTTTCCATGTGTGCCTGAACGTCTGCAAATAGAAGCTCGTTCATCTCAGCTGTCTCTAATGGGTTGGCTAACTTGCATACATAGTCCGTGCATGTAATAAACAATAGGACAACAGTCAAGAAAATCACTGCAGTCTGTAGAAATGTAGTTTTACAGAAGAATGTTCAGAATACCATGGACAGATACAAAGAATAATGAAAACGTTCTGAAAGAGGCCAAAGCAAACAGAGAGCTAATTTCCAATATTAGGAAGAAACAATTATCAATTTTTTTTGCCATGTAATGAGAAGAGAACAGCTGGAATATATATATTATAACAACTGGGAAAATTGAGGGACGAAGAGAAAGAGGGAAACAAAGAGAAAAGATACTAGACAGCTTAAGAGAATGGCTTGACAGTAGGTCAACAACAGAAATGATAAATAACTGTCGTGATCGAAATTTATGGATGGACATGATCACCTTCGCCAGCAGGCCCGGTACTTGATGATGACGATGTAATAAACAGTAGGTCACGCAAAGTCAGGAAGAACTCCAGAGCATGGTACATCGCTTTTCACATGCCTGCAGAGACTTCGGTCTAACAATAAGTTTGTAGAAAACTAACATACTCGGTCAGAACGTCGAAGCAACACCTGAAATCTCTATCGACAACTATAAACTTGATATCGTGCGGCAGTATAACTACCTGGGGTCCATCATCAGCGACAGACTATCTTTAGTACAGGAATTGACACTCGTATTGGTAAAGCTGCTACCACATATACCCGTCTTTCTAGGCGTGTCTGGAAAAACAGTAAACTGACAATTAAAACAGAAGCCGCAGTGTACAATGCATGCATAATTAGTATCCTCCTGTATGGCAGCGAATCTTGGACAACCTATGTAAAGCAGGAGAGAAGGCTAAATGCATTCCATATGCGATGTCTACGCCGTATTCTTGGTATCACCTGGAAGGATAAAGTGACAAACGTGGAGATCATGACTTGCACATTAAAAGTAAAGTACCCCCGTCACGTCAAGTGGCGCATAGAGAATAAGGTGTTAGTGACCATAAATTTTACAAACCTTCAGCACATGATTTTTGGGGTAATGTGGTCGGTATTACGCTCGTGCCGCTTTACATTCCCAGAAAAATTCCGGTACCCATTAAAGGCTGGGTTAACCGGAAGCCGTCGGTTGAGATCGAACTCTACCCCTTGTCCTTTGTAGTCTAGTCCACTAACCACTGAGTTAGCGCGGCTCCCTTGACTTGCGCAGGCCTCCCGAATATCTACACGCTGCTCAAACAACGTAGGTTACGCTGACTTGGCCATGTACACCGTATGAAAGATGGCCGCATACCAAAAGATATACTCAACGGACAACTGGCAGATGGTAAAAGAACTAGGGGGTGCCCAAAAGTTCGATTTGTATATGTGTGTAAACGCGACATGAAGACTCTGAACATAAACCCTGCAGCATGGGAAGACATAGCTGCAGACCGCAATCTCTGGAAACACACTCTAAAGGTTCACCTCAAACAAGAAGCAGACATATTCATAGAGAAAGAGAATACACGACGAAAGAAAAGAAAAGAAAAAATAACATTTCTAGGGGCGCTGAAAAATCCATAGTCAACTATGACTGACGGAGGCTACTACTATTACTACTACTACTACTACTACTACTACTACTACTATTCAATAAACAGTAGAGGGGATAGTACGCACCCCTGTCTTACACCTGATCTAACTTCGAAGTGGTCTGTGTAGCCTGCTTCTGTGCTGACCCTGCAGCTGCAGTTGATGTAGAGACTTTTAATAAGGTTGGTTAGATGTTGGCTTACTCCGTATGTTGTTAGTATCTCCCACAGTTCTCTATTTATTCTGTCGAATGCTTTTTTCTGGTCAATGAAAGATATGTACACATTTTGATTGTGTTCTGTCGACTTGTCAGCTAGCTGTTTTAATGTGAATAGAGTGTCAGTACATCCCCTGTTTTTTTTCAGAACCCCATTTGAGAATCGCTTAACTTTAGTTCTATTATTCTTCTCAGCCTTTTCCCAACAGTTTTGGCAAATAACTTTCCCACAACGGCTGAGAAGCGATACACATCTATATTGATTGCATTCTCTATTGTTTAATAACTGTATATATGTTCTTCAAATAACATTTATCGAAACAAAAACCACTTCTTCTCACAAGTCTGTGATAATATTATAAATGTAACCTAAGCAGTTCTATTGGTCGATCAGAAGTAAAATGTTAAATCTTTAAAGATTGAAAAGAGACAGAGAAACATGTGCATCATTGGCTGCAGCTCAATCGGTAGAGTGCTCGTGTTACTTTACGTGTAACAGGTACCGAGATCGATCCAGTCAGCTTTGGTTTTTTTTTGTTTTTTTTTTAGTTTTTATGTGAACAATGTGTTAATATTTTTTTTCTCTTTGTTTGTTTGTTTACTGCATGTCATTTTAACAGACATTTGTCTCTCATTATTTAAAATTTTAAAGAAAACTTGACTGGGGATATTCATTTTACTTTTCTTTTTAATCTTTATTTATTTGTTCACTGAATTTAGGAACTTATCTTAGCACCTAAAACAAGAGGTCGGGTTCGATACTGATCGACGGCTTTCGGGTTCACCCAGCCTTAAATGGGTACAGGATTTTTCTGGGAAAGTAAAGCGGCACAGGCATCAAGTACCGGCGGTCTTGTAAAAATGATGGTCACTAACAACATATTTCCTATACACCACTTGGCGTGCCTGGTCACTAACACCATATTTCCTATACACCACTTGGCGTGCCTGGTCACTAACACCATATTTCCTATACACCACTTCGCGTGCCTGGTCACTAACACCATATTTCCTATACACCACTTGGCATGACGGGACTCTTTACTTGACTTTAATTATCTTAGCCCTTGGATAGTTTATTTGTGTGCGGTATATAAAGTTTTCATTGTTATCTTTGTTGATTTGGTCACTACATTCTCATTGTGTACTTCGGAAATGACTAAATTTACATGGATAGCGTAAATATACGCAACTATTGTTGATCTGAAAGATTAATTATATAATAAATAATGCTGTCAGTTCATTTATGCGACTAATCATAGAAAGCTGCATCTTTTTTACCAAGGGTAATTTAATTGCCATAAACATGGGTATCAAGTACTTAAATCCCTCGACGTTGCACGTGTATAGCGATGGTCTACACACAGGAAGCATGGTCAACACACAGAGAAAGCAGGGTCTACACACAGAGAAAGCAGGGTCTACACACCTAGAAAGCAGGGTCTACATACAGAGGAAGTAGAGTCTACACACAGAGGACGCAGGGCCTCCACACAAAGAAAGTTGGGTCTACACACAGAGGAAGTAGGGTCTACACACAGAGGAACTAGGGTCTACACACAGAGAAAGCAGGGTCTACAGGCAGAGAAAGCAGTACCAACACACGTAGAAAGCAGGGCTTACACACAGGGGCAGCAGGGACTACACATAGAGGCAACAGGTCTACACACAGATAAATCACGGCCAACACACAGAGAAAACAAGGCTTACACACAGAGACAGTTGGGTCTACACACAGAGGCAGCAGGGTCTACACACAGAGAAAGCAGGGCGTACACACAGAGAAAGCAGGACCTACACACAAAGGTAGTTGGGTCTACACACAGAGGCAGTAGGGTCTACACACTGATAAAGCAGGCCTACACACAGATAAAGCAGGGCCTATACACAGAGAAAGCAGGGTCTACACATAGATAAAGCAGGGACTACACAGATGAAGCAGGGCCTACACATAGAGGAAGCAGGACCTACACATAGAGGAAGCAGGACATACACACAGAGGAAGCAGGACCTACACACAGAGGAAGCAGGACCTACACATAGAGGAAGCAGGGCCTACACAAAGAGGAAGCAGGACCTACACACAGAGGAAGCAGGACCTACACACAGAGGAAGCAGGACCTACACACAGACAAAGCAGGGCCTACACACAGAGGAAGCAGGACCTACACACAGAGGAAGTAGGACCTACACACAGACAAAGCAGGGCCTACACACAGAGGAAGCAGGACCTACACAAAGAGGAAGCAGGACCTACACACAGAGGAAGCAGGACCTACACACAGAGGAAGCAGGACCTACACACAGAGAAAGCAGGGTCTACACACAGAGGAAGCAGGACCTACACAAAGAGGAAGCAGGACCTACACACAGAGGAAGCAGGACCTACACACAGACAAAGCAGGGCCTACACACAGAGGAAGCAGGACCTACACACAGAGGAAGCAGGACCTACACACAGAGGAAGCAGGACCTACACACAGAGGAAGCAGGACCTACACAAAGAGGAAGCAGGACCTACACACAGAGAAAGCAGGGTCTACACACAGAGAAAACGGGTTCTACACACAGATAAAGCAGGGCGTACACACTTATAAAGCATAGTCTACACACAGATAAAGCAAGTTCTACACACAGATAAAGCTGGGTCTACACACAAATAAAGCTTGCTCTACACACAGATAAAGCATGGTCTACACACAGATAAAGCTAGGTCTACACACAAATAAAGCTTGGTCTACACACAGATAAAGGAGGGTCTACACACAGATAAAGCATGGTCTACACACAGATAAAGGAGGGTCTACACACAGATAAAGCATGGTCTACACACAGATAAAGCTGGGTCTACACACAAAAAAAGCTTGGTCTACACACAGATAAAGGAGGGTCTACACACAGATAAAGCATGGTCTACAAACAGAGAAAGGAGGGTCTACACACAGATAAAGCATGGTCTACACACAGATAACGCAGGGTCTACACACAGATAAAGCATGACCTACACACAGAGAAAGGAGGGTCTACACACAGATAAAGCATGGTCTACACACAGATAACGCAGGGTCTACACACAGATAACGCAGGGTCTACACACAGATTAAGCATGACCTACACACAGAGAAAGGAGGGTCTACACACATATAAAGCAGAGCCTACACACAGATAAAGCATGATCTACACACAGATAAAGCATGTTCTACACACAGATAAAGCAGGGACTACACAGAGAAAGCATGGTCTACACACAGATAAATCAAGGCACACACACAGATAAAGCATGGTCTACACACAGATAAAGCATTGACTACACAGAGAATACATGGTCTACACACAGAGAAAGCATGGTCTACACACAGATAAATCAAGGCATACACACAGATAAAGCATGGTCTACACACAGATGAAGCAGAGCCTACACACAGAAGAAGCAGGACCTACACACAGAGAAAGCAGGGTCTACAGACAGAGAAAGCAGGACCTACACACATAGGAAGCAGGACCTACACACAGAGGAAGCAGGACCTACACACAGAGAAAGCAGGGTCTACACACAGAGAAAGCGGGGTCTACACACAGATAAAGCAGGGCGTACACACTTATAAAGCATAGTCTACACACAGATATAGCAGGGTCTACACACAGATAAAGCAGGGTCTACACACAGATAAAGCATGGTCTACACACAGATAAAGCTGGGTCTACACACAAATAAAGCATGGTCTACATACAGATAACGCAGGTCTACACACAGATAAAGCATGGCCTACACACAGAGAAAGCAGGGTCTAAAAAAACAGATAAAGCTTGGCCTACACACAGATAAAGCATGGTTTACACACAGAGAAAGGAGGGTCTACACACAGGTAAAGCGTGGTCTACACACAGATAACGCAAGGTCTACACACAGATAAAGCAGGGTCTACACACAAAAAAAGCATGGTCTGCACACAGATAACGCAGGGTCTACACACAGATAAAGCATGGCCTACACACAGAGAAAGCAGGGTCTAAAAAAACAGATAAAGCTTGGCCTACACACAGATAAAGCATGGTTTACACACAGAGAAAGCATGGTCTACACACATATAAAGCAGAGCCTACACACAGATAAACCAGGGTCTACACACAGGTAAAGCAGTGTCTACATACAGATAAAGCAGGGTCTACACACAGATAAAGCAGAGCCTACACACATATAAATCTGGGTCTACACACGGATAAAGCAGGGTCTACACACATATAATGCAGGGTCTACACACGGATAAAGCAGGGTCTACACACTCATAAAGCAGAGCGTACACACAGATAAAGCAGAGCGTATAAGCAGATAAAGCAGAGCCTACACACATATAATACAGTGTCAACACAAAGATCAAGCAGAGCCTACACACAGATAAAGCAGGGTCTACACACAGATAAATCAGGATCTACACACAGATAAAGCAGGACCTATACACAGAGAAAGCGGGGTCTACACACAGATAAAACAGGGCGTACACACATATAAAGCATAGTCTACACACAGATAAAGCAGGGTCTACACATAGATAAAACAGTCTCTACAAATAGATAAAGCATGATCTACACACAAGATAAAGCAGGGTCTACACACAGATAACGCAGGGTCTACACACAGATAAAACATGACCTACACACAGAGAAAGGAGGGTCTACACACAGTTAAAGCATGGTCTACACACAGATAAAGCATGGTCTACACACAGAGAAAGCAGGGTCTAAAAAGGCAGATAAAGCTTGGCCTACACACAGATAAAGCATGGTCTACACACAGATAAAACATGGTTTACACACAGAGAAAGCATGGTCTACACACGGATAAAGCAGAGCCTACACACAGATAAAGCAAGGTCTACACACATATAAAGCATGGTCTACACACAGATAAATCAGGGTCTACACACAGATAAAGCATGGTCTACACACAGATAAAGCAGGGTCTGCATGTAGATAAAGAAGGCTCTCCACATAGATAAAACATGGTCTACACACAGATAAAACAAGACCTACACACAGATAAAGCAGGGTCTACACAGCGATAAAGCATGGTCTACACACAGATAAAGCAGCCTCTACACATAGATATAACAGGGTCTACACACAGATAAAGCAGGGTTTACACAGAGATAAATAAGGGCCTACACACAGATAAAGCAGGGTCTACACATAGATAAAGCAGGGTCTACACACAGATAAAGCATGGTCTACACACTGATAAAGAAGGGTCTACACACAGATAAAGCAGGGTCTACACACAGATAAAGCATGGTCTACACACAGATATAGCAGGTTCTACACACAGATAAAGCATGGTCTACACACATATAAAGCATGGTCTACACACAGATAAAGAAGGGTATACACAGATACAGCAGGGTCTACACACAGATAAAGCTGGGCCTACAAACAGATAAAGCAGGGTCTACACACAGATAAAGCATGGTCTACACACAGATAAAGCATGGTCTACACACCGATAAAGCATGGTCTACACACATATAAAGCATGGTCTACACACAGATATAGCAGGGTCTACACACAGATAAAGCATGGTCTACACACAGATAAAGCATGGTCTACACACAGATAAAGCATGGTCTACACACAGACAAACCATAGTCTACACACAGATAAAGCAGGGTGTACACACAGAGAAAGGAGGGTCTACACACAGATAAAGCATGGTCTACACACAGATAACGCAGGGTCTACACACAGATAAAGCATGACCTACACACAGAGAAAGGAGGGTCTACACACAGATAAAGCATGGTCTACACACAGAGAAAGGAGGGTCTACACACAGATAAAGCATGGTCTACAAACAGAGAAAGCAGGGACTACACAAGATAAAGCATGGTCTACACACATATAAAGCAGAGCCTACACACAGATAAAGCATGATCTACACACATATAAAGCATGTTCTACACACAGATAAAGCAGGGACTACACAGAGAAAGCATGGTCTACACACAGATAAATCAAGGCACACACACAGATAAAGCATGGTCTACACACAGATAACGCAGGGTCTACACAGAGAATACATGGTCTACACACAGAGAAAACATGGTCTACACACAGATAAATCAAAGCATACACACAGATAAAGCATGGTCTACACACAGATGAAGTAGAGCCTACACACAGAGAAAGCATGGTCTACACTCAGAGAAAGCATGGTCTACACACAGATAAATCAAAGCATAAACACAGATAAAGCAATATTTACACACAGATGAAGCAGAGCCTACACACAGAGGAAGCAGGACCTACACACAGAGGAAACATAACCTACACACAGAGGAAGCAGGACCTACACACAGAGAAAGCAGGGTCTACAGTCAGAGAAAGCAGGGTCTACACACAGACAAAGCAGGACCTACACACAGAGGAAACAGGACCTACACACAGAGAAAGCAGGACCTACACACAGAGAAAGCAGGGTCTACACACAGACAAAGCAGGACCTACACACATAGGAAGCAGGACCTACACACAGACAAAGCAGGACCTACACACATAGGAAGCAGGACCTACACACAGAGGAAGCAGGACCTACACACAGATAAAGCAGGGTCTACACACAAAAAAAGCATGGTCTACCCACAGATAACGCAGGGTCTACACACAGATAAAGCATGGCCTACACACAGAGAAAGCAGGGTCTAAAAAACAGATACAGCTTGGCCTACACACAGATAAAGCATGGTTTACACACATAGAAAGCACGGTCTACACACAGATAAAACATGGTTTACACACAGAGAAAGCATGGTCTACACACTGATAAAGCAGAGCCTACACACAGATAAAGCAAGGTCTACACACATATAAAGCATGGTCTACACACAGATAAATCAGGGTCTACACACAGATAAAGCATGGTCTACACACAGATAAAGCAGGGTCTGCATGTAGATAAAGAAGGCTCTCCACATAGATAAAACATGGTCTACACACAGATAAAACAAGAATACACACAGATAAAGCAGGGTCTACACAGCAATAAAGCATGGTCTACACACAGATAAAGCAGGGTCTACACAGCGATAAAGCATGGTCTACACACAGATAAAGCAGCCTCTACACATAGATAAAGCAGGGTCTACACACAGATAAAACATGGTTTACACACAGAGAAAGCATGGTCTACACACGGATAAAGCAGAGCCTACACACAGATAAAGCAAGGTCTACACACATATAAAGCATGGTCTACACACAGATAAATCAGGGTCTACACACATATAAAGCATGGTCTACACACAGATAAAGCAGGGTCTGCATGTAGATAAAGAAGGCTCTCCACATAGATAAAACATGGTCTACACACAGATAAAACAAGACCTACACAGCGATAAAGCAGGGTCTACACAGCGATAAAGCATGGTCTACACACAGATAAAGCAGCCTCTACACATAGATAAAGCAGGGTCTACACACAGATAAAGCAGGGTTTACACACAGATAAATAAGGGCCTACACACAGATAAAGCAGGGTCTACACATAGATAAAGCAGGGTCTACACACATATAAAGCATGGTCTACACACTGATAAAGAAGGGTCTACACACAGATAAAGCATGGTCTACACACAGATAAAGCATGGTCTACACACCGATAAAGCATGGTCTACACACAGATAAAGCATGGTCTACACACAGATATAGCAGGGTCTACACACAGATAAAGCATGGTCTACACACAGGTAAAGCATGGTCTACACACAGATAAAGCATGGTCTACACACAGACAAAGCATGGTCTACACACAGATAAAGCAGGGTGTACACAGAGAGAAAGGAGGGTCTACACACAGATAAAGCATGGTCTACACACAGATAAAGCATGGTCTACACACAGACAAAGCATAGTCTACACACAGATAAAGCAGGGTGTACACACAGAGAAAGGAGGGTCTACACACAGATAAAGCATGGTCTACACACAGATAACGCAGGTTTTACACACAGATAAAGCATGACCTACACACAGAGAAAGGAGGGTCTACACACAGATAAAGCATGGTCTACACACAGAGAAAGGAGGGTCTACACACAGATAAATCATGGTCTACAAACAGAGAAAGCAGGGACTACACACAGATAAAGCATGGTCTACACACATATAAAGCAGAGCCTACACACAGATAAAGCATGATCTACACACAGATAAAGCATGTTCTACACACAGATAAAGCCGGGACTACACAGAGAAAGCATGGTCTACACACAGATAAATCAAGGCACACACACAGATAAAGCATGGTCTACATACAGATAAAGCATTGACTACACAGAGAATACATGGTGTACACACAGAGAAAGCATGATCTACACACAGATAAATCAAGGCATACACACAGATAAAGCATGATCTACACACAGATGAAGTAGAGCCTACACACAGAAAAAGCATGGTCTACACTCAGAGAAAGCATGGTCTACACACAGATAAATCAAGGCATAAACACAGATAAAGCAATATTTACACACAGATGAAGCAGAGCCTACACATAGAGAAAGCAGGACCTACACACAGAGGAAACATAACCTACACACAGAGGAAGCAGGACCTACACACAGAGAAAGCAGGGTCTACAGACAGAGAAAGCAGGGTCTACACACAGACAAAGCAGGACCTACACACAGAGGAAACAGGACCTACACTCAGAGAAAGCAGGACCTACACACAGAGAAAGCAGGGTCTACACACAGACAAAGCAGGACCTACACACATAGGAAGCAGGACCTAGACACAGACAAAGCAGGACCTACACACATAGGAAGCAGGACCTACACACAGAGGAAGCAGGACCTACACACAGATAAAGCAGGGTCTACACACAAATAAAGCATGGTCTACACACAGATAACGCAGGGTCTACACACAGATAAAGCATGGCCTACACACAGAGAAAGCAGGGTCTAAAAAAACAGATAAAGCTTGGCCTACACACAGATAAAGCATGGTTTACACACAGAGAAAGCATGGTCTACACATATATAAAGCAGAGCCTACACACAGATAAATCAGGGTCTACACACAGGTAAAGCAGTGTCTACATACAGATAAAGCAGGGTCTACACACAGATAAAGCAGAGCCTACACACATATAAATCAGGGTCTACACACGGATAAAGCAGGGTCTACACACATATAATGCAGGGTCTACACACGGATAAAGCAGGGTCTACACACAGATAAAGCAGAGCCTACACACACATAAAGCAGAGCGTACACACAGATAAAGCAGAGCGTATAAGCAGAGCCTACACACATATAATACAGTGTCAACACAAAGATCAAGCAGAGCCTACACACAGATAAAGCAGGGTCAACACACAGATAAATCAGGATCTACACACAGATAAAGCAGGACCTATACACAGAGAAAGCGGGGTCTACACACAGATAAAGCAGGGCGTACACACATATAAAGCAGTTTCTACACACAGATAAAGCAGGGTCTACACATAGATAAAGAAGTCTCTACAAATAGATAAAGCATGATCTACACACAAGATAAAGCAGGGGCTACACACAGATAACGCAGGGTCTACACACAGATAAAACATGACCTACACACAGAGAAAGGAGGGTCTACACACAGATAAAGCATGGTCTACACACAGATAAAGCATGGTCTACACACAGAGAAAGCAGGGTCTAAAAAGCAGATAAAGCTTGGCCTACACACAGATAAAGCATGGTCTACACACAGATAAAACATGGTTTACACACAGAGAAAGCATGGTCTACACACGGATAAAGCAGAGCCTACACACAGATAAAGCAAGGTTTACACACATATAAAGCATGGTCTACACACAGATAAATCTGGGTCTACACACAGATAAAGCATCGTCTACACACAGATAAAGCAGGGTCTGCATGTAGATAAAGAAGGCTCTCCACATAGATAAAACATGGTCTACACACAGATAAAACAAGACCTACACACAGATAAAGCAGGGTCTACACAGCGATAAAGCATGGTCTAGACACATATAAAACAAGACCTACACATAGATAAAGCAGGGTCTACACAGCGATAAAGCATGGTCTACACACATATAAAGCAGCCTCTACACATAGATATAACAGGGTCTACACACAGATAAAGCAGGGTTTACACACAGATAAATAAGGGCCTACACACAGATAAAGCAGGGTCTACACATAGATAAAGCAGGGTCTACACACAGATAAAGCATGGTCTACACACTGATAAAGAAGGGTCTACACACAGATAAAGCAGGGTCTACACACAGATAAAGCATGGTCTACACACAGATATAGCAGGTTCTACACACAGATAAAGCATGGTCTACACACAGATAAAGCATGGTCTACACACCGATAAAGCATGGTCTACACACATATAAAGCATGGTCTACACACAGATATAGCAGGGTCTACACACAGATAAAGCATGGTCTACACACAGATAAAGCATGGTCTACACACAGATAAAGCATGGTCTACACACAGACAAAGCATAGTCTACACACAGAAAAAGCAGGGTGTACACACAGAGAAAGGAAGGTCTACACACAGATAAAGCATGGTCTACACACAGATAAAGCATGGTCTACACACAGACAAAGCATAGTCTACACACAGATAAAGCAGGGTGTACACACAGAGAAAGGAGGGTCTACACACAGATAAAGCATGGTCTACACACAGATAACGCAGGGTCTACACACAGATAAAGCATGACCTACACACAGAGAAAGGAGGGTCTACACACAGATAAAGCATGGTCTACACACAGAGAAAGGAGGGTCTACACACAGATAAAGCATGGTCTACAAACAGAGAAAGCAGGACTACACAAGATAAAGCATGGTCTACACACATATAAAGCAGAGCCTACACACAGATAAAGCATGATCTACACACAGATAAAGCATATTCTACACACAGATAAAGCAGGGACTACACAGAGAAAGCATGGTCTACACACAGATAAATCAAGGCACACACACAGATAAAGCATGGTCTACACACAGATAAAGCATTGACTACACAGAGAATACATGGTCTACACACAGAGAAAGCATGGTCTACACACAGATAAATCAAGGCATACACACAGATAAAGCATGGTCTACACACAGATGAAGTAGAGCCTACACACAGAGAAAGCATGGTCTACACTCAGAGAAAGCATGGTCTACACACAGATAAATCAAGGCATAAACACAGATAAAGCAATATTTACACACAGATGAAGCAGAGCCTACACACAGAGGAAGCAGGACCTACACACAGAGGAAACATAACCTACACACAGAGGAAGCAGGACCTACACACAGAGAAAGCAGGGTCTACAGACAGAGAAAGCAGGGTCTACACACAGACAAAGCAGGACCTACACACAGAGGAAACAGGACCTACACACAGAGAAAGCAGGACCTACACACAGAGAAAGCAGGGTCTACACACAGACAAAGCAGGACCTACACACATAGGAAGCAGGACCTACACACAGACAAAGCAGGACCTACACACATAGGAAGCAGGACCTACACACAGAGGAAGCAGGACCTACACACAGATAAAGCAGGGTCTACACACAAATAAAGCATGGTCTACCCACAGATAACGATGGGTCTACACACAGATAAAGCATGGCCTACACACAGAGAAAGCAGGGTCTAAAAAACAGATAAAGCTTGGCCTACACACAGATAAAGCATGGTTTACACACAGAGAAAGCATGGTCTACACACAGATAAAACATGGTTTACACACAGAGAAAGCATGGTCTACACACGGATAAAGCAGAGCCTACACACAGATAAAGCAAGGTCTACACACATATAAAGCATGGTCTACACACAGATAAATCAGGGTCTACACACAGATAAAGCATGGTCTACACACAGATAAAGCAGGGTCTGCATGTAGATAAAGAAGGCTCTCCACATAGATAAAACATGGTCTACACACAGATAAAACAAGACCTACACAGCGATAAAGCAGGGTCTACACAGCGATAAAGCATGGTCTACACACAGATAAAGCAGCCTCTACACATAGATAAAGCCGGGTCTACACACAGATAAAGCAGGGTTTACACACAGATAAATAAGGGCCTACACACAGATAAAGCAGGGTCTACACATAGATAAAGCAGGGTCTACACACATATAAAGCATGGTCTACACACTGATAAAGAAGGGTCTACACACAGATAAAGCATGGTCTACACACAGATAAAGCATGGTCTACACACCGATAAAGCATGGTCTACACACAGATAAAGCATGGTCTACACACAGATATAGCAGGGTCTACACACAGATAAAGCATGGTCTACACACAGATAAAGCATGGTCTACACACAGATAAAGCATGGTCTACACACAGACAAAGCATGGTCTACACACAGATAAAGCAGGGTGTACACAGAGAGAAAGGAGGGTCTACACACAGATAAAGCATGGTCTACACACAGATAAAGCATGGTCTACACACAGACAAAGCATAGTCTACACACAGATAAAGCAGGGTGTACACACAGAAAAAGGAGGGTCTACACACAGATAAAGCATGGTCTACACACAGATAACGCAGGTTTTACACACAGATAAAGCATGACCTACACACAGAGAAAGGAGGGTCTACACACAGATAAAGCATGGTCTACACACAGAGAAAGGAGGGTCTACACACAGATAAATCATGGTCTACAAACAGAGAAAGCAGGGACTACACACAGATAAAGCATGGTCTACACACATATAAAGCAGAGCCTACACACAGATAAAGCATGATCTACACACAGATAAAGCATGTTCTACACACAGATAAAGCCGGGACTACACAGAGAAAGCATGGTCTACACACAGATAAATCAAGGCACACACACACACAGATAAAGCATGGTCTACACACAGATAAAGCATTGACTACACAGAGAATACATGGTGTACACACAGAGAAAGCATGATCTACACACAGATAAATCAAGGCATACACACAGATAAAGCATGGTCTACACACAGATGAAGTAGAGCCTACACACAGAAAAAGCATGGTCTACACTCAGAGAAAGCATGGTCTACACACAGATAAATCAAGGCATAAACACAGATAAAGCAATATTTACACACAGATGAAGCAGAGCCTACACATAGAGAAAGCAGGACCTACACACAGAGGAAACATAACCTACACACAGAGGAAGCAGGACCTACACACAGAGAAAGCAGGGTCTACAGACAGAGAAAGCAGGGTCTACACACAGACAAAGCAGGACCTACACACAGAGGAAACAGGACCTACACTCAGAGAAAGCAGGACCTACACACAGAGAAAGCAGGGTCTACACACAGACAAAGCAGGACCTACACACATAGGAAGCAGGACCTAGACACAGACAAAGCAGGACCTACACACATAGGAAGCAGGACCTACACACAGAGGAAGCAGGACCTACACACAGATAAAGCAGGGTCTACACACAAATAAAGCATGGTCTACACACAGATAACGCAGGGTCTACACACAGATAAAGCATGGCCTACACACAGAGAAAGCAGGGTCTAAAAAAACAGATAAAGCTTGGCCTACACACAGATAAAGCATGGTTTACACACAGAGAAAGCATGGTCTACACACATATAAAGCAGAGCCTACACACAGATAAATCAGGGTCTACACACAGGTAAAGCAGTGTCTACATACAGATAAAGCAGGGTCTACACACAGATAAAGCAGAGCCTACACACATATAAATCAGGGTCTACACACGGATAAAGCAGGGTCTACACACATATAATGCAGGGTCTACACACGGATAAAGCAGGGTCTACACACAGATAAAGCAGAGCCTACACACACATAAAGCAGAGCGTACACACAGATAAAGCAGAGCGTATAAGCAGATAAAGCAGAGCCTACACACATATAATACAGTGTCAACACAAAGATCAAGCAGAGCCTACACACAGATAAAGCAGGGTCTACACACAGATAAATCAGGATCTACACACAGATAAAGCAGGACCTATACACAGAGAAAGCGGGGTCTACACACAGATAAAGCAGGGCGTACACACATATAAAGCAGTTTCTACACACAGATAAAGCAGGGTCTACACATAGATAAAGCAGTCTCTACAAATAGATAAAGCATGATCTACACACAAGATAAAGCAGGGTCTACACACAGATAACGCAGGGTCTACACACAGATAAAACATGACCTACACACAGAGAAAGGAGGGTCTACACACAGATAAAGCATGGTCTACACACAGATAAAGCATGGTCTACACACAGAGAAAGCAGGGTCTAAAAAAGCAGATAAAACTTGGCCTACACACAGATAAAGCATGGTCTACACACAGATAAAACATGGTTTACACACAGAGAAAGCATGGTCTACACACGGATAAAGCAGAGCCTACACACAGATAAAGCAAGGTCTACACACATATAAAGCATGGTCTACAAACAGATAAATCAGGGTCTACACACAGATAAAGCATGGTCTACACACAGATAAAGCAGGGTCTGCATGTAGATAAAGAAGGCTCTCCACATAGATAAACCATGGTCTACACACAGATAAAACAAGACCTACACACAGATAAAGCAGGGTCTACACAGCGATAAAGCATGGTCTACATACAGATAAAGCAGCCTCTACACATAGATAAACCCGGGTCTACACACAGATAAAGCAGGGTTTACACACAGATAAATAAGGGCCTACACATAGATATAACAGGGTCTACACATAGATAAAGCAGGGTCTACACATATATAAAGCATGGTCTACACACTGATAAAGAAGGGTCTACACACAGATAAAGCAGGGTCTAAACACAGATAACGCATGGTCTACACACAGATATAGCAGGTTCTACACACAGATAAAGCATGGTCTACACACATATAAAGCATGGTCTACACACAGATAAAGAAGGTATACACACAGATAAAGCAGGGTCTACACACAGATAAAGCTGGGCCTACACACAGATAAAGCAGGGTCTACACACAGATAAAGCATGGTCTACACACAGATAAAGCATGGTCTACACACCGATAAAGCATGGTCTACACACAGATAAAGCATGGTCTACACACAGATATAGCAGGGTCTAAACACAGATAAAGCATGGTCTACACACAGATAAAGCATGGTCTACACACAGATAAAGCATGGTCTACACACAGACAAAGCATGGTCTACACACAGATAAAGCAGGGTGTACACACAGAGAAAGGAGGGTCTACACACAGATAAAGCATGGTCTACACACAGATAAAGCATGGTCTACACACAGACAAAGTATAGTCTACACACAGATAAAGCAGGGTGTACACACAGAGAAAGGAGGGTCTACACACAGATAAAGCATGGTCTACACACAGATAACGCAGGGTCTACACACAGATAAAGCATGACCTACACACAGAGAAAGGAGGGTCTACACACAGATAAAGCATGGTCTACACACAGAGAAAGGAGGGTCTACACACAGATAAAGCATGGTCTACAAACAGAGAAAGCAGGGACTACACACAAATAAAGCATGGTCTACACACATATAAAGCATAGCCTACACACAGATAAAGCATGATCTACACACAGATAAAGCATGTTCTACACACAGATAAAGCAGGGACTACACAGAGAAAGCATGGTCTACACACAGATAAATCAAGGCACACACACAGATAAAGCATGGTCTACACACAGATAAAGCATTGACTACACAGAGAATACATGGTCTACACACAGATAAAGCATGTTCTACACACAGATAAAGCAGGGACTACACAGAGAAAGCATGGTCTACACACAGATAAATCAAGGCATACACACAGATAAAGCATGGTCTACACACAGATGAAGTAGAGCCTACACACAGAGAAAGCATGGTCTACACTCAGAGAAAGCATGGTCTACACACAGATAAATCAAGGCATAAACACAGATAAACCAATATTTACACACAGATGAAGCAGGACCTACACACAGAGGAAACATAACCTACACACAGAGGAAGCAGGACCTAAACACAGAGAAAGCAGGGTCTACAGACAGAGAAAGCAGGGTCTACACACAGACAAAGCAGGACCTACGCACAGAGGAAACAGGACCTACACACAGAGAAAGCAGGACCTACACACAGAGAAAGCAGGGTCTACACACAGACAAAGCAGGACCTACACACATAGGAAGCAGGACCTACACACAGAGGAAGCAGGACCTACACACAGAGAAAGCGGGGTCTACACACAGAGAAAGCGGGGTCTACACACAGATAAAGCAGGGCGTACACACTTATAAAGCAGGGTCTACACACAAAATAAAGCATGGTCTACACACAGATAACGCAGGGTCTACACACAGATAAAGCCGGGACTACACAGAGAAAGCATGGTCTTCACACAGATAAATCAAGGCACACACACAGATAAAGCATGGTCTACACACAGATAAAGCATTGACTACACAGAGAATACATGGTGTACACACAGAGAAAGCATGATCTACACACAGATAAATCAAGGCATACACACAGATAAAGCATGGTCTACACACAGATGAAGTAGAGCCTACACACAGAAAAAGCATGGTCTACACTCAGAGAAAGCATGGTCTACACACAGATAAATCAAGGCATAAACACAGATAAAGCAATATTTACACACAGATGAAGCAGAGCCTACACATAGAGAAAGCAGGACCTACACACAGAGGAAACATAACCTACACACAGAGGAAGCAGGACCTACACACAGAGAAAGCAGGGTCTACAGACAGAGAAAGCAGGGTCTACACACAGACAAAGCAGGACCTACACACAGAGGAAACAGGACCTACACTCAGAGAAAGCAGGACCTACACACAGAGAAAGCAGGGTCTACACACAGACAAAGCAGGACCTACACACATAGGAAGCAGGACCTAGACACAGACAAAGCAGGACCTACACACATAGGAAGCAGGACCTACACACAGAGGAAGCAGGACCTACACACAGATAAAGCAGGGTCTACACACAAATAAAGCATGGTCTACACACAGATAACGCAGGGTCTACACACAGATAAAGCATGGCCTACACACAGAGAAAGCAGGGTCTAAAAAAACAGATAAAGCTTGGCCTACACACAGATAAAGCATGGTTTACACACAGAGAAAGCATGGTCTACACACATATAAAGCAGAGCCTACACACAGATAAATCAGGGTCTACACACAGGTAAAGCAGTGTCTACATACAGATAAAGCAGGGTCTACACACAGATAAAGCAGAGCCTACACACATATAAATCAGGGTCTACACACGGATAAAGCAGGTCTACACACATATAATGCAGGGTCTACACACGGATAAAGCAGGGTCTACACACAGATAAAGCAGAGCCTACACACACATAAAGCAGAGCGTACACACAGATAAAGCAGAGCGTATAAGCAGATAAAGCAGAGCCTACACACATATAATACAGTGTCAACACAAAGATCAAGCAGAGCCTACACACAGATAAAGCAGGGTCTACACACAGATAAATCAGGATCTACACACAGATAAAGCAGGACCTATACACAGAGAAAGCGGGGTCTACACACAGATAAAGCAGGGCGTACACACATATAAAGCAGTTTCTACACACAGATAAAGCAGGGTCTACACATAGATAAAGCAGTCTCTACAAATAGATAAAGCATGATCTACACACAAGATAAAGCAGGGTCTACACACAGATAACGCAGGGTCTACACACAGATAAAACATGACCTACACACAGAGAAAGGAGGGTCTACACACAGATAAAGCATGGTCTACACACAGACAAAGCATGGTCTACACACAGATAAAACAGGGTGTACACACAGAGAAAGGAGGGTCTACACACAGATAAAGCATGGTCTACACACAGATAAAGCATGGTCTACACACAGACAAAGTATAGTCTACACACAGATAAAGCAGGGTGTACACACAGAGAAAGGAGGGTCTACACACAGATAAAGCATGGTCTACACACAGATAACGCAGGGTCTACACACAGATAAAGCATGACCTACACACAGAGAAAGGAGGGTCTACACACAGATAAAGCATGGTCTACACACAGAGAAAGGAGGGTCTACACACAGATAAAGCATGGTCTACAAACAGAGAAAGCAGGGACTACACACAAATAAAGCATGGTCTACACACATATAAAGCATAGCCTACACACAGATAAAGCATGATCTACACACAGATAAAGCATGTTCTACACACAGATAAAGCAGGGACTACACAGAGAAAGCATGGCCTACACACAGATAAATCAAGGCACACACACAGATAAAGCATGGTCTACACACAGATAAAGCATTGACTACACAGAGAATACATGGTCTACACACAGATAAAGCATGTTCTACACACAGATAAAGCAGGGACTACACAGAGAAAGCATGGTCTACACACAGATAAATCAAGGCATACACACAGATAAAGCATGGTCTACACACAGATGAAGTAGAGCCTACACACAGAGAAAGCATGGTCTACACTCAGAGAAAGCATGGTCTACACACAGATAAATCAAGGCATAAACACAGATAAACCAATATTTACACACAGATGAAGCAGGACCTACACACAGAGGAAACATAACCTACACACAGAGGAAGCAGGACCTAAACACAGAGAAAGCAGGGTCTACAGACAGAGAAAGCAGGGTCTACACACAGACAAAGCAGGACCTACGCACAGAGGAAACAGGACCTACACACAGAGAAAGCAGGACCTACACACAGAGAAAGCAGGGTCTACACACAGACAAAGCAGGACCTACACACATAGGAAGCAGGACCTACACACAGAGGAAGCAGGACCTACACACAGAGAAAGCGGGGTCTACACACAGAGAAAGCGGGGTCTACACACAGATAAAGCAGGGCGTACACACTTATAAAGCAGGGTCTACACACAAAATAAAGCATGGTCTACACACAGATAACGCAGGGTCTACACACAGATAAAGCCGGGACTACACAGAGAAAGCATGGTCTTCACACAGATAAATCAAGGCACACACACAGATAAAGCATGGTCTACACACAGATAAAGCATTGACTACACAGAGAATACATGGTGTACACACAGAGAAAGCATGATCTACACACAGATAAATCAAGGCATACACACAGATAAAGCATGGTCTACACACAGATGAAGTAGAGCCTACACACAGAAAAAGCATGGTCTACACTCAGAGAAAGCATGGTCTACACACAGATAAATCAAGGCATAAACACAGATAAAGCAATATTTACACACAGATGAAGCAGAGCCTACACATAGAGAAAGCAGGACCTACACACAGAGGAAACATAACCTACACACAGAGGAAGCAGGACCTACACACAGAGAAAGCAGGGTCTACAGACAGAGAAAGCAGGGTCTACACACAGACAAAGCAGGACCTACACACAGAGGAAACAGGACCTACACTCAGAGAAAGCAGGACCTACACACAGAGAAAGCAGGGTCTACACACAGACAAAGCAGGACCTACACACATAGGAAGCAGGACCTAGACACAGACAAAGCAGGACCTACACACATAGGAAGCAGGACCTACACACAGAGGAAGCAGGACCTACACACAGATAAAGCAGGGTCTACACACAAATAAAGCATGGTCTACACACAGATAACGCAGGGTCTACACACAGATAAAGCATGGCCTACACACAGAGAAAGCAGGTCTAAAAAAACAGATAAAGCTTGGCCTACACACAGATAAAGCATGGTTTACACACAGAGAAAGCATGGTCTACACACATATAAAGCAGAGCCTACACACAGATAAATCAGGGTCTACACACAGGTAAAGCAGTGTCTACATACAGATAAAGCAGGGTCTACACACAGATAAAGCAGAGCCTACACACATATAAATCAGGGTCTACACACGGATAAAGCAGGGTCTACACACATATAATGCAGGGTCTACACACGGATAAAGCAGGGTCTACACACAGATAAAGCAGAGCCTACACACACATAAAGCAGAGCGTACACACAGATAAAGCAGAGCGTATAAGCAGATAAAGCAGAGCCTACACACATATAATACAGTGTCAACACAAAGATCAAGCAGAGCCTACACACAGATAAAGCAGGGTCTACACACAGATAAATCAGGATCTACACACAGATAAAGCAGGACCTATACACAGAGAAAGCGGGGTCTACACACAGATAAAGCAGGGCGTACACACATATAAAGCAGTTTCTACACACAGATAAAGCAGGGTCTACACATAGATAAAGCAGTCTCTACAAATAGATAAAGCATGATCTACACACAAGATAAAGCAGGGTCTACACACAGATAACGCAGGGTCTACACACAGATAAAACATGACCTACACACAGAGAAAGGAGGGTCTACACACAGATAAAGCATGGTCTACACACAGATAAAGCATGGTCTACACACAGAGAAAGCAGGGTCTAAAAAAGCAGATAAAACTTGGCCTACACACAGATAAAGCATGGTCTACACACAGATAAAACATGGTTTACACACAGAGAAAGCATGGTCTACACACGGATAAAGCAGAGCCTACACACAGATAAAGCAAGGTCTACACACATATAAAGCATGGTCTACAAACAGATAAATCAGGGTCTACACACAGATAAAGCATGGTCTACACACAGATAAAGCAGGGTCTGCATGTAGATAAAGAAGGCTCTCCACATAGATAAACCATGGTCTACACACAGATAAAACAAGACCTACACACAGATAAAGCAGGGTCTACACAGCGATAAAGCATGGTCTACATACAGATAAAGCAGCCTCTACACATAGATAAAGCCGGGTCTACACACAGATAAAGCAGGGTTTACACACAGATAAATAAGGGCCTACACACAGATAAAGCAGGGTCTACACATAGATAAAGCAGGGTCTACACATATATAAAGCATGGTCTACACACTGATAAAGAAGGGTCTACACACAGATAAAGCAGGGTCTAAACACAGATAACGCATGGTCTACACACAGATATAGCAGGTTCTACACACAGATAAAGCATGGTCTACACACATATAAAGCATGGTCTACACACAGATAAAGAAGGGTATACACACAGATAAAGCAGGGTCTACACACAGATAAAGCTGGGCCTACACACAGATAAAGCAGGGTCTACACACAGATAAAGCATGGTCTACACACAGATAAAGCATGGTCTACACACCGATAAAGCATGGTCTACACACAGATAAAGCATGGTCTACACACAGATATAGCAGGGTCTAAACACAGATAAAGCATGGTCTACACACAGATAAAGCATGGTCTACACATAGATAAAGCATGGTCTACACACAGACAAAGCATGGTCTACACACAGATAAAGCAGGGTGTACACACAGAGAAAGGAGGGTCTACACACAGATAAAGCATGGTCTACACACAGATAAAGCATGGTCTACACACAGACAAAGTATAGTCTACACACAGATAAAGCAGGGTGTACACACAGAGAAAGGAGGGTCTACACACAGATAAAGCATGGTCTACACACAGATAACGCAGGGTCTACACACAGATAAAGCATGACCTACACACAGAGAAAGGAGGGTCTACACACAGATAAAGCATGGTCTACACACAGAGAAAGGAGGGTCTACACACAGATAAAGCATGGTCTACAAACAGAGAAAGCAGGGACTACACACAAATAAAGCATGGTCTACACACATATAAAGCATAGCCTACACACAGATAAAGCATGATCTACACACAGATAAAACATGTTCTACACACAGATAAAGCAGGGACTACACAGAGAAAGCATGGTCTACACACAGATAAATCAAGGCACACACACAGATAAAGCATGGTCTACACACAGATAAAGCATTGACTACACAGAGAATACATGGTCTACACACAGATAAAGCATGTTCTACACACAGATAAAGCAGGGACTACACAGAGAAAGCATGGTCTACACACAGATAAATCAAGGCATACACACAGATAAAGCATGGTCTACACACAGATGAAGTAGAGCCTACACACAGAGAAAGCATGGTCTACACTCAGAGAAAGCATGGTCTACACAAAGATAAATCAAGGCATAAACACAGATAAACCAATATTTACACACAGATGAAGCAGGACCTACACACAGAGGAAACATAACCTACACACAGAGGAAGCAGGACCTAAACACAGAGAAAGCAGGGTCTACAGACAGAGAAAGCAGGGTCTACACACAGACAAAGCAGGACCTACGCACAGAGGAAACAGGACCTACACACAGAGAAAGCAGGACCTACACACAGAGAAAGCAGGGTCTACACACAGACAAAGCAGGACCTACACACATAGGAAGCAGGACCTACACACAGAGGAAGCAGGACCTACACACAGAGAAAGCGGGGTCTACACACAGAGAAAGCGGGGTCTACACACAGATAAAGGAGGGCGTACACACTTATAAAGCAGGGTCTACACACAAAATAAAGCATGGTCTACACACAGATAACGCAGGGTCTACACACAGATAAAGCATGATTTACACACAGAGAAAGGAGGGTCTACACACAGGTAAAGCGTGGTCTACACACAGATAACGCAAGGTCTACACACAGATAAAGCAGGGTCTACACACAGATAAAGCAGGGTCTACACACAAATAAAGCATGGTCTACACACAGATAACGCAGGGTCTACACACAGATAAAGCATGGCCTACACACAGAGAAAGCAGGGTCTAAAAAAACAGATAAAGCTTGGCCTACACACAGATAAAGCATGGTTTACACACAGATAAAGCAGGGCGTACACACATATAAAGCAGTTTCTACACACAGATAAAGCAGGGTCTACACATAGATAAAGCAGTCTCTACAAATAGATAAAGCATGATCTACACACAAGATAAAGCAGGGTCTACACACAGATAACGCAGGGTCTACACACAGATAAAACATGACCTACACACAGAGAAAGGAGGGTCTACACACAGATAAAGCATGGTCTACACACAGATAAAGCATGGTCTACACACAGAGAAAGCAGGGTCTAAAAAAGCAGATAAAACTTGGCCTACACACAGATAAAGCATGGTCTACACACAGATAAAACATGGTTTACACACAGAGAAAGCATGGTCTACACACGGATAAAGCAGAGCCTACACACAGATAAAGCAAGGTCTACACACATATAAAGCATGGTCTACAAACAGATAAATCAGGGTCTACACACAGATAAAGCATGGTCTACACACACAGATAAAGCAGGGTCTGCATGTAGATAAAGAAGGCTCTCCACATAGATAAACCATGGTCTACACACAGATAAAACAAGACCTACACACAGATAAAGCAGGGTCTACACAGCGATAAAGCATGGTCTACATACAGATAAAGCAGCCTCTACACATAGATAAAGCCGGGTCTACACACAGATAAAGCAGGGTTTACACACAGATAAATAAGGGCCTACACACAGATAAAGCAGGGTCTACACATAGATAAAGCAGGGTCTACACATATATAAAGCATGGTCTACACACTGATAAAGAAGGGTCTACACACAGATAAAGCAGGGTCTAAACACAGATAACGCATGGTCTACACACAGATATAGCAGGTTCTACACACAGATAAAGCATGGTCTACACACATATAAAGCATGGTCTACACACAGATAAAGAAGGGTATACACACAGATAAAGCAGGGTCTACACACAGATAAAGCTGGGCCTACACACAGATAAAGCAGGGTCTACACACAGATAAAGCATGGTCTACACACAGATAAAGGATGGTCTACACACCGATAAAGCATGGTCTACACACAGATAAAGCATGGTCTACACACAGATATAGCAGGGTCTAAACACAGATAAAGCATGGTCTACACACAGATAAAGCATGGTCTACACACAGATAAAGCATGGTCTACACACAGACAAAGCATGGTCTACACACAGATAAAGCAGGGTGTACACACAGAGAAAGGAGGGTCTACACACAGATAAAGCATGGTCTACACACAGATAAAGCATGGTCTACACACAGACAAAGTATAGTCTACACACAGATAAAGCAGGGTGTACACACAGAGAAAGGAGGGTCTACACACAGATAAAGCATGGTCTACACACAGATAACGCAGGGTCTACACACAGATAAAGCATGACCTACACACAGAGAAAGGAGGGTCTACACACAGATAAAGCATGGTCTACACACAGAGAAAGGAGGTCTACACACAGATAAAGCATGGTCTACAAACAGAGAAAGCAGGGACTACACACAAATAAAGCATGGTCTACACACATATAAAGCATAGCCTACACACAGATAAAGCATGATCTACACACAGATAAAGCATGTTCTACACACAGATAAAGCAGGGACTACACAGAGAAAGCATGGTCTACACACAGATAAATCAAGGCACACACACAGATAAAGCATGGTCTACACACAGATAAAGCATTGACTACACAGAGAATACATGGTCTACACACAGATAAAGCATGTTCTACACACAGATAAAGCAGGGACTACACAGAGAAAGCATGGTCTACACACAGATAAATCAAGGCATACACACAGATAAAGCATGGTCTACACACAGATGAAGTAGAGCCTACACACAGGGAAAGCATGGTCTACACTCAGAGAAAGCATGGTCTACACACAGATAAATCAAGGCATAAACACAGATAAACCAATATTTACACACAGATGAAGCAGGACCTACACACAGAGGAAACATAACCTACACACAGAGGAAGCAGGACCTAAACACAGAGAAAGCAGGGTCTACAGACAGAGAAAGCAGGGTCTACACACAGACAAAGCAGGACCTACGCACAGAGGAAACAGGACCTACACACAGAGAAAGCAAGACCTACACACAGAGAAAGCAGGGTCTACACACAGACAAAGCAGGACCTACACACATAGGAAGCAGGACCTACACACAGAGGAAGCAGGACCTACACACAGAGAAAGCGGGGTCTAAACACAGAGAAAGCGGGGTCTACACACAGATAAAGCAGGGCGTACACACTTATAAAGCAGGGTCTACACACAAAATAAAGCATGGTCTACACACAGATAACGCAGGGTCTACACACAGATAAAGCATGATTTACACACAGAGAAAGGAGGGTCTACACACAGGTAAAGCGTGGTCTACACACAGATAACGCAAGGTCTACACACAGATAAAGCAGGGTCTACACACAAATAAAGCATGGTCTACACACAGATAACGCAGGGTCTACACACAGATAAAGCATGGCCTACACACAGAGAAAGCAGGGTCTAAAAAAACAGATAAAGCTTGGCCTACACACAGATAAAGCATGGTTTACACACAGAGAAAGCATGGTCTACACACATATAAAGCAGAGCCTACACACAGATAAATCAGGGTCTACACACAGGTAAAGCAGTGTCTACATACAGATAAAGCAGGGTCTACACACAGATAAAGCAAAGCCTACACACATATAAATCAGGGTCTACACACGGATAAAGCAGGGTCTACAAACATATAATGCAGGGTCTACACACGGATAAAGCAGGGTCTACACACAGAGAAAGCAGAGCCTACACACACATAAAGCAGAGCGTACACACAGATAAAGCAGAGCATATAAGCAGATAAAGCAGAGCCTACACACATATAATACAGTGTCAACACAAAGATAAAGCAGAGCCTACACACAGATAAAGCAGGGTCTACACACAGATAAATCAGGATCTACACACAGATAAAGCAGGACCTATACACAGAGAAAGCGGGGTCTACACACAGATAAAGCAGGGCGTACACACATATAAAGCAGTTTCTACACACAGATAAAGCAGGGTCTACACACAAATAAAGCAGTCTCTACAAATAGATAAAGCATGATCTACAAACAAGATAAAGCAGGGTCTACACACAGATAACGCAGGGTCTACACACAGATAAAACATGACCTACACACAGAGAAAGGAGGGTCTACACACAGATAAAGCATGGTCTACACACAGATAAAGCATGGTCTACACACAGAGAAAGCAGGGTCTAAAAAAGCAGATAAAGCTTGGCCTACACACAGATAAAGCATGGTCTACACACAGATAAAACATGGTTTACACACAGAGAAAGCATGGTCTACACACAGATAAAGCATGGTCTACACACAGATAAAGCAGGGTCTGCATGTAGATAAAGAAGGCTCTCCACATAGATAAAACATGGTCTACACACAGATAAAACAAGACCTACACACAGATAAAGCAGGGTCTACACAGCGATAAAGCATGGTCTACACACAGATAAAGCAGCCTCTACACATAGATAAAGCAGGGTCTACACACAGATAAAGCATGGTCTACACACAGATATAGCAGGTTCTACACACAGATAAAGCATGGTCTACACACATACACACAGATAAAAAAGGGTATACACACAGATAAAGCAGGGTCTACACACAGATAATTCTGGGCCTACACACAGATAAAGCATGGTCTACACACAGATAAAACATGGTTTACACACAGAGAAAGCATGGTCTACACAAAGATAAAGCATGGTCTACACACAGATAAAGCAGGGTCTGCATGTAGATAAAGAAGGCTCTCCACATAGATAAAACATGGTCTACACACAGATAAAACAAGACCTACACACAGATAAAGCAGGGTCTACACAGCGATAAAGCATGGTCTACACACAGATAAAGCAGCCTCTACACATAGATAAAGCAGGGTCTACACACAGATAAAGCATGGTCTACACACAGATATAGCAGGTTCTGCACACAGATAAAGCATGGTCTACACACATATAAAGCATGGTCTACACACAGATAAAAAAGGGTATACACACAGATAAAGCAGGGTCTACACACAGATAATTCTGGGCCTACACACAGATAAAGCATGGTCTACACACAGATAAAGCATGGTCTACACACAGATATAGCAGGGTCTACACACAGATAAAGCATGGTCTACACACAGATAAAGCATGGTCTACACACAGACAAAGCATGGTCTACACACAGATAAAGCAGGGTGTACACACAGAGAAAGGAGGGTCTACACACAGATAAAGCACGGTCTACACACATATAACGCAGGGCCTACACACAGATAAAGCATGGTCGTGGTTATTTTTTTGGTTATGGAAGGCCCCGGTATCACTGCAAACGAATTAAAATCCATAATTGCTCAACCGCCCGTTCCAGCGTAATCATGCGAATCTCATCTCCCAAACAAAGAAAGGTAACTATAGTCCCCATCATAGCAGTCTCAGCACACGCTAAAAGACATAAAGCGAAACCGCGCAGAAAGTGAACACAGCCAACTTTTCCCTGTCATACGATATCATTCATCGAAAGCAATTGGAATATCGAAACATGATCAAAACGGATGAGGCACACTTAGGAAGCATGGTCTACACATAGATAAAGCTGTGATAGTTTACTTCTCGCTGGCTACATGTGTTCGAATCCTTTGAGTTCCTTTTTAGGTTTGCAAATTTTACCGTGGTTCACCCAAAAAGTAACAGAAAACATATTGTTCTGTAGACTACGCAATGAGTTTGGGTGGAAATGATCTATCGACTAGATATCTGCCGTGCCACGAAGGTCGCATATTTTGAATCATTGTCATCATCATTGAGTGCCGTGTCCACATCAGAAGTTGGCTTCTACGGAGCGTCATTCCGCTCTGTCTATTGCTTTGATGGTGCAGGTTGTCATAGGGTGACTTGTCCGTCTTTTGATGTTACTCGTCCATGTTAGTATTAGTCTGCCTCTGCCTCTTTTTCCGTGTACTTCCCTTCCAAGATTACTTGTAGTAGGCTGCTGTTTCTTTTAATATGCCCCAAAAATCTCATTTGTCTTGTTTGAGCTGTGTCTAGTGTTTCATTTTTAGTTGTTTGTTTTCTTTTCTTTTCATCCAATTCTTCAATAAATCTACATTTAAAAGGCTTCCATTTTCTGTTCTGTTTTCTTATCTAATGTCCATGTTTCTGCACTCTACAGAAATGTTGAGAAGATATAGCATTTTCCTATTCTTAGTTTTAGTTCGGTGTTATTTGTTTTGATTTTAGTATATTTTTCATGGCATTAAAATTAATTGTTGCCATGTCTATTATGTTTATTTCAGATTTACATTTTCCGTCACTGGTTTGTAATATGCCAAATGTAGCTGTAGATCTGAAACTCTGTAAGGTAGGATTAAAACGCTTTTTCGATGTTATATTACCTTTAATAAGGTAACGGTGAAGTACGAGACTGGAATCGGCGTCTTAGCACGCGATTTTCCACCCATATGTGGTCGCCCGCCTATACAGAAGTGTTCGGAGACTTCTGGATAGTGTCGCTTCAAGCATTAAAACTCGCGATACGAGGCGGCATTTTTCACCTTCCAAGAGTAATACCCTTTTCTGTAAATTCACACTGCTTCCAGCGGGAATCGATAACGGGTTGTCCGATGTCGGTAGCTCAGTCGGGTGGTTTTCATAACTAAGCTACCCAGGAACCCGACCTTTATTATAAAAAGGATCCTCATATTGCATCGGGGTGAGGGGGGGCAATAATTTATTTTAAAATGTACATTTTCTTTCGGATAATTTATATAATGTGACTAGTGCAGCCATGACTCCAATTTGCTACTCTACATTTCATGTTGAAACCTTTACCTTACATCTATGTAAGAACAATGTGATCCCACCGTTTGTATTAATGTTGTAAGGCATTAGCAGCTCACGCGCCTGTCACGTGATACCAATAGCAGAGTCGATGGGTCATTAGTTCGTCGTAATTTCGTCTTGACCTCCTAGCTGCCCTTCCTGGAAACAGCCTGCATCAAATCAGGTTGGCTAACTGAAGCAATGATATTTATTGACATAGAAGACCTAGTTTTGATGTAGCTCTAGGCTGTCGTGGGTCCAGGTACTCGCGCGAGCCTTAACCCGCCGCATTAAGACAAGGTAATTGTAGGGCATAAATAAACGATGAAAAAATAACATCTACAACTAAACGTTGACCATGCTACCAAACGTTGACCACGCTACCAAACGTTGACCGTACTACCAAACGTTGACCATGCTACCAAACGTTGACCATGCTACCAAACGTTGACCATGCTACCAAACGTTGACCATGCTACCAAACGTTGACCGTACTACCAAACGTTGACCATGCTACCAAACGTTGACGAGGCTACCAAACGTTGACCACGCTACCAAACGTTGACCGTACTACCAAACGTTGACAATGCTACCAAACGTTGACCATGCTACCAAACGTTGACCATGCTACCAAACGTTGACCATACAACCAAACGTTGACCATGCTACCAAACGTTGACAATGATACCTGGTAAACGTTGACCATGCTACCAAACGTTGAGCATGCTACCAAACGTTGACCATGCTACCAAACGTTGACCATGCTACCAAACGTTGACAATGATACCAGGTGAACGTTAACCATGCTACCAAACGTTGACCATGCTACCAAACGTTGACCGTACTACCAAAAGGTTGACCATACTGACCATGCTACCAAACGTTGACCATGCTACCAAATGTTTACCAGGTTATCAATCGTTGACGATGCTACTAAACGTTGACAGTACTACCAAACGTTGACCATGTTACCAACTAAACGTTGACAACGCTACCAACTAAATGTTGACCACGCTACCAACTAAACTTAGACCACGTTACCAACTAAATTTTGACCATGTTACCAACTAAACTTTGACCATGCTACCAACTAAACTTTGACCATGCTACCAACTAAACTTTGACCATGCTACCAACTAAACTTTGACCATGTTACCAACTAATCTTTGACCATGTTACCAACTAAACTTTGACCATGTTACCAACTAATCTTTGACCATGCTACCAACTAAACTTTGACCATGTTACCAACTAAACTTTGACCATGTTACCAACTAAACTTTGACCATGTTACACAACTAAACTTTGACCATGTTACCAACTAATCTTTGACCATGCTACCAACTAAACTTTGACCATGTTACCAACTAAACTTTGACCATGTTACCAACTAAACTTTTACCATGTTACCAACTAAATTTAGACCACGTTACCAACTAAACTTTGACCATGTTACCAACTAAACTTTGACCACGCTACCAACTAAACGTTGACCACGCTACCAACTAAACGTTGACCACGCTACCAACTAAACTTTGACCATGTTACCAACTAAACTTTGACCACGCTACCAACTAAACATTGACCACGCTACCAACTAAACTTTGATCATTCTTCAAACTAAACGTTGACCACGCTACCAATTAAACTTAGACCACGTTACCAACTAAACGTTGACCACGCTACCAACTAAACTTAGACCACGTTACCAACTAAACTTTGACCATGTTACCAACTAAACGTTGACCACGCTACCAACTAAATTTAGACCACGTTACCAACTAAACTTTGACTATGTTACCAACTAAACTTAGACCACGTTACTAACTAAACTTTGACCATGCTACCAACTAAACTTTTACCACGCTACCAACTAAACTTAGACCAATTTACCAACTAAACTTTGACCATATTACCAACTAAACTTAGACCATGTTACCAATTAAACTTTGACCATATTACCAACTAAACTTAGACCAATTTACCGACTAAACTTTGACCATATTACCAACTAAACTTAGACCATGTTACCAACTAAACTTTGACCATATTACCAACTAAACTTAGACCATGTTACCAACTAAACTTTGACCATATTACTAACTAAACTTAGACCAATTTACCAACTAAACTTTGACCAAATTACCAACTAAACTTAGACCATGTTACCAATTAAACTTTGACCATATTACCAACTAAACTTAGACCATGTTACCAACTAAACTTTGACCATATTACCAACTAAACTTAGACCATGTTACCAATTAAACTTTGACCATATTACCAACTAAACTTAGACCATGTTACCAATTAAACTTTGACCATATTACCAACTAAACTTAGACCATATTACCAACTAAACTTACACCATGTTACCAACTAAACTTTGACCATATTACCAACTAAACTTTGACCATGTTACCAACTAAACTTTTACCATGTTACCAACTAAATTTAGACCACGTTACCAACTAAACTTTGACCATGTTACCAACTAAACTTTGACCACGATACCAACTAAACGTTGACCACGCTACCAACTAAACTTTGACCATGTTACCAACTAAACTTTGACCACGCTACCAACTAAACTTTGACCATGTTACCAACTAAACATTGACCACGCTACCAACTAAACTTTGATCATTCTTCAAACTAAACGTTGACCACGCTACCAATTAAACTTAGACCACGTTACCAACTAAACGTTGACCACGCTACCAACTAAACTTAGACCACGTTACCAACTAAACTTTGACCATGTTACCAACTAAACGTTGACCACGCTACCAACTAAATTTAGACCACGTTACCAACTAAACTTTGACCATGTTACCAACTAAACTTAGACCACGTTACTAACTAAACTTTGACCATGCTACCAACTAAACTTTGACCACGCTACCAACTAAACTTAGACCAATTTACCAACTAAACTTTGACCATATTTCCAACTAAACTTAGACCATGTTACCAATTAAACTTTGACCACATTACCAACTAAACTTAGACCAATTTACCGACTAAACATTGACCATATTACCAACTAAACTTAGACCATGTTACCAACTAAACTTTGACCATATTACCAACTAAACTTAGACCATGTTACCAACTATACTTTGACCATATTACCAACTAAACTTAGACCAATTTACCAACTAAACTTTGACCATATTACCAACTAAACTTAGACCATGTTACCAATTAAACTTTGACCATATTACCAACTAAACTTAGACCATGTTACCAACTAAACTTTGACCATATTACCAACTAAACTTAGACCATGTTACCAATTAAACTTTGACCATATTACCAACTAAACTTAGACCATGTTACCAATTAAACTTTGACCATATTACCAACTAAACTTAGACCAATTTACCAACTAAACTTTGACCATATTACCAACTAAACTTAGACCATGTTACCAATTAAACTTTGACCATATTACCAACTAAACTTAGACCATGTTACCAACTAAATTTTGACCATATAACCAACTAAACTTAGACCATTTTACCAACTAAACTTTGACCATATTACCAACTAAACTTAGACCATGTTACCAATTAAACTTTGACCATGTTACCAACTAAACTTTGAACATGTTACCAACTAATCTTTGACCATGTTACCAACTAAACTTTGACCATGTTACCAACTAAACTTTGATCATTCTTCCAACTAAACGTTGACCACGCTACCAATTAAACTTAGACCATGTTACCAACTAAACTTTGACCATGTTACCAACTAAACTTTGACTATGTTACCAACTAAACTTTGATCATTCTTCCAACTAAACGTTGACCACGCTACCAATTAAATTTGGACCATTTTACCAACTAAACTTTGACCATGTTACCAACTAAACTTTGACCATGTTACCAACTAAACTTTGACCATGTTACCAACTAAAGTTTGATCATGTTACCAACTAAACTTTGACCATGTTACCAACTAAACTTTGACCATGTTACCAACTAAACTTTGATCATTCTTCCAACTAAACGTTGACCACGCTACCAATTAATCTTAGACCACGCTACCAACTAAACGTTGACCACGCTACCAACTAAACTTTGACCACGCTACCAACTAAACATTGACCACGCTACCAACTAAACGTTGACCACGCTACCAACTAAACGTTGACCACGCTACCAACTAAACGTTGACCACGCTACCAACTAAACTTTGACCACGCTACCAACTAAACGTTGATCACGCTACCAACTAAACTTTGACCACGCTACCAACTAAACGTTGACCACGCTACCAACTAAACTTAGACCACGTTACCAACTAAACTTTGACCACGCTACCAACTAAACGTTGACCACGCTACCAACTAAACGTTGACCACGCTACCATTTTCCTTGATCTTTGTTTTCTCACAGAACTGCAGTTACTCCACTTCAACCTTCTGGATCACGACGTTTTCTAGCACATACCAATGTTCCTTGTTTTGATACACCCATTGCTAAATGCAGGCCAAGACAATATTCCAAACAAGTAAATGCTCTGAGAAAGGAAAATTCATTTGTTCTTTTCCTCCTTTAAGGCTTTCACATTTTCAAAGTTGATATAATTTCACCGATATTCTAAACTTTCTATCAAGTTTCCATATTTTTACACACATTTTGCTGAACTACTCTAAGGTATCATATTGCCAATATTTAATTAAAATAATGAGGCAAAAACGTCATAAAAGCAAACTAACAACCGAGTACGTGTGCACTAAAATGATGAAGACGTTTAAGTGCAAGGATTAATACGGAAAATATAGAGAGAATAAAGCATCCAATACAGAGGGAAATAACAGCTTTGACATGTTTAAAGGATGTCACGCAGCAAGCGGTTGGCGGGATAAGTAACGCTATTACTTGAACTGAGTAGGACATTGAATAGACAAGTCATAACTAATGACATGAATAGAATTTATTACTAACGACATGAATAGATAAAGTCATAGATTACGATGTAAATAGAAGTCATTACTAACGGCATGGATAAAAAAAGTCATAAATTATGACTTGAATAGAAGTCATTACTAACGACATGAAAAGATAAAGGCATAAATTACAACTTGATTAGATAAAGTCATAAGTATTGACAAGAATAGATAAAGTCATAATTAACGACTTGAATAGAAGTCCTAACTAACGACTTCAATAGAGGATATCATAACTAACGACATGAATAAAGTCAACACTAACGGCTTGAGAAGATGAAGTAAAACCCAAAAACTTGAACAGGTAAAGTCATAACTAAAGACGTAAATAGATATGGTGTTAACTAAAGACTTGAATAGATGAAGCCATAACATAACTAAAGACTTGAATAGATGAAGTCATAACTAAAGACTTGAATAGATGAAGTCATAACTAAAGACTTGAATAGATGAAGTCATAACTAAAGACTTGAATAGATGAAGTCATAACTAAAGACTTGAATAGATGAAGTCATAACTATAGACTTGAATAGACAAGGTGTTAACTATAGACTTGAATAGACAAGGTGTTAACTAAAGACTTGAATAGATGAAGTCATATTAAAAGACTTGAATAGATGACATCATAACTAAAGACTTGAATAGATGAAGTAATAACTAAAGACTTGAATAGATGAAGTCATAACTAAAGAATTGAATAGATGACATCATAACTAAAGACTTGAATAGATGAAGTCATAACTAAAGACTTGAATAGATGACATCATAACTAAAGACTTGAATAGATGACATCATAACTAAAGACATGAATAGATGACATCATAACTAAAGACTTGAATAGATGAAATCATAACTAAAGACTTGAATAGATGACGCCATACTTAAAGACTTGAATAGATGAAATCATACCTAAAGACTTGAATAGATGACATCATAACTGAAAACTTAAATAGATGAAATCATAACAAAACACTTGAATAGATAAAGTCACGACTAACAAATTCAACAGATGCTTAGTGGATCAACAATGACAAAGATAGCTTAAACAAATGGAATACTAAATCGTGTGTTACAATTTTAAAGTCTTCTAGCAACAACAACAAATAAGTAAGATAGACCACATAAAAAAAGGAAAGAAAACCACGGGAGACAACAATTTATAAGAATTCAAACGACAACGAAATAAAAGAGTACAAAACAATAAAGCAACGCTGGTAGAACCAAGAAGTCAGACATTAAGAAAACTAAATGTATCTATTCGTCGTACCAACATTGAAAGTAAAGTAAAGTACCCCCGTCACGCCAAGTGATGTATAGGGAATATGGTGTTAGTGACCATAAATTTTACAGACCTTCGGCACATGATTTTTGGGGTAATGTGCTCGGTATTACGCCCGTGCCGCTTCACTTTCCCAGAAAATAATCCGGTACCCATTAAAGGCTGGGTGAACCCGGAAGCCGTCGGTTGGGATCGAACCCTACCCTTGTCCCAACATTGAAAGGTAGGATAAAACTATGCTTAAATGGGAATACATCTGAGGACAGTTCAGAGCTACAAATACCTTGGACATAACTATAACCAATAATGTAAAATGTAAAATTGAAATAAACAAAAGAATAGGTATGGCAAAAAGTCATTTTAATGCCATGAAAAATATACTAACAACAAAACAAAAAAAAACAGCAGGGCTGAAACTAAGAATAGCAAAATATTACATCTTCTCAATATTCCTGTATGGTGCAGAAACATGGATATTAGACAAGAAAACAGAACAGAAAATTGAAGCCTTTGAAGAGTGGATTTATAGAAGAATAGGTAGAATTGGATAGAAAGAAAATAAAACAAACGATGAAGTTTTTAAAACAACTAAAAATAAAAAGAGAACTATTAAATACAATTAAGACAAGACAAATGAAATTTTTGGGACACGTTAAATGACATAACAGCCTACTAAAAGTAATATTGGAAGGGAAAATACAAGGTAAAAGAAGCAGAGGCAGACCAAGACTAACATGGACGAGTAACATCAAAAGATGGACAGGTCAATCTATGACAACCTGCACCATCTAAGCAAGAAACAGAGCGAAATGGCGATCCATGGTAGCCAACCTTCGCTGAGGAGACGGCACTCGATGATAATGTTTAAATGACTGACTGAACTTTCGTGTAAAGCAATCATGACAGTAAGTAAATGTTCAACAACTATATTGCCCCAGAGACTCAACTGTTGAAAACACAACCGATAACAAAGGTATATTATTTGATCTAACTTGCTAACGATTTGAATGAACCCAGTTGTGCTAGCTCAAGCATGGGCGATACTGAGAAATTCTGAGTTGACTTCTTCTTTTTCTTCTATCCATACTCTATTGCCGTTGGCGTCGAGGAGAGATACAATCTGTGATTCTTTGCTCTTCTGTTGGCCTTTTCTGGTGTTATCCCTCCTAGTGACTCTAGTATTCCCTTTATCCATCTCTTTCTCGGTCTTTTTCTGAATCTGGCGTTTTCGTAGCGTTTGTTTATGGCTCTTTGAGTCATTGTTAGTTCTTTTTTGTCTTGTTATGTGGCCGAACCAATTTATCTGTTGTTTCTTTATGTATTCGATGGCTGGTTCAATTTCGAGTTTCTTCCTCATCAGTGTTTCTTACTATGTCCCTTAAGCTGTTTCCTGTCATTCTTCTGACACATTTCATTTCGGTGGTCGTTATCTTTCTTATTGTTCTAGAGTCCAGCGTCAAATTCTGGCACTGATTGCACAGTTGATAGAAAAATTTATTTGTATATTGCCATTTTTGCTTCCGTGGTTATTGTTATGTCTGTATGATCGCGATTGTTTCTCCATTATTTTGGCTCTGAGCACTGCTGTGTGTATGTGACATGGTTCTCTGCCGCTGTACTCTGAGTTGACTAAATATTAAAAAAAAAGGTGATCAGAAAAAAAGTACAAAAATGTAAAGAAAATTGAATATCATTAAAATTGTTATGTTTACAAGAAAACCCGATCATTGTAACACTGAATTAATCTCTTTAACCACCGAGCTGACTTATCATTTACTATTTATCATTTCTGTTGTTGACCTTCTGCCAAGGCCATTCTCTTAAGCTGTCTGGTATTTTTCTCTCTGCTTTCCTCTTTTTTCTTCGTCCCTCAATTTTCCCAGTTGTTACATAATATTCCAGCTGTTCCCTTCTCATTACATGACCAAAATATGATTATTGTTTCTTCCTAATATTGGAAATTAGCTGTCTTTTTCTTCTGCCTTTTTAAGAACGTTTTTATTACTCTTCTTAGCTATCCATGGTATTCTTAACATTCTTCTGCAAAACCACATTTCTATAGTCTCCAGTGATTTTCTTGTCTATTGTCCTATTGTCCATGATTCACATCCATAAATTAAGACTGGCTCTACATAACATTTAAGAACTCTTTTTCTTGTCTCTATTGTCAAAATGGATTGCATAGCATCATCCTCATTTTTTTGAAAGATGCTTTTGCCTGAGCCATTCTGCATCTCACCTCTGTTGTACATCTAACCATCTGAGGTTAGCAATATTCCCAAATATTTAAATTCATTTACCTGTTTTATTATTGTTCCAAATGTCTTTATTGTGCATTGCGGTGATGACTTGTTTGCTATTGGTACCATTATGTCTGTTAAGCTATTAAGGCTGAGTTCTTTATTTTTGCTTTCCTGCACTATAATGTCCAACATTTCTTGTAACTCATTTTCACTCTTAGCGATTAAGACTACCTTAATCAGCATACCTTAGATTATTCATATTATGACCTTCAATTGTTATTCCAGGCATGCACCTTATGGATCTTAAAATAATCTCACTATAAATATTAAACAAATCTGGTGACAGCACACAACCTTGCCTAACACTCTGTTTTATTTGTTGAAACATTCCCAATTGGTTTCCAGTTCTTATGGCCGCTGTTTGTTACCAGTATATGTTCTTTATTATTATTAGATCTTTGCTGTCTATGTTTATGCGTTCTAAAATTTTGACTTAGGTATAGATCTGTTTTCACCTCTATGGTTCATTCTACTAAAGATCTCATGATATAAATGGCATTGCTTGTTCCTTTATCTCTAACAAAACCACACTGTTCATCGCTAATTTCTGGACTGATTTTGTTTCGCACTCTTCGCATGATGATTCTTAGTGATATCTTAGTCATGTGACTCATAAGGCTTATTGTGCGATGATCGTCGCATTCAATCGCACCCGATTTCTTTGGTAGGGTTATGAATTTTGATTTGAGCATGTCGTCTGGTATATATCCGCTGTTGTAGATATCATTCCACATTTTTGTTATTAGTGAGATTCCAAAATCACCCCTGGTTTCAATCTCTTCTTTAGTTATATTTTCGTGTCCCAGAGCTTTTCCTGCTTTCATATTGCGCAAGGCGTCTTCCACTTCTTCTTTGAGTATTTCTGGTCCTTCTCCATTATCCTTAATATTTATTTCTATTTTTTAAAATCATCTTAAAGATCGTTGATGTATTCTGTCCATCGTTCCCTTATGTTTTCTTGATCAATCAACAGTTCTCCTTCCTTTGATCTAAACATCCAGATTATGATTGTGTTTTTCTTCCTGTTAATTCGATTTCGATTTGTTTTAATATAGCGTTGACATTTCCTTTTTGTTGCTTTTCAATCTCTTTGCATCTCTCTTTTATCCATGCCTCTTTTGCTTCACCGCATATTATTACAATGTCTTTATTTAATCTCTTATACTCATCTTTGTTATCCTTATATCTTTTTCTTGTATCCATTAGCTGTCATCTGTCATCCATTTCCTTCTTGAATTTATCCTCACTGGTGGTATGAACTCTTTTGATGTTTGTTGGATTGATTCTTTTAGAATTTCCCAATGTTCATCAATGCTTTGTATCTTCTCTATTGCTCTAACCGCCAAGTGGCGGCGTACAGGGAATATGGTGTTAGTGACCATACATTTTACAGACCTTCGGCACACGATTTTTGGGGTAATGTGGTCGGTATTACGCTCATGCCGCTTTACTTAAGGTGACCATTCGTCCCGAATTGTCCGGGACAGTCCCGGAATTTGACATTTTTTGAACCGTTGTCCCGGATTAGCTGCCGTACCGGTTTTGTCCCGATTTTGGCATATTTTTTTAGCTTTTGTCCCGGATTTGATAAAAAATAATTTGGGACACAAACATTTACCAATTTTGCCATTTTGGTATACGGCGTACATTTCTTCAATAAAAAAAAATATTATTCCTTTGCTGTGTAGACAATTTTATTTAATATCAAAACAGTAGAATGCGCTCCTAGTTTTAAATCTCGTATATATTCGTTGTGTTACTAACTTTCACTTTCACTTTCGCAAAAAATGGCACCGAAGCGTAATTGTAGTTTTAATCAAGATTTACAAAAGGAATACCCTTTTATAAAAAAAGTCTACATCGTCATCAGACTTCACTGTAAGATGTAATATATGTTCATCCGGGTTTACTATTAACCAAAGTGGACGTGGTGATATTAAGAGCCACATAAATAGTGATAAACATAAGAGAGCCGTCGCTACTGCTGCATCAAGCTCGTCGTTGACACATTTTTTTCGAGCTGAACAGGTTGGTGACGAAGAAGAACAGTTAGCTGCTACAGAAGGTGCCTTTGCATATCATACAGTGATGCACAATCACACGTTTAGATCTATGGACTGCACATCAAAATTGCTTCAGGTAACTTTAGAACCAAAATTTGCTTGTGCACGTACGAAAACAGAAGCTATTATTCGGAATGTGTTCACACCCCATGCTCTAAACGAGTTGAGATGTGACCTAGAAAACGTAACATTTATCTCCTTACTGACAGATGCCTCCAACCACAAAGAAATCAAGATTTTTCCTTTGCTTGTCAGATACTTTGATCGCAATAAGGGACTGAAAGTTAAAATATTAGAGTTGAAGTCATTGCCGGGTGAAATATCTGATATAGTAAGTAGTTTTCTTATTGACTGTCTAACTGAAAAGGGTTTAGAACTGAAAGTAGTTGGATTATGTGCAGACAACACAAATTCTAATTTTGGGGGCGCTGAAAGAAAAGGACAGAACAATGTTTTCACAAAACTGAAAGAAAACCTTGGACATAGTTTGATAGGTGTTGGGTGGGCTTGCCATATTTTCCACAACACTGTTCGAGCAGCTGCAGACGTATTGCCTGTTGATGTTGAAATGACTATTGCAAAAATTTATCTGTACTTCAAATCATACACAGTTAGAGTTGAAAGTCTCAAGGAGTTTTGTCAGTTTGTCGACACAGACTTCCAGATGATTTTAGGTTATGCACAAACTAGGTGGCTTGCGCTCTTGCCTGCTGTTGAAAGGGTTCTTTACATGTTCCTGCCTCTAAAATCATATTTTCAATCTCAAGACAGATGCCCAGTTTTTATACAGGAATTCTTTGAAAACCCACTGTCTGAGGCATGGCTTATTTTGGTTCACAGTCAGGCATCCTCTTTCCACGAAGCAGTGCAGAAAGTAGAGGGACAGATGGTCACTGTATTTGAAGTCATTGACAACATCAATAGGTTGAAAGCTATCTTGGAGTCCAAGCTGGAAGACGGCTTCTTGCCATCAAGAGTTCAGATAATCCTTAAAAAGCTGGAAATGGAAGGATTTCCACGTGATGATGTGAACAAGTTTAACGCCAGTGTTTCTTCATTTTATGAAACAGCTTTAAGTTATTTGAAGAAATGGGCTGCAAATAATTTTCAAAACCTAGAGTCTTACAGCTGGGTAATGCTGAACAGAACACCAAATTGGGAAGATATTGAGAAGTCTTCATCATTAGTGAGTCAAACAGTGCCTTCAGTCGACTTTCCAGAAAATGAAATGTATGACGAATATGTCTACATGAAACAGTTCGTTACTTCACAAAAAAATTAGTGAGTGGAGTCTTAATAAAACATTACCAGGGCAGCGTTGGGTTGAACTAGCTTTCCACTTCAGAAACAATCATGTGCCCGTTTCACATATTCTGAAGTTGGCAGAGTTCTTTTTGTGTCTACCTGGAACAAATGCTGCAACAGAACGAGTGTTTTCTCTGATGAACAGTTTGTGGACAAATGATAAAACACAACTAGGTGTTGAAACTTTAAAAGCCATGTTGATCACCAAAGTGAACTATGAGGGAACATGTGTCGAATTTTATAAGATGCTGCATACAAAGAAGGACATTTTACAGAAAATTCACTCATCTGAAAAGTACAGCATCTCTGTTTCACCTTCAATTTAAGTGAGTATTACTGTTTTTTTGTATCTCCTGATTATCCTGATAGCGTATTGTAGGTCTATATTATTAGATGTTTTAAAATGTATGTATTATTCACTTGAAAATGACAGCAAGAAGAAATGTAATTTTATTGGTGGAAAATTGAAGTAAAATTATTCCGTCCCGGAATGGGATTTCAAAAATATGGTCACCTTACTTTACTTTCCCATAAAAAAAAATCAGGTACCATTTAAGGCTGGGTGAACCTGGAAGCCGTCGGTTGGGATCGAACCCTACCCCTTGTCCTTTGTAGTCCAGTTCACTAACCACTGAGCTATCGCGGCTCCCTTCTATTGCTTTGTACCGGTTGTAAATTGTGATGTTATATTTGTCTTGTAACCTGTTGTCTGGTTTAGTTAATCTAGATTTACCTTGATATTAACTGACGCTCTTTTAGCTGCTTTTAATTGTACTCTAAACTTTCCCACAGCTGGTACATGATAACTATTGCAATCTGCCCTGGTGTTTCACACATGCCTGACTGTTTCTAAATCAGGTGTTTAGCGTTATGCACTAAGTTTGATTACGTGCGCTGTCTCCTAAACTTCAGAACGAAATACAAATTCTGAATAAACTAAGCTCACCCAAAACACCGGGCTGATTAAAACTTGAACACATCGAGAAGCTCTGAGTTAAGACTGAGCTGATCCAGACAATAATGCGATCTGTATAGAATCCACATGTCCAGACGACCTCAGAGCTCCTTAAAAATTACGTGCTTTAAACAAATTATGTGATGACTAAAGCTGAGCTCATCGCAACTATTAAATGACGTATTCTCGGCTAACGTCAACGGGTCTCCAAGTGACTAAAGCTGAGCACATCGCAACTATTAAATGACGTATTCTCGGCTAACGTCAACGGGTCTCCAAGTGACTAAAGCTGAGCTCATCGCAACTATTAAATGACGTATTCTCGGCTAACGTCAACGGGTCTCGAAGTGACTAAAGCTGAGCACATCGCAACTATTAAATAACGTATTCTCAGCTAAAGTCAACGGGTCTCGAAGTCACTAAAGATGAGCACATCGCCACTATTAAATAACGTATTCTCAGCTAAAGTCAACGGGTCTAGAAGTGACTAAACCTGAGCACATCACCACTATTAAATAACGTATTCTTAGCTAACGTCAACGGGTCTCCAAGTGACTAAAGCTGAGCACATCGCCACTATTAAATAACGTATTCTCAGCTAACGTCAACGGGTCTCCAAGTGACTAAACCTGAGCTCATCGTCACTATTAAATAACTTATTCTCGGCTAACGTCAACGGGTCTCCAAGTGACTAAAGCTGAGTTAATCGCCACGATTAAATGACGTATTGTCAGCTAACGTCAACGGGTCTCCAAGTGACTAAAGCTGAGCACATCGCCACTATTAAATAACGTATTCTCAGCTAACGTCAACGGGTCTCTAAGTGACTAAAGCTGAGCTCATCACCACTATTAAATAACTTATTCTCGGCTAACGTCAACGGGTCTCCAAGTGACTAAAGCTGAGCTCATCGCCACTATTAAATAACGTATTCTCAGCTAACGTCAACGGGTCTCCAAGTGACTAAAGCTGAGCACATCGCCACTATTAAATAACTTATTCTCGGCTAACGTCAACGGGTCTCCTAGTGACTAAAGCTGAGCTCATATCAACTATTAAATGACACATTCCAAGCTAACGTCAACGGGTCTCCAAGTGACTAAAGCTGAGCTCATCGCAACTATTAAATGACGTATTTTCGGCTAACGTCAACGGGTCTCCAAGTGACTAAAGCTGAGCTCATCGCAACTATTAAATGACACATTCCAAGCTAACGTCAACGGGTCTCCAAGTGACTAAAGCTGAGCTCATCGCCACAATTAAATGACGCATTCTGAGCTAACGTCAACGGGTCTACAAGTGACTAAACCTGAGCACATCACCACTATTAAATAACGTATTCTTAGCTAACGTCAACGGGTCTCCAAGTGACTAAAGCTGAGCACATCGCCACTATTAAATAACGTATTCTCAGCTAACGTCAACGGGTCTCCAAGTGACTAAACCTGAGCTCATCGCCACTATTAAATAACTTATTCTCGGCTAACGTCAACGGGTCTCCAAGTGACTAAAGCTGAGCACATCGCCACTATTAAATAACGTATTCTCAGCTAACGTCAACGGGTCTCTAAGTGACTAAAGCTGAGCTCATCGCCACTATTAAATAACTTATTCTCGGCTAACGTCAACGGGTCTCCAAGTGACTAAAGCTGAGCTCATCGCAACTATTAAATGACACATTCCAAGCTAACGTCAACGGGTCTCCAAGTGACTAAAGCTGAGCTCATCGCAACTATTAAATGACGTATTTTCGGCTAACGTCAACGGGTCTCCAAGTGACTAAAGCTGAGCTCATCGCATCTATTAAATGACGTATTTTCGGCTAACGTCAACGGGTCTCCAAGTGACTAAAGCTGAGCTCATCGCCACTATTAAATAACGCATTCTCAGCTAACGTCAACGGGTCTACAAGTGGCTAAAACTGAGTTGATCCAGAGAAAGTTCGGGCTTTGAAAACAATTTTGTAACATCGAGCAAGATCAAAGTTAGCTGACTCAATTCAACTCTGAAGTGACAAAAATATAAAATAACACAGACTATCCCTGAGATACTAAAATATAAACTAACACCGACAACCATGTGATACTAAAATATAAACTAACACCGGCAACCATGTGATACTAAAATATAAACTAACACCGACAACCATGTGATACTAAAATATAAACTAACACCGACAAACCCTGAGATACTAACATACCAAATAACACTGATAAACCCTGAGATACTAAAATATAAAATAACACCGACAAACTCTGAGATACTAAAATATAACAAACCCTGAGATACTAAAATATAAACTAACACCGACAAACCCAGAGATACTAAAATATAAAATAACACCGACAAACCCTGAGATACTAAAATATAAAATAACACCGACAAACCCAGAGATACTAAAATATAAAATAACCCGCAAACCCTGAGATACTAAAATATAAAATAACACCGACAAACCCAGAGATACTAAAATATAAAATAACACCGGCAAACCCTGAGATACTAAAATATAAAATAACACCGACAAACTCTGAGATACTAAAATATAACAAAACCTGAGATACTAAATTATAAAATAACACCGACAAACCCTGAGATACTAAAATATAAAATAACACCAACAAACCCTGAGATACTAAAATATAACAAAACCTGAGATAGTAAAATATAAAATAACACCGACAAACCCTGAGATACTAAAATATAAAATAACACCGACAAACTTCAAGTTTAATAAAAGTCGGCTGGCTCCGATTAACGTCTGCATGACTAAAGACATGCTGACTTCTCAAAACAATCACCGGACATAAAAATGGACTGACTCCAACAAATTCCAAGCTGACTTATAATAAGTTTGTCCCGAAAAACTGGGCCCATATTACAACTCAGCTGCCTGTACAATCCGTGGGTTAAATGAAGTTGATCACTTCAAACTCGGATCTGGCTAAAACTGATTCTGAGCTGGCTAAAACTGATTCTGAGCTGGCTAAAACTGATTCTGATCTGGCTAAAACTGATTCTGAGCTGGCTAAAACTGATCTGAGCTGGCTAAAACTGATTCTGAACTTTCTAAAACTGATTCTGATCTGGCTAAAACTGATTATGAGCTGGCTAAAACTGATTCTGAGCTGGCTAAAACTGATTCTGATCTGGCTAAAACTGATTATGAGCTGGCTAAAACTGATTCTGATCTGGCTAAAACTGATTCTGAGCTGGCTAAAACTGATTCTGAGCTGGCTAAAACTGATTCTGAGCTGGCTAAAACAGGAAGGCAGGAAACATGTTAAAGCACAGATATAAATGACTGGCAACTGAAGAGTAGTTCTCTGACTCTCAGATGTCTTTATTAAACAGAGAATTATAGAGAGATAGAGAGACTAAGAAGTGAGAGAGAAGAAAGAAGGAGAGAAAGAGAGATGGAAATTGGTTGCACGCAATAGTATCCCAAATATCTTCAACTGTTAAAAGACGAGATATGAAACACAAATAGTGAAAGGAAGAGCGAGAGAGAAATAGTGAAAGAACAGCGAGAGAGAAATAGTGAAAGGAAGAGCGAGAGAGAAATAGTGAAAGGAAGAGCGAGAGAGAAATAGTGAAAGGATGAGAGAGAGAGAAATAGTGAAAGGAAGAGCAAGGGAGAAATAGTGAAAGAGAAAGAGAAAAAAGAGAGACAGAAAAAGTGAAAGGAAGAGCGAGAGAGAAATAGTGAAAGGAAGAGCGAGAGAGAAATAGTGAAAGAGAAAGAGAGAGACAGAAATAGTGAAAGGAAGAGCGAGAGAGAAATAGAGAAAGGAAGAGTGAGAGAGAAAGAGGAAAGATAAAGAGAGAGACAGAAATAGTGAAAGGAAGAGCGAGGGAGAAATAGTGAAAGGAAGAGCGAGAGAGAAAGATGAAAGATAAAGAGAGAGACAGAAATAGTGAAAGGATGAGAGAGAGAGAAATAGTGAAAGGAAAAGCGAGAGAGAAATAGTGAAAGGAAGAGTAAGAGAGAAAAAGTGAAAGAGAAAAACAGAAATAGTGAAAGGGAGAGCGGGTGAGAAATAGTGAGAGAGAAAGAGAGAGAGAATAGTGAAAGGAAGAACGAGAGAGAAATAATGAAAGAAAGAACGAGAGAGAAACAGTGAAAGAGAAAGAGAGAGACAGAAATAGTGAAAGGAAGAGCGAGAGAGAAATAGTGAAAGAGAAAGTGAGAGACAGAAATACTGAAAGAAAATGCGAGAGAGAAATAGTGAAAGGAAGAGCGATAGAGAAACAGTGAAAGGAAGAGCGAGAGAGAAAAAAATAGTGAAAGGAAGAGCGAGAGAGAAATAGTGAAAGGAAGAGCGAGAGAGAAATAGTGAAAGGATGAGAGAGAGAGAAATAGTGAAAGGAAGAGTGAGAGAGAAAGATGAAAGATAAAGAGAGAGACAGAAATAGTGAAAGGAAGAGCGAGGGAGAAATAGTGAAAGGAAGAGCGAGAGAGAAAGATGAAAGATAAAGAGAGAGAGACAGAAATAGTGAAAGGATGAGAGAGAGAGAAATAGTGAAAGCAAGAGCGAGACAGAAAGATTGAAAGGAAAAGCGAGAGAGAAATAGTGAAAGGAAGAGTGAGAGAGAAAAAGTGAAAGAGAAAGACAGAAATAGTGAAAGGGAGAGCGGGTGAGAAATAGTGAAAGAGGAAGAGAGAGAGAATAGTGAAAGGAAGAACGAGAGAGAAATAGTGAAAGAAAGAACGAGAGAGAAATAGTGAAAGAGAAAGAGAGAGACAGAAATAGTGAAAGGAAGAGCGAGAGAGAAATAGTGAAAGAAAAAGAGAGAGACAGAAATACTGAAAGGAAATGCGAGAGAGAAATAGTGAAAGGAAGAGCGAGTGAGAAATAGTGAAAGAGAAAGAGAGAGAAAAAAATAGTGAAAGGAAGAGCGAGAGAGAAATAGTGAAAGGATAGCGAGAGAGAAATAGTGAAAGAAAGAACAAGAGAGAAATAGTGAAAGAAAAAGAGAGAGAGACAGAAATAGTCAAAGGAAGAGCGAGAGAGAAATAGTGAAAGGAAGAGCGAGAGAGAAAGATGAAGGATAAAGAGAGAGACAGAAATAGTGAAAGGAAGAGGGAGAGAGAAATAGTGAAAATTAAATAGAGAGAGAGAAATAGTGAAAGGAAGAGCGAGAGAGAAATAGTGAAAGGGAGAGCGAGTGAGAAATAGTGAAAGTTAAATAGAGAGAGAGAAATAGTGAAAGGGAGAGCGGGTGAGAAATAGTGAAAGAGAAAGAGAGAGAGAATAGTGAAAGGAAGAGCGAGAGAGAAATAGTGAAAGGGAGAGCTAGTGAGAAATAGTGAAAGAGAAAGAGAGAGAGAGAGAAATAGTGAAAGAAAGAGCGAGAGAGAAATAGTGAAAGGAAGAGCGAGAGAGAAATAGTGGAAGGAAGATCGAGAGAGAAATAGTGAAAGAGAAAGAGAGACAGAAATAGTGAAAGCAAGAGCGAGAGAGAAATAGTAAAACGAAGAGCGAGAGTGAAATAGTGAAAGAGAAAGACAGAAATAGTGAAAGGGAGAGCGAGTGAGAAACAGTGATAGAGAAAGAGAGAGAGAGAATAGTGAAAGCAAGAGCGAGAGAGAAATAGTAAAAGGAAGAGCGAGAGTGAAATAGTGAAAGAGAAAGACAGAAATAGTGAAAGGGAGAGCGAGTGAGAAACAGTGATAGAGAAAGAGAGAGAGAGAATAGTGAAAGGAAGAGCGAGAGAGAAATAGTGAAAGGAAGAGCGAGAGATAAATAGTGAAAGAGAAAGAGAGAGAGAGAGAGAATAGTGAAAGGAATAGCGAGAGTGAAATAGTGAAGGAAAGAGCGAGAGAGAAATAGTTAAATTAAGAGCGAGAGAGAAATAGTGAAAGAGAGAGTGATGGAGAAATAGTGAAAGATAGAACAAGAGAACGATAGAAATATAGTGAAAGAGAGAGCGAGAGAGAAATGGTGAAAGAGAGAACAAGAGAGATATAGTGGAAGAGAGAGCCAGAGAGAAATAGTGAAAGATAGAACAAGAGAATGATAGAGATATAGTGAAAGAGAGAGCGAGAGAGAAATGGTGAAAGAGAGAACAAGAGAGATGTAGTGAAAGAGAGAACAAGAGATATAGTGAGAGAAAGAACACAAGATGAGCTATCTAATTGGCTATCTGGAAGCTTACTACCTAACATAGACAAATGTATTAGATGTGTGTTACATGTAGACGATTACTTGACAAAACTGCCAGTTTGCTTAGACGAGCTGACACGAGAACAGTAGTGGCTGTCTAGGTCTACCACGGCTTCCAGGGGAGTGTCACCGCTCCTGGTGGGTTTTCATTTTACACGTGACAGACGCGGAAACGAACGTGAGAACTGAGTCGAACGGAATAGTGGGAGAACAGTGCTTAGAGAAAAACAGAGTGGGGAAAAACACAGAAACAGAAAGAAATCTTGAAACAGAGAGAAACAAAGACTGATAATGATATAAAGAAACACAGAAAGATTGAGACAGGCAGAAACAAAGACTGATAATGAGACACCGAAACACAGAAAGATTGTGACAGGCAGAAGCAAAGACTGATAATGAGACACAGAAACACAGAAAGATTGAGACAGGCATAAACAAAGACTGATAATGAGATAGAGAAGCACAGAAAGATTGAGACAGGTAGAAACAAATACTGACAATGAGATAGAGAAACACAGAAAGATTGAGGCAGGCAGAAACAAAGACTGATAATGAGACACAGAAACACAGAAACACAGAAACACAGAAACACAGAAAGATTGAGGCAGGCAGAAACAAAGACTGATAATGAGACACAGAAACACAGAAAGAGGATGAATATTGAGACAAAACACAGATACTGAAACAGCGGGAAAAAGAAACTGCGCTAGTTGAGAATGAGTCAGAAATGAACGACATGCTTTGAGAGAAGAAGGATAGAGAATGAGAGAAAATGAGAGAGAGATGGGAAAAGAGAGTGTTGACGCAGAAAGAGACTTCAAAAATTGCTCGAATGATAAAAATAGAGAGAAAAGAATTGAGATTGGGGTGCGGAGTTAAAGAAAAAAGCAGTTAATACTTGAGTTAATAAACCAATTGTGTTCTTGTTCATAGCCTGTGCATTAATATGAGCTTGGTAGAAGGATGAAGGAATAATTTGAAATACGAAGAATAAGTTAAGGAACAGAAAGACACCACGGTTGAAATCAGAATGTTAGGTAAATTATTGCTAGTGACATATAGGAGCAGAAGAGAAACAAGTATAAGGTGTGAAGGGGAGCGGCGATAGATTAGTCATTAGTGAACTGGGCTACGAAGGAACCCGACCCTGATCGACGGCTTCCGGGTTCACCCAGCCTTAAATGGGTACCGGATTTCTGCTGCGACAGTAAAGCGGCAGAGGCGTAATACCGACCACATTACCCCAAATATTATGTGCCGAAGGTCTGTAAACCGACCACATTCCCTATAAACCACTTGGTGTGACGTGGCTCTTTACTTACTTTATAAGATGAGAAGAGAGGATGTTAAATGAAGTGGACAAACGAGCCCACCACACACACAATTAGATACTTTTGTTGACAACGTCTGCTGTTTTGATAAAACCTCAATAGTGTATCAATAGGTAGCAGTGTAGACGTTGTTTCAAAGTAATAAATGGTGAATGGGAGTGTTTGGGTTTATTATAAGAAAGAACATAAAGAACATTGATTAGCATAACAATTGTGAATAGATGAATGCGACCCTTCGCCATCCCCCTCCCTGTTCTGAGCCTATCATCTTATCTCTGAGATGCAGTTGCCCAATTGCAAGGTAAACAAAGCCCAAATCAAGGTCATCAAGTTTGAACTGTTGACGGCTTTCACAGTGCTGGAACGCACTTCATGCTAATGGACGCGCTTTCTCAATAGCACTTAGGCCAACCGGCCCCTGCTTGAGCGGAGATGTCACTTGGCTGATGGTGCCCGAATCATCTCTCCGACAGGAGAGCAGTCTCGTTCCAGTAGGTAATGTCAACATGCCTTATGTGCCTGGGATTACCCGGGACAGGAGTGGCGAGTTTTGATGTGTCCGAGATTGAAGGAGAAGTGACATTGATGGAAAGGGGCGAGAGTGGATGCGCTCACAACTTATATCATTTTGAGTCTTTGCCGTAGTCATGATTTTCAAATATAGAAATAGATTATTGGAAATATACCAATAATGACGATATAAGGATACAAACAATAACAGTCTCCAAATTCTCATAGGACCGGTGAGTTGGGGAGTGAAAGCACCATAATGGGAGAGATCATAATTTAAGTCACTGCATGGAGTAACTGACAGAATAAAACAACAAATGAAGAAATGCTCATCATGCACATTTGATTTGCTTCGTTCCATAAAATGTAATTCATGAATTCCTCTTCTTAAAGTAATTTTAATGCCATGAAAAATATACTAACAACAAAACAAATATCAGCAGGGCTGAAACTAAGAATGGCAAAATGTTCTCAATATCCCTGTACGGTGCAGAAACATGGACATTAGACAAAAAAAACAGAACAGAAAATTGAAGCCTTTTAAATGTGGATTTATAGAAGAATAGGTAGAATTGGATGGAAAGAAAAGATAACAAACGATAAAGTTTTAAAACAACTGAAAATAAAAAGAGAACTACTAAATACAATTAAGACAAGACAAATGAAATTTTTGGGGCATGTTAAAAGACACACCAACAGCCTACTAAAATTAATATTCTATCTATCTATTGTCCTTTCGAGCCGAAGACGGCACATAGGGCAGAACCACAATCTCAAAAGCAGAAACCTTGCATTCCAAAATGGCACATATTGCAGAGATCACCACTTCTAAAATCTAAAATTAATATTGGAAGGGAAAATACAAGGTAAAAGAGGCAGAGGCAGACCAAGACTAACATGGACGAGTAACATCAAAAGATGGACAAGTCAATCTATGACAGCCTGCACCATCAAAGCAAGAAACAGAGTAGAATGGCGATCCGTGGTAGCCAACCTTCGTTGCGGAGAAGGCACTCGATGCTGATGATGATGATTCTTCTTCTCTGAAACATTGACATTCATTAAAAGTTGATGTATCTGACATTGTGAGTCACATATGGGCTACCTATTGAATGTTTTACGCCATACAATGTGCATAGATTGTAGCGCTATCTGACATTGTGAGTCACATATGGGCTACCTATTGAATGTTTCACGCCATACAATGTGCATAGATTGTAGCGCTTTCTGACATTGTGAGTCACATATGGGCTACCTATTGAATGTTTCACGCCATACAATGTGCATAGATTGTAGCGCTTTCTGACATTGTGAGTCACATATGGGCTACCTATTGAATGTTTTACGCCATACAATGTGCATAGATTGTAGCGCTTTCTGACATTGTGAGTCACATATGGGCTACCTATTGAATGTTTTACGCCATACAATGTGCATAGATTGTAGCGCTTTCTGACATTGTGAGTCACATATGGGCTACCTATTGAATGTTTTACGCCATACAATGTGCATAGATTGTAGCGCTTTCTGACATTGTGAGTCACATATGGGCTACCTATTGAATGTTTTACGCCATACAATGTGCATAGATTGTAGCGCTTTCTGACATTGTGAGTCACATATGGGCTACCTATTGAATGTTTCACGCCATACAATGTGCATAGATTGTAGCGCTTTCTGACATTGTGAGTCACATATGGGCTACCTATTGAATGTTTCACGCCATACAATGTGCATAGATTGTAGCGCTTTCTGACATTGTGAGTCACATATGGGCTACCTATTGAATGTTTTACGCCATACAATGTGCATAGATTGTAGCGCTTTCTGACATTGTGAGTCACATATGGGCTACCTATTGAATGTTTTACGCCATACAATGTGCATAGATTGTAGCGCTTTCTGACATTGTGAGTCACATATGGGCTACCTATTGAATGTTTTACGCCATACAATGTGCATAGATTGTAGCGCTTTCTGACATTGTGAGTCACATATGGGCTACCTATTGAATGTTTTACGCCATACAATGTGCATAGATTGTAGCGCTTTCTGACATTGTGAGTCACATATGGGCTACCTATTGAATGTTTTACGCCATACAATGTGCATAGATTGTAGCGCTTTCTGACATTGTGAGTCACATATGGGCTACCTATTGAATGTTTTACGCCATACAATGTGCATAGATTGTAGCGCTTTCTGACATTGTGAGTCACATATGGGCTACCTATTGAATGTTTTACGCCATACAATGTGCATAGATTGTAGCGCTTTCTGACATTGTGAGTCACATATGGGCTACCTATTGAATGTTTTACGCCATACAATGTGCATAGATTGTAGCGCTTTCTGACATTGTGAGTCACATATGGGCTACCTATTGAATGTTTTACGCCATACAATGTGCATAGATTGTAGCGCTTTCTGACATTGTGAGTCACATATGGGCTACCTATTGAATGTTTTACGCCATACAATGTGCATAGATTGTAGCGCTTTCTGACATTGTGAGTCACATATGGGCTACCTATTGAATGTTTTACGCCATACAATGTGCATAGATTGTAGCGCTTTCTGACATTGTGAGTCACATATGGGCTACCTATTGAATGTTTTACGCCATACAATGTGCATAGATTGTAGCGCTTTCTGACATTGTGAGTCACATATGGGCTACCTATTGAATGTTTTACGCCATACAATGTGCATAGATTGTAGCGCTTTCTGACATTGTGAGTCACATATGGGCTACCTATTGAATGTTTCACGCCATACAATGTGCATAGATTGTAGCGCTTTCTGACATTGTGAGTCACATATGGGCTACCTATTGAATGTTTCACGCCATACAATGTGCATAGATTGTAGCGCTTTCTGACATTGTGAGTCACATATGGGCTACCTATTGAATGTTTTACGCCATACAATGTGCATAGATTGTAGCGCTTTCTGACATTGTGAGTCACATATGGGCTACCTATTGAATGTTTTACGCCATACAATGTGCATAGATTGTAGCGCTTTCTGACATTGTGAGTCACATATGGGCTACCTATTGAATGTTTTACGCCATACAATGTGCATAGATTGTAGCGCTTTCTGACATTGTGAGTCACATATGGGCTACCTATTGAATGTTTTACGCCATACAATGTGCATAGATTGTAGCGCTTTCTGACATTGTGAGTCACATATGGGCTACCTATTGAATGTTTTACGCCATACAATGTGCATAGATTGTAGCGCTTTCTGACATTGTGAGTCACATATGGGCTACCTATTGAATGTTTCACGCCATACAATGTGCATAGATTGTAGCGCTTTCTGACATTGTGAGTCACATATGGGCTACCTATTGAATGTTTCACGCCATACAATGTGCATAGATTGTAGCGCTTTCTGACATTGTGAGTCACATATGGGCTACCTATTGAATGTTTCACGCCATACAATGTGCATAGATTGTAGCGCTTTCTGACATTGTGAGTCACATATGGGCTACCTATTGAATGTTTCACGCCATACAATGTGCATAGATTGTAGCGCTTTCTGACATTGTGAGTCACATATGGGCTACCTATTGAATGTTTTACGCCATACAATGTGCATAGATTGTAGCGCTTTCTGACATTGTGAGTCACATATGGGCTACCTATTGAATGTTTTACGCCATACAATGTGCATAGATTGTAGCGCTTTCTTGTAATAAGCACATTTTAAAAGTGAAATATGAATTCATGTCATCAATAATGATTAAGTGAAAAACTGATATGTGTTATATGACGTCACACAGTGAAACAACTTTCGTAGAAATTGAGCAGACCTGTCCTTGGAATCTGAACAAGTTTTAGATTCATAGTTAGGCCATTGCTTTCAGATCAATACAAAGAGATGTCAGTGGAACATGAATGTGTGGCATTTAAGTCAACGGTGAACGTTAAATGAGAAATATCCATCAAGAAATAGTCAACTAAAGTAAGACACCACGGTTGGAAATGCACATTTGATTTGCTTCGTTCCATAAAATATCATTCATCTGTGTCGTCTACTTATCACGTAAAGCTTCTAACACACCATGTATTGTATTTCTTAAATGTTCCTCCTAAACTAAAGTAAACAATTAAATGGCTATGCATGTCATATCGTCAAATGGGGAACTCGTAGATTAACTTCAACATGTGTTGTTGAGATGATTGAACAAGTTTTACAGAACAAACATATAACAGTAGATCTTATAACATGAACACAGTGTTCCTCCCACACTCTATTAGCACAGACTAATATGGGCATTTACAGACAGAAAAGAAAAAAAAAACAACTGAGATGCATGAATGTAACAAGAAGAGACAAGACTATAAATATGGATATTAGGAAAGAAGTTGATTTAAAACAATGCTGGATGAATAAAGTCTCACAAATCATTGTCAGTGTCATGGGTGGTTTTAACCATATGCAAGGACTCTACTTTTGCCGCAAAAACAGGAAGAAAGTACAGTAATTAATAAAATTAAAGTAACATGTAATAGTAGATACAGATTTGCATTGTGACACATACAGTTAGTAGTGGCCGTAGTAAAGATGAAATAGGGGTCCTGGTCTGCTCTTTAATGTTCATTCAATTTCCTTTCAGGGTGAACAGATCACTTAGGGCGTAGTCCTAGTTCTCAACGATTGACGAGTTCCTGCCAGTTATTGTAGTTCTGTGTATTTCTTCGTCTCATTGTTGAGCCTTCCATAGTAATTGTTCTGCGGAGCTTGTTAGATGTAGCTAAAGCAACAGCAAAGCAAAGTTCGGCGCAGTTACATTTTAAGTGACATTTTACGTGACATTCTAACGGTAAATTCCCACCCAGATTCATATCTCCATTTCACTGACCAGGCATTGTGTACTTCTCCTACCCGATCATCTACAAGCGGATATTAAATTAATATGTTGGAAGGAAGCATTCCTTAGCTCTAGGCTGGTGTCACCACCATGCAGCTTGTCCATCTATATTACAGGTGAAGTCCACTAGAACGTTCTCTGTTCATTACATGTTGGGCATGATTGTAGCAGATGTTCAGCTGTCATTATGTCCGTGTCACAGTCACATTCATCATATGATGGGCATGATTGTAGCAGGTGTTCAGCTGTCATTATGTCTGTGTCACAGTCACATTCATAATATGTTGGGCATGATTGTAGCAGGTGTTCAGCTGTCATTATGTCTGTGTCACAGTCACATTCATAATATGTTGGGCATGATTGTAGCAGGTGTTCAGCTGTTATTATGTCCGTGTCACAAACATATTAATCAAATGTTGGGCATTATTGTAGCAGATGTTCAGCTGTCATTATGTCTGTGTCACAGTCACATTCATCATATATTTTATGTGATTGTAGAGATGTTCAGCTGTCATTTATGTGTCACAGTCACACTAATCATATGTTGGGCGTGATTGTAGCAGTTGTTCAGCTGTCATTTTGTGTGTGTCACAGCCACATTAATTATATGTTGGGCATGATTGTAGCAGATGTTCAGCTGTCATTTTGTATGTGCTACAGCCACATTAATCATATGTTGGGCATTATTGCAGCAGGTGCCCAGCTGTCATTTTGTCTGTGCTACAGCCACATTAATCATATGTTGGGCATTATTGCAACAGGTGCCCAGCTGTCATTTTGTCTGTGCTACAGCCACATTCATCAGAGGTTCCCATCATTATGGTGTAGAAAAGATGCTACTTCAATCTGTTGTGGTCTTTTGGGAACCTAAAAATTGTTACTTTTTTTTCAGTTGAGCTGGTATAAGGCAAAACAGAACTGGAGTCGTCAGTCGCTGGACACTGCGGGACTTGCTGAGGAGGGGATCTGAGCAACTATGGACATGTTCGGAGTGCAATGATGATGACCCGCAAATAACTCAATAACTCAAGGCATAATTGTTCTGGTATCCCCGGTGTTCTGTATTCCATCTATTCATGTTTATGTTCCTGACAAACCTCTTTGATTACCTATAACTTGTATCTGGCTTGTGCAATTTGCCACTTTTTTCCCAAACAGTCTGCCTGTCATTCCTAGTTTCCTTGAACATTGCAATGAGATGGAATCTGCTGAATCACAGTTCTTCATCTCTGGCAGAGCTTGGTTAGTCAGTCTTCAGATTTGTCCACCTTGTTGTTGAGTCCTGGTTTCTCCTCTATCTCCCACTGATTGCAAGTGTTTGGTTGTTTCCAGTTCTGTAACGGGTATTGATCTTATACCACCAGTTCTAACTTCCATTGCTTGATGTTGGAGTCTGTTGATCTTCACAAAATCTTACTTTATTGCTCTTGCCCATGCTGCAATGCTATACTCTAGGACTGGTCTCGTTCCATGTACAGCGTCTTTAGCACACCTCTATCTGTTGCCCATGCTACAATACCAAACTCTAGGACTGGTCTCGTTCCATGTACAACGTCTTTAGCACACCTCTATCTGTTGCCCATGCTACAATACCAAACTCTAGGACTGGTCTCGTTCCATGTACAGCGTCTTTAGCACACCTCTATCTGTTGCCCATGCTACAATACCAAACTCTAGGACTGGTCTCGTTCCATGTACAGCGTCTTTAGCACACCTCTATCTGTTGCCCATGCTACAATACCAAACTCTAGGACTGGTCTCGTTCCATGTACAGCGTCTTTAGCACACCTCTATCTGTTGCCCATGCTACAATACCAAACTCTAGGACTGGTCTCGTTCCATGTACAGCGTCTTTAGCACACTTCAATCTGTTGCCCATGCTGCAATGCTATACTCTAGGAGTGATCTCGTTCCATGTACAGCGTCTTTAGCACACCTCTATCTGTTGCCCATGCTACAATACCAAACTCTAGGACTGGTCTCGTTCCATGTACAGCGTCTTTAGCACACTTTAATCTGTTGCCCATGCTGCAATGCTATACTCTAGGACTGGTCTCGTTCCATGTACAGCGTCTTTAGCACACTTCCATCTGTTGCCCATGCTGCAATACCATACTCTAGGACTAGTCTCGTCCCATGTAAATCTTCGTTAGCACACTTCCATCTGTTACCTGTGCTACAATACCATACTCTAGGACTAGTCTCGTCCCATGTAAATCTTCGTTAGCACACTTCCATCTGTTGCCCATGCTGCAATATCATACTCTAGGACTAGTCTCGTCCAATGTAAATCTTCGTTAGCACACTTCCATCTGTTACCTGTGCTACAATACCATACTCTAGGACTAGTCTCGTCCCATGTAAATCTTCGTTAGCACACTTCCATCTGTTGCCCATGCTGCAATACCATACTCTAGGACTAGTCTCGTCCCATGTAAATCTTCGTTAGCACACTTCCATCTGTTACCTGTGCTACAATACCATACTCTAGGACTAGTCTCGTCCCATGTAAATCTTCGTTAGCACACTTCCATCTGTTACCTGTGCTACAATACCATACTCTAGGACTAGTCTCGTCCCATGTAAATCTTCGTTAGCACACTTCCATCTGTTGCCCATGCTGCAATACCATACTCTAGGACTAGTCTAGTCCCATGTAAATCTTCGTTAGCACACTTCCATCTGTTACCTGTGCTACAATACCATACTCTAGGACTGGCCTCGTCCCATGTAGAGCGTCTTTAGCACACTTCCATCTGTTGCCCATGCTGCAATGCTATACTCTAGGACTGGTCTCGTCCCATTTAGAGCGTCTTTAGCACACTTCCATCTGTTGCCCATGCTGCAATGCTATACTACAGGACTGGTCTCGTCCCATATAAATCTTCGTTAGCACACTTCCATCTGTTGCCCATGCTGCAATACCATACTCTAGGACTGGTCTCGTCCCATGTAGAGCGTCTTTAGCACACTTCCATCTGTTGCCCATGCTGCAATGCTATACTCTAGGACTGGTCTCGTCCCATGTAGAGCGTCTTTAGCACACTTCCATCTGTTGCCCATGCTGCAATGCTATACTCTAGGACTGGTCTCGTCCCATGTAAACCTTCGTTAGCACACTTCCATCTGTTGCCCATGCTGCAATGCTATACTCTAGGACTGGTCTCGTCCCATGTAGAGCGTCTTTAGCACACTTCCATCTGTTGCCCATGCTGCAATGCTATACTCTAGGACTGGTCTCGTCCCATGTAGAGCGTCTTTAGCACACTTCCATCTGTTGCCCATGCTGCAATGCTATACTCTAGGACTGGTCTCGTCCCATGTAAACCTTCGTTAGCACACTTCCATCTGTTGCCCATGCTGCAATGCTATACTCTAGGACTGGTCTCGTCCCATGTAGAGCGTCTTTAGCACACTTCCATCTGTTGCCCATGCTGCAATGCTATACTCTAGGACTGGTCTCGTCCCATGTAAACCTTCGTTAGCACACTTCCATCTGTTGCCCATGCTGCAATGCTATACTCTAGGACTCGTCTCGTCCCATGTAGAGCTTCGTTAGCACACTTCCATGTAACCTAAAGGTCGGTTCCCAGTATTTCCTTCAGAAAAAAAAATTGCCGCGGGTGGGGGTATTTTTCTAATCATGGGAGGAGTTGTGAAAAACATTTAAAGGAAATATAATTCAAAGTCTTAAATAATATATCTCACTTACCTTTAGTTTATATCCCTTGTTTAGGTTATCATTTAAAACAGACATACTGTACCTTTTTTTTTCTAATGGCACATCTCCAGACATTAACATTACAATTCTTCACTTGGAATCTTTTCTCCTTCAATAGAAATCCCCATGCAGTGATCAAGTGAACTATCTCCAGGCTGGTTTCTTAGTGAAGTCATTATTCTCTTCATAGCTCTAAAGGATCATTCAACAGTGACTGTTGATATTGGTGCAGTCACTATGCTTACACTAGTATTTTTCACTTCGCCATAACCGATTGAAGGTTGAAGAATATATTTGAATGGTGATACATTGTCGTTCACATTTGAGGTCACATATTGAAAGACTTCAGACCTGCTTGCAGATGATTCTGATCTCTGACATGCAAATACTGACATGGAGTGTTAACATCTGATTCTTTTATCTGTTGAATGTGATGAAGTTATTACAAAAACGTATTTGCGGAAATTAATTCCAAAGCTTGTTTGCTAAATCATATGAGCATTTAGATGTTTCAATATCTGTGAATTTAGCCGGTGTCTGCAAACAAGTTTTGTCTTCAGAAACATCTATTGTTTATATTGTTCGGATTTGTAACATTGATTGTAAGAGTCAAGATGTGCTTGAAATTAACTTTGGTAGAATTGTCAACCAACATCCCAGCTTCTGTAAGCTTTTGCTTCAATTAGAAACAGCTCCCAGTATCTCCACCAACAGGTAAAGTGTGAACATGAAAGTTGATTTGTCCCATTTCAAGAAGTAATCCTCCAGCCAACAAAGCTAGATCTGCCCAAACCTTATGTATTGCTGACAAGTCATTATGGTTGACACAGAGGATTTCTTAATGATGTGAATGGTATTATAATGACTGTGTCATCGCACATTTGTTGTCTCTGGAATTCTCAGCACAGGATCTTCTAACATTTTCTGAATGTCACAGAGAACTGTTTCTCGTGTTGGAACAGCTTGGTGGAACAGCTTATATCTCTCTTGTGACTACATTAAAAACAACCTTTTCACGTAGGGGAACTGATCTCTAGCACTTGTCATTGCAAGTGTCAGTACATGCTCCCTGCGATGTCTACAGTATTCCACACTACTTGTCCAATGTGTGTTCTGCAGTTATCGCTTATTCTGGACTTAGACAACTACCGTCAACGAAATAGTTGAACTCTGGACACAAACTTGCACATTGTTACAGGCACACTATTCTGTTCATTAAACAAAAAATTAGTTACTTTTAATAATAAAAATATATAAAATGACCGATTTGTCATGTTTTATAACTTTTATTTTTCCTTCACTGTGTAACAAAAGTGTGAGAGAAAGATGATAGTTTCTGTATTTCTGTTTATGGCAGTGATCTTCACACGAGCATTGCCTCCACATTCATTATAAGTCCTTCTGTTCCCGTATCCTCATGTATTTACCGCATGTAAATAAGAATTCTTAACGTATGGATGTGAATGCTTAGTCCTTTGTAGGACAACAGACAGAAAATCACATGAGAGATGTGGTTTTACAGAAAAATGTTGAGTATGCGGTGGACAGCTAGGAAGTGTAGTGAAACATTCTGAAAGAGGCCAAAGAAAAAAAAGACAGCCAATTTCCATTATTAGGAAGAAATCATTTTTCGATCATGTATTGAAAATGTAACAGCTGGAATATATTGTGATAACTGGGAAGAAAATTGAGGGATAAAGAGATAGAGGGGAGCAAAGAGACAAGATACTAGACAGCTTAAGAGAATGGCTTGGCAGAAGGTCAACATCAGAAATGATAAATAATTGTCGAGATAGAAAATTGTGGAGAGACATTATCACCTACGCCAGCAGGCATGGTAGTCGGTGATGATGATGAATTAATTCCAGATATACCTGGGTGTACACGTCACATTCCTCGTGTTATTGTTATTGTTATGTCAGTTCAGTAGACGTCTGTGTGTCTTGTTACCGATTTGATGAAGAAAATACAATCTCCAACTGTCAGGCAGCAACCTGGACTTTGCCAAATCTGTCACCATAGTTGTCTCTGGTGTGTTAGCACATAATAAAGCCTGGACACGGCACAATATGTGTGAACAAACTAATAGACCACAATAATCATATGTCAACTGAAGAACACCATCTATAGACTGTGAGAATGTGATATAATGAACGTCAATAACCGAAAACTAAAAAAAAAACGTTGTGAGGACACGAAACCCAAGGGTCGACCACGAAAGAGATGGATTAACGCAACATTAGACGCTCTAGGAAACAAAATAGCAGCAGAGGCGAACAGAAGAGCAAACGACCGTAAAACACATTTTCTCTCGACTCTGAAAGGCAAATGAGGAAGGAAAGAGGATGAAGAATAACTGAAAACGACAAGAATTAAATGAACAATGGTGCACATTGAATAGTGAGTTGCTATCAGATAACTTTACCTTACCATCAGTAGTTTGGCTTTTGAGGGTTAGCAATGACAACAACCAGCGGCTTGAGAGCATCCATTCTAGCTTGACTATTATGACAACAACCAGCGGCTTGAGAGCATCCATTCTAGCTTGACTATTATGACAACAACCAGCGACTTGAGAGCATCCATTCTAGCTTGACTATTATGACAACAACCAGCGGCTTGAGAGCATCCATTCTAGCTTGACTATTATGACAACAACCAGCGGCTTGAGAGCATCCATTCTAGCTTGACTATTATGACAACATCCAGCGGCTTGAGAGCATCCATTCTAGCTTGACTATTATGACAACAACCAGCGGCTTGAGAGCATCCATTCTAGCTTGACTATTATGACAACAACCAGCGGCTTGAGAGCATCCATTCTAGCTTGACTATTATGACAACAACCAGCGGCTTGAGAGCATCCATTCTAGCTTGACTATTATTTCCAATCACATCACCATCTTTACCATTCGTGTTGTCTCTTACTTGCTCGCAATATTTCGCGCTCAATTTGTTTTCCCGTGCTTTTCCCACTCACTAAACCTGCTCTTCAAAATCTACTCCAGGAGACTGCACACATACGAGGTACCTCGATTATAATTAAGTCATGCTGTTATCTAATCAATAAATCAATACCAATTCTACACAGACCCAACACTCTCATATGTGACCTTCCTGTGTTCAGTGACCCCCAAGAAGTAAAACCTGATTTATTCCCATTGACTTCTGACCTTGCTGTGACCTTAGCGCCATTGCTAGTTGTACCGGTCTCAACTGCCACAAATCAACAGCAACACGAGTAGGCACTATTTCCTGTCAAACTTGCAAGCCATATTCCAAAGACTAGTCTATTACGTTTCATGTCTGCTCGTTGTGTAGAGGTTATGTTCTCAACAATGTGATGCTGTTGAGATCATTTTGATGTTAATTTAGTAACACAACCATAACAAATGATAACATTGGTAGAGATACGTAAAGTTACATTATATTTAGAGATAACAACGGCGATTTTCCTTTCACCCATTTATTATATAACTAATATTTATCTCCCTTGTATATTAGTTTACTATTTATCTTCTACCACATATTTCAAATCGATGTCTTATCTCTCAGTTTCTCTCTGTCTTATCTCCATTCAATTCTTCAAGTCCTAACTAAATGAGGCAACTACTCCTTTCTCATTACTCGTTAAATAATCATTCTCTCATCTTCATAATAGTTTTGTTTTCTTGACCACGCCTAACCTATTTCTACAATCTGGTCACTCTTAACTGTACATAAATATTTCAACACATTTACATTAATTTATCAACATAAATATTTTAACGCTCTTACATAATGTATCAACATTGTTACAGAAATGTCACAGCACTCTTATATAAGGCATGAACACTCTTACATAAAAATATCAAAGTAAAAAGTAAAGAGCCCCGTCACGCCAAGTGGCTTATAGGGAATATGGTGTTGGTGACCATAATCGTTTATAGACCTTCGGCATATGATTTTGAGGTGATGTGGTCGGTATTAAGCCCTGCCGCTTTACTTTCCCAGAAGAAAAACGGTACTCATTTAAGGCTGGGTGAACCTGGAAGCCGTCGAAGAAGATCGAACCCGCTCTTGTCCTTTGTAGTCCAGTTCACTGACCACTGAGCTATCGCGGCGCCCAATTATATCAAAGCCTTTGCATAAATGTTTCACAATTCTAACATTAATGTCTCAAAGCTCTTACACTAATATTTCAACACTCTTACATTAATGTCTCAACACTCTTACACTAATTTTTCAACACTCTTACATTAATGTCTCAAAGCTCTTACACTAATATTTCAACACACTTACATTAATGTCTCAACACTCTTACACTAATTTTTCAACACTCTTACATTAATGTATCAACGCTCTTACATTAATGTCTCAACACTCTTACATTAATGTCTCAACACTCTAACATTAATGTCTCAACACTCTTACATCTTACATTAATGTCTCAACACTCTTACATTAATGTCTAAACACTCTTACATTAATGTCTCAACACTCTTACATTAATGTCTCAACGTTTTTACATTAATACCTCAAAGCTATTACGTGAATGTTTCAACGCTTCTACATTAATGCTTCAACGTTCTTAGGTGAATGTTTCAACGCTTCTATATGACTGTTTCAACGCTCTTACATTAATGTTTCAACGCTCTTACATTAATGTTTCAATTCTCTTACATTAATGTTTCAACGCTCTTACATTAATGTTTCAACACTCTTACATTAATTTTTCAACTCTCTTACATTAATGTTTCAACTCTCTTACATTAATGTTTCAACGCTTCTACATTAATGTTTCAACTCTCTTACATTAATATTTCAACGCTCTTACATTAATGTTTCAACGCTTCTACATTAATGTTTCAACGCTCTTACATTAATGTCTCAACACTCTTATATTAATGTCTCAACGCTCTTACATAAATGTCTCAACGCTCTTACATTAATGTCTCAACGCTCTTACGAGAATGTTTTAATGCTCTTACGAGAATGTTTCAATGCTCTTACATAAATGTCTCAACGCTCTTACATAAATGTCTCAACGCTCTTACGAGAATGTTTCAACGCTCTTTCATTAATGTCTCAACGCTCTTACGTGATTGTTTCAACGTTCTTACATTAATGTCTCAACGCTCTTACGAGAATGTTTCAACGCTCTTACATTAATGTCTCAACGCTCTTACGAGAATGTTTCAATGCTCTTACATTAATATCTCAACGCTCTTACGAGAATATTTCAACGTTCTTACATTAATACCTCAAAGCTATTACGTGAATGTTTCAACGCCGCTACATTAATGCTTCAACGCTCTTACGTGAATGTTTCAACGCTTCTATATGAATGTTTCAACGCTCTAACATTAATGTTTCAACGCTCTTACATTAATGTTTCAATTCTCTTACATTAATGTTTCAACGCTCTTACATTAATGTTTCAACGCTCTTACATTAATGTTTCAACTCTCTTACATTAATGTTTCAACTCTCATACATTAATGTTTCAACGCTTCTATGTTAATGTTTCATGGCTCTTACATTAATGTCTCAACACTCTTACACTAACTTTTCAACACTCTTACATTAATGTCTCAAATCTCTTACGAGAATGTTTCAACGTTCTTACATTAATACCTCAAAGCTAGTACGTGAATGTTTCAACGCTTCTACATTAATGCTTCAACGCTCTTACGTGAATGTTTCAACGCTTCTATATGAATGTTTCAACGCTCTTACATTAATGTTTCAACGCTCTTACATTAATGTTTCAATTCTCTTACATTAATGTTTCAACGCTCCTACATTAATGTTTCAACGCACTTACATTAATGTTTCAACTCTCTTACATTAATATTTCAACGCTCTTACATTAATGTTTCAACGCTTCTACGTTAATGTTTCATGGCTCTTACATTAATGTCTCAACACTCTTACATTAATGTCTCAACACTCTTACATTAATGTTTCAACGCTCTTACATTAATGTCTCAACGCTCTTACGAGAATGTTTCAATGCTCTTACATTAATATCTCAACGCTCTTACGAGAATATTTCAACGTTCTTACATTAATACCTCAAAGCTATTACGTGAATGTTTCAACGCCGCTACATTAATGCTTCAACGCTCTTACGTGAATGTTTCAACGCTTCTATATGAATGTTTCAACGCTCTAACATTAATGTTTCAACGCTCTTACATTAATGTTTCAATTCTCTTACATTAATGTTTCAACGCTCTTACATTAATGTTTCAACGCTCTTACATTAATGTTTCAACTCTCTTACATTAATGTTTCAACTCTCATACATTATTGTTTCAACTCTCTTACATTAATATTTCAACGCTCTTACATTAATGTTTCAACGCTTCTACATTAATGCTTCAACGCTCTTAGGTGAATGTTTCAACGCTTCTATATGAATGTTTCAACGCTCTTACATTAATGTTTCAACGCTCTTACATTAATGTTTCAATTCTCTTACATTAATGTTTCAACGCTCTTACATTAATGTTTCAACACTTATACATTAATGTTTCAAATCTCTTACATTAATATTTCAAAGCTCTTACATTAATGTTTCAACGCTTCTACATTAATGCTTCAGCGCTCTTACGTGAATGTTTCAACGCTTCTATATGAATGTTTCAACGCTCTAACATTAATGTTTCAACGCTCTTCCATTAATGTTTCAATTCTCTTACATTAATGTTTCAACTCTCTTACATAAATGTTTCAACTCTCTTACGAGAATGTTTCAATGCTCTTACATAAATGTCTCAACGCTCTTACATAAATGTCTCAACGCTCTTACGAGAATGTTTCAATGCTCTTTCATTAATGTCTCAACGCTCTTACGTGATTGTTTCAACGTTCTTACATTAATGTCTCAACGCTCTTACGAGAATGTTTCAACGCTCTTACATTAATGTCTCAACGCTCTTACGAGAATGTTTCAATGCTCTTACATTAATATCTCAACGCTCTTACAATAATATTTCAACGTTCTTACATTAATACCTCAAAGCTATTACGTGAATGTTTCAACGCCGCTACATTAATGCTTCAACGCTCTTACGTGAATGTTTCAACGCTTCTATATGAATGTTTCAACGCTCTAACATTAATGTTTCAACGCTCTTACATTAATGTTTCAATTCTCTTACATTAATGTTTCAATGCTCTTACATTAATGTTTCAACGCTCTTACATTAATGTTTCAACTCTCTTACATTAATGTTTCAACTCTCATACATTAATGTTTCAACGCTTCTACGTTAATGTTTCATGGCTCTTACATTAATGTCTCAACACTCTTACACTAACTTTTCAACACTCTTACATTAATGTCTCAAATCTCTTACGAGAATGTTTCAACGTTCTTACATTAATACCTCAAAGCTATTACGTGAATGTTTCAACGCTTCTACATTAATGCTTCAACGCTCTTACGTGAATGTTTCAACGCTTCTATATGAATGTTTCAACGCTCTTACATTAATGTTTCAACGCTCTTACATTAATGTTTCAACGCACTTACATTAATGTTTCAACTCTCTTACATTAATATTTCAACGCTCTTACATTAATGTTTCAACGCTTCTACATTAATGTTTCAACTCTCTTACATTAATATTTCAACGCTCTTACATTAATGTTTCAACGCTTCTACATTAATGTTTCAACGCTCTTACATTAATGTCTCAACACTCTTATATAATGTCTCAACGCTCTTACATAAATGTCTCAACGCTCTTACATTAATGTCTCAACGCTCTTACGAGAATGTTTTAATGCTCTTACGAGAATGTTGCAATGCTCTTACATAAATGTCTCAACGCTCTTACATAAATGTCTCAACGCTCTTACGAGAATGTTTCAACGCTCTTTCATTAATGTCTCAACGCTCTTACATTATTGTCTTAACACTCCAACATTAATGTCTCAACACTCTCACATCTTACATTAATGTCTCAACACTCTTAAATTAATGTCTCAACGTTCTTACATTAATACCTCAAAGCTATTACGTGAATTTTTCAACACTTCTACATTAATGCTTCAACGCTCTTAGGTGAATGTTTCAACGCTTCTATACGAATGTTTCAACGCTCTTACATTAATGTTTCAACGCTCTTACATTAATGTTTCAATTCTCTTACATTAATGTTTCAACGCTCTTACATTAATGTTTCAACGCTCTTACATTAATGTTTCAACTCTCTTACATTAATGTTTCAACTCTCTTACATTAATGGTTCAACGCTTCTACATTAATGTTTCAACTCTCTTACATTAATATTTCAACGCTCTTACATTAATGCTCAACGCTTCTACATTAATGTTTCAACGCTCTTACATTAATGTCTCAACGCTCTTACGTCAATGTTTCAACGCTCTTACATAAATGTCTCAACGCTCTTACGAGAATGTTTTAATGCTCTTACATAAATGTATCAACGCTCTTACGAGAATGTTTCAATGCTCTTACATAAATGTTTCAACGCTCTTACATAAATGTCTCAACGCTCTTACATTAATGTCTCAACGCTCTTATATAAATGTTTCAACGCTCTTACGAGAATGTTTCAATGCTCTTACATAAATGTCTCAACGCTCTTACATAAATGTCTCAACGCACTTACGAGAATGTTTCAACGCTCTTAAATTAATGTCTCAACGCTCTTACGAGAATATTTCAACGCTCTTTCATTAATGTCTCAACGCTCTTACGTGATTGTTTCAACGCTCTTACATTAATGTCTCAACGCTCTTACGAGAATGTTTCAACGCTCTTTTATTAATGTCTCAACGCTCTTACGAGAATGTTTCAACGTTCTTACATTAATACCTCAAAGCTATTACGTGAATGTTTCAACGCTTCTACATTAATGCTTCAACGCTCTTACGTGAATGTTTCAACGCTTCTATATGAATGTTTCAACGCTCTAACATTAATATTTCAACGCTCTCACATTAATGTTTCAATTCTCTTACATTAATGTTTCAACGCTCTTACATTAATGTTTCAACGCTCTTACATTAATGTTTCAACTCTCTTACATTAATGTTTCAACTTTCTTACATTAATGTTTCAACGCTTTTACATTAATGTTTCAACGCTTCTACGTTAATGTTTCATGGCTCTTACATTAATGTCTCAACGATCTTACGTGAATGTTTCAACGCTCTTACATAAATGTCTCAACGCTCTTACGAGAATGTTTTAATGCTCTTACATAAATGTCTCAACGCTCTTACATAAATGTCTCAACGCTCTTACGAGAATGTTCCAACGCTCTTACATAAATGTCTCAACGCTCTTACGAGAATGTTTTAATGCGTTTACATAAATGTCTCAACGCTCTTACGAGAATGTTTTAATGCTCTTACATAAATGTCTCAACGCTCTTACGAGAATGTTTTAATGCTCTTACATAAATGTCTCAACGCTCTTACGAGAATGTTCCAACGCTCTTACATAAATGTCTCAACGCTCTTACATAAATGTCTCAACGCTCTTACGAGATTGTTCCAACGCTCTTACATAAATGTCTCAACGCTCTTACATAAATGTCTCAACGCTCTTACGAGATTGTTTTAATGCTCTTACATAAATGTCTCAACGCTCTTACGAGAATGTTTTAATGCTCTTACATAAATGTCTCAACGCTCTTACGAGAATGTTTTAATGCTCTTACATAAATGTCTCAACGCTCTTACGAGAATGTTTTAATGCTCTTAAATAAATGTCTCAACGCTCTTACGAGAATGTTCCAACGCTCTTACATAAATGTCTCAACGCTCTTACAGAAATGTCTCAACGCTCTTACATAAATGTCTCAACGCTCTTACATAAATGTCTCAACGCTCTTACGAGATTGTTCCAACGCTCTTACGAGAATGTTTCAATGCTCTTACATAAATGTCTCAACGCTCTTACATAAATGTCTCAACGCTCTTACATTAATGTCTCAACGCTCTTACATATATTCTATGTCGGGGGGTATTCCCAGCTTTTTTCTCAGTTCTTCATTTCTGATCTTATCTCTCAGACTGTTTCCTGTCATTCGTCCACACACTTCATCTCAGTAGAGGTTATTTTCTTATTGTTCTTGCATCTAGGGTCCAGGTCTGGCATTGGTAGCACAACGTTGGGATGAAGATTGTATTGTAAAGTGCTCGTTTTGCCTCTAGAGTTATTTCCTTGTTGGACAATAGTGGTGATAACTGTCCGATGATTTGACAAGCTTTTTTGCATCTTGATTCTATCTCTGCTGTTTGTGAATTATCGTTTGTCATTAGACTTCCTAGGTATTTGAATTCCTCTATTTGTTTTAGTTGCCTGCCTTCTATAGTTATGTTAATATTCTGTTTATTTTTGGCGACATTCATGACTTCTGTTTTGTTGATGTTGATTTTCATGCTCCATAGTGATTGTCTGTAATGGTGGCTTAGAGTGATGCTCCATAGTGATTGTCTATAATGGTGGCCTAGAGTGATGCTCCATAGTGATTGCATATAATGGTGGCTTAGAGTGATGCTCCATAGTGATTGCATATAATGGTGGTTTAGAGTGAAGCTCCATAGTGATTGCATATAATGGTGGCCTAGAGTGATGCTCCATAGTGATTGCATATAATGGTGGCCTAGAGTGATGCTCCATAGTGATTGCATATAATGGTGGCCTAGAGTGATGCTCCATAGTGATTGCATATACTGGTGGCCACCATTGTCACCAGTTCTATTTAATGTGTACACAATAACGATCACGGCCCAACAGCTGGATGGGAGGGGAAGAACTATGACTTTTGCTGATGATATTCTGGTATATCGACAGGGAAGAGACAGACGGGGAATCGCCTCCACAATGCAAGACGAACTCGATCGCATTTCTTCCTGGTGTGGGGTTTCAGGTGCCTTGGTTAATCCTAATAAAGCATCAGTTTCATGGTTCTCCCTTAACAATCATATCGTTAATACGACCACACCGGTAGTACGAATGGGAGCTGATGAGGTGACCAGGGACAAGTTGATGACATACCTCGGAGTTAAGTTTGATCGCAGCCTGTGTTTTCGGGACCACGTTGACCATGTGATAACAAAATCCCGCAAAGGATTAGCCGCCTTGAAGGTCATGGCAGCTGCCAACATCGAGCAGAGGCTACTTACTCTTCTGTTCCAGGGATTAGTCCTCGCACCAATCGAGTATGTCCTGGCCATTCTTACTGTCAGTACGACTCAAATTGATAGGCTGGAGAAAATACAAAATGAAGCCATGCGCATTATCTTGGGATGTACGAGGGACACTCCCTGTGTAGCAATGAGGTATCTTCTTGACTTTCCAACCATGGATGACAGAATCAAGATCTGGAGAGCACGAGCATACCTGAAGGTTAGTACAGATACAGAGCATCCATTGCACCACGTGCTCAACACAGAGAAAGGTACCAGGCTAAAAAGAGGCAAATCATGGGTGGGCCGAGCAGAAGATGTCATCAAACAGGTCTGTGGGCTTACCAATCTCAGCGTTGGTGAGGAGTGGATACCGGTGCCTACGTCATTCAAGGGGACTTTCTCATGTATTGTCACACTCGACAGGAAAAGTAGGGAACAGAACCCAGTCGTGGTTAATGCTGAGGTCAACGGTCTCATCTGCGATAACACCGATGAGAAAGATGCAGTCATCTATACAGACGGATCTGTAAGACGACACGAAAAAAGTGCATGGGCATTTACAGCACGTTCGGCAGGCAGAATAGCCAAGGAAGACAGTGGTGCATACGCCATGACCACGAGTACCATGACAATGGAGGTGATGGCAGTGACCAAGGCATTCAAATGGTTAGAGTCACAAGACTACATCCACGCATGTATACTGAGTGATTCGATGAGCATGATAAAAAAAGTGGAGGCGGGCTTTGTACGCATGCAATGGGTAGAGTCGTTGCAGAAATCCAAAATACGTAAGGTCACCTTTGTCTATGTCCCTGGACATGCGGGAGTACGGGGAAATGAGAGAGCGGACAGGTTGGCTAGCTGCGCTGTCGTTGAGGACGGGCAACCGATGGATCGGGCGGACGTCATCAATGCACTCCGAGATGTGGGAAGAGCACGGGACTTCGACAAACATAGATCAACGTCGCTTCTTCGGATGATGGAAATGGGAGTTAAGTTGGGCACAGCCAGAAATGAGAAACTTAGTGGCCGTGTAAGAAGACTTATCAACCAACATAGAACTGGAGTCGTCAGTCGCTGGACACTGAGGGAATTGCTGAGGAGGAGATCTGAGCACCTATGGACATGTTCGGAGTGCAATGATGATGACCCGCAAATAACTCAATAACTCAATAACTGGTGGCCTAGAGTGATGCTGCATAGTGATTGTCTACAATGGTGGCTTAGAGTGATGCTCCATAGTTATTGTCTATAATGGTGGCTGAGAGTGATGCTCCATAGTTATTGTCTATAATGGTGGCGTAAAGTGATGATCCCTAGTGATTGTCTATAATGGTGACTGAAATTGATGATCCATAGTGATTGTCTATAATGGTACCTGAAATTGATGATCCATAGTGATTGTCTATAATGGTACCTGAAATTGATGATCCATAGTGATTGTCTATAATGGTGGCTGAAATTGATGATCCATAGTTATTGTCTATAATGGTGTCTGAAATTGATGATCCATAGTTATTGTCTATAATGGTGGCTGAAATTGATGATCCATAGTGATTGTCTATAATGGTACCTGAAATTGATGATCCATAGTTATTGTCTATAATGGTGGCTGAAATTGATGATCCATAGTGATTGTCTATAATGGTACCTGAAATTGATGATCCATAGTGATTGCATCGTTGTTTTGAAGCCCGTGGTGAGGGCTGACAGTGATTGCCCATCATTATCATTAAGTACCATTCACGGTAATGTAGATCATGTCTCCGTATCTCTTTCTTACACCTGTATTTCCTCTCTGTCTCTTTCTTACACCTGTATTTCCTCTATGTCTCTTTCTCACACCTGTATTTCTTCTCTGTCTCTTTCTCACCCCTGTATTTCCTCTCTGTCTCTTTTTTACACCTGTATTACCTCTCTGTCTCTTTCTCACATCTATATTCCCTCTCTGTCTCTTTTTTACACCTGTATTTTCTCTATGTCTCTTTCTCACACTTGGATTTCCTCTATGTCTCTTTCTTGCACCTCTTTTTCTCTCTGCCTCTTTCTCACACCTGTATTTTCTCTATGTATCTTTTTTACACCTGTATTTCATCTCAGTCGCTTTCTCACACATGTATTTTCTCTATGTATCTTTCTTGCACCTCTCTTTCCTCTCTGCCTCTTTCTCACACCTATATTTCCTCTCTGTCTCTTTCTCACACCTATATTTCCTCTCTGTCTCTTTCTTACTCCTGTATTTCCTCTCTCTCTCTCTCTCTCTTTCTTATACCTGTATTTCCTTTCTATCTATTTCTTACACTCGTATTTCCTCTCTCTCTCATTCTTACAGCTGTATTTCCTCTCTCTCTCTCTCTTTCTTACACCTGTATTTCCTCTCTATTTCTTACACCTGTATTTCCTCTCTATTTCTTACACCTGTATTTCCTCTCTATTTCTTACACCTGCATTTCGTCTCTCTCTCTCTCTCTCTCTCTCTCTCTTTCTCTCTCTCTCTCTCTCTCTTCTTACACAATTGGTTATTGGTTATTGGTTAAGGAAGGCCTCGGTATCACAGCAAACGAATTAAAATCCATAATTGCTCAACCGCCCGTGCCAGTGGAATCATCCGAATTACTAACTCATCTCCCAAACAAAGAAAGGTAACTGTAGTCCCCATCGTAGCAGTCTCAGCACACGCCAAAAGACATAAGGCGAAACCGCGCAGAAAGTGAACACAGCCAACTGTTCCCCGTCATACGATATCATCATTCATCGTAAACAAAGCGGGATATCGAAGCAGGATCAAAACGGATGAGACACACAGCTCACGGTGTGCACAGAGCACTTAACTCAGTAGCTCCTGCAACAAGCCGGACTTGGAATATGAGGAAACTGCAAGAAGGAACACTTTTCAGACATAGCCTTCAATGGTTCCTGCCGCCTATCCACCATATACCATGGGAGTTTACGTCCTCCCGAAAATGATAATCGTCGTAGCACTTGATGATGTTAGGCCATCATTGACGACTCCAATTCCAAACACAGGGGTGGTAAGTTATCATTTCCAATCCAACAGAAGCCACATGACCTGTAGTTAGTAAAAACACAATTGATGATTTTCTCCGCTCCCTTCTTGTAGCTGCCGCCACACGATTCTGATGTCTCATTATCTTGGACATCATTCAAGAACAATGTCAGATGAACATTCCATAGATCCTTTGCTGATGAAGTGCTTGGTGCAACAGTTGTATCAATCATACTGGAGGCTCCTGGTCTGTGGTCATTAATATCACAGAAGGCACATGATGTTGTTATATTCAGAATTTCTTTCTGGGGTGTAAATATGTGGCACACACATGGAGCGTGGTTTGTGGTCACAGTAATCCCATTAAAGGCAATTCTAGGGTAGCATGGCATAGCTGTTTCAGAACAGCATAATCCTGTGATGTTTTCTGTGTCTTACACAATATTTCAAATTAATTCCACTGTTCATTTTTCTCCGTGCCATTTAGCTGTCTAGTATCTTCTCTCGTTGTCTTCATCTGTCTCTTTTCCCCTCACTTTTTCCTGTTGTTTCAGCAGTTTGCAGTTTTCCACGTTGCCTCAAATGGCAATAGAAGCAATAGAAAGTGGACAATTTTTTTCGGATAAAATGTGCAAGATTTGTGTTATGAACTCTCTCATGACTTCTTCATTATTATTTTAGGCTGTCCGTGGTAACTCAACGTTGATCTATCAAGACATGTTTCTGTGTGTTGTGTTCCAAAGACTGTCTTGTTAGTTTCCTCATTATGTTTTTTTCCATACATTAAAGAATCATTTCAATGAACCAAATAATTTTCTTTCGTAGCAGCATCAAATTAAGGCCAACGGTACACCTAAAAGGGAGATGATCAATAAGAGCAAGCAATACATCGAAAGACAATAGATTACTGTAGACATGCCTCCTTCCTCTTGCGACGCCTCATGACAACGTCAGATAGATAAAAGAAGATAATATTAACGATGACTCTCTATAACATTGAAGAGCTATATTTCTGATTTCTATTGATAATGACAGGTTGCATAAAATGTATTCCCTTTATCGGGTCTATTCTGTATTTATTCTTGAAAACTAGTCTTCTGTAGACGCTTTTGTCGAGCCCAGATATTTCAAGTGACTTGTTTCAGAGCTGTCCTATTTATGCTTTAATGTCACTTGGGTGGAGTCTCTTCCCTTGAGAGGAGAGTTACTTCGTTTCTCTTGAGAGGAAAGTTACTTTCTTTCTGCTGAAAGAAAAGTTACTTCGTTTTTCTTGAGAGGAAAGTTACTTTGTTTCTGTTGAGAGGAAAGTTACTTCGTTTCTCTTGAGAGGAAAATTACTTCATTTCCATTGAGAGGAAAGTTAATTCGTTTCTCTTGACAGGAAAGTTACATCATTTCTCTTGACAGGTAAGTTACTTCATTTCCCTTGAGAGGTTGAGAGGAAAGTCACTTTGTTTCTCTGGAGAGGAAAATTACTTCGTTTTTTTAGAGGTTAGTTACTTTATTTCCCTTGAGCGGAAAGTTACTTCGTTTATCCTGAGAGAAAAGTAACTTCGTTTCTATTGAGAGGAACGTTACTTCGTTTTTATTGAAAGGAAAGTTACTTCGTTTTTATTGAGACGAAAGATACTTAGTTTCTATTGAGAGGGAAAATTGGTTATTTCTGTTGAGAAGAAAGTTACTTCGTTACACTTCAGAGGAAAGTTACTTTGTTTCTCTGGAGAGGAAAGTTTTCTTTTGAGATAAAAGTTACTTCGTTTTCTTTTGAGATGAAAGTTACTTCGTTTATCTTGAGAGGAAAGTTACTTCGTTTTCTTTTGAGAGGAAAGTTACTTCATTTCAATCGAGAGGAAAGTTACTTTGCTTCTCTTAAAAGGAAAGTTACTTCATTTCTATTGAAAGGAAAGTTACTACGTTTCTCCAGAGAGGAAAGTTTCCCTGGTGAGGTAAGTTACTTCATTACATTTGAGAGGAATGTTACTTCGTTTACCTTGAGAGGAAAGTTACTTCATTTCCTTTGAGAGGAAAGTTAAATTGTTTCCCTTGAGAGCAAAGTTACTTTGTTTCCCTTGAGAGGAAAGTTACTTCGTTTCCCTTGAGAGGAAAATACATTGTTTTCCTAATATGAAGGTTACTTCGTTTGTCTTGAGAGGAAAGTTTCTTCGTTTCTCTTGAGAGAAAAGTTTCTTCGTTTCCCTTTGAGGAAAATTTCTTTGTTTCCCTTGAGAGCAAAGTTACATTGTGTTTCTTGAGAAGAAAGTTAATTCATTTTTCCTTCAGAGGAAAGTTATTTCGTTTCTCTTCAGAGGCAAGTTACTTTGTTCCTTTTGAGTGAATAAATACTTCGTTTCCATTGAGAGGTAAGTTACTTCATTTCCCTTGTGAGAAAAGTTACTTCGTTTCTGTTGAGAGGAAAGTTACTTCGTTTTCTCTTGAGAGGAAAATTACTTCGTTTCTCTTGAGTTGAAAATTACTTTATTTCCCTTGAGATAAAAGTTACTTCGTTTCTGTTGAGAGGAAAGTTACTTCGTTTTCTCTTTAGAGGAAAGTTACGTCGTTTCTCTTGAGATGAAAGTTACTTTGTTTCTCTTAAAATGAAAATTACGCCATTTCCCTTGAGAGGAAAGTTACTTCTTTCTCTTGAGAGGAATGTTGCGTCGTTTTCCTTGACAGATAAGTTACTTAATTTCCCTTGAGATCAAATTTGCTTAGTTTCCCTTGAGAGCAAAGTTACTTCGTTTATTTTAGAAGAAAGTAACCTCATTTCTCTTGAGAGGAAAAGTACTTCGTTTTTCTTGAGAGGAAAGTTACTTCATTTTTCTTGAGAAGAAAGTTACTTCGTTTCCCTTGAGAGATAAGTTCCTTCGTTTCTCTTGAAATGAATGTTACTTTGTTTCTCTTCAGAGGAAAGTTACATCATTTCTCTTGACAGGTAAGTTACTTCATTTCCCTTGAGTAGTTGAGAGGAAAGTTACTTTGTTTCTCTGGAGAGGCAAATTACTTCGTTTTTCTTGAGACGTAAGTTACTTCATTTCCTTTGAGCTGAAAGTTACTTCGTTTCTCTTTTGCGAGGAAAGTTACTTCGTTTCTATTTAGTGGAAATTCACTTAGTTTCGCTTGAGAGGAAAGTTACTTCGTTTTTGTAGAGACGAAAGATACTTCGTTTCTCTAGAGACGAAAGATACTTTATTTCTGTTGAGAAGAAAGCTACTTCGTTTCACTTGAGAGGAAAGTTACTTAATTTCTCTTGAGAGGTAGGTTACTTCATTTCTGCTTGAGAGGAAAGTTACTTTGCTTCTCTGGGGAAGAAAGTTATTTGATTTTCCTTGAGAGGAAAGTTACTTCGTTTCTCTTGAATGGAAAGTTACTAAGTTTTATGAGTGGAAAGTTTCTTAGTTTGTCTTGAGAGGAAAGCTACTTCATTTCGCTTGAGAGGAAAGGTAGTACACTTCTCTTCAGAGGAAAGTTACTGCGTTTCCCTGGTAAGATAAGTTACTTCATTACCTTTGAGAGGAAAGTTACTTCGTTTCCCTGAAGCGAAAAATTACTTCATTTCAGTTGAGATGAACGTTACGACGTTTCTCATTAGATGAAAGTTACTTCGTTTTTCTTGAGAGGTCACTTACTTTATTTTCCTTGAGAGGTATGTTACATCATTTCCCTTGAGAGGAAAGTTACTTTGTTTCTCTGGAGAGGAAAATTACTTCGTTTCCCTTGAGAGGAAGGTTACTTTGTTTCTCTGGAGAGGAAAGTTACTTCGTTTTCTCTTGAGAGGAAAGTTACTTCCTGTCCCATGAAATGAAACTTACTTTGTTTCTCTGGAGAGGATATTTACTTCGTTTCTCTTGAGAGGAAAGTTACTTCGTTTCCCTTGAGAGGAAAGTTTTTTCGTTGCCCTTGAGAGGAAAGTTACCTTGTTTCTCTTGAGAGGAACGTTACTTTTTCCCTTGAGAATAAAGTTTCTTCGTTTCCCTTGGCAGGAAAGTTACTTTGTTTCACTTGAGAGGAAAGTATCTGCTTTTTCCTTGAGAAGAATGTTACTTTGTTTCCCTTGAGAGGAAACTTACGTCTTTTCCCTTGAGAGGAAATTTACATCGTTTCTCTTGAGAGGAAATTTAATTGTTTCTCTTGAGAGGAAAGTTACTTTGTTTCCCTTGAGAGGAAAGTTACTTCGTTTCACTTGAGAGGAAAGTTACTTCGTTTCCATTGAGAGGAAAGTTACTTCGTTTTTCCTTGAGAGAAAAGTTACTTCATTTTTCTTGAGAAGAAAGTTACTTCGTTTCCCTTGAGAGGTAAGTTCCTTCGTTTCTCTTGAAATGAATGTTACTTTGTTTCTCTTCAGAGGAAAGTTACATCATTTCTCTTGACAGGTAAGTTACTTCATTTCCCTAGAGTAGTTGAGAGGAAAGTTACTTTGTTTCTCTGGAGAGGCAAATTACTTCGTTTTTCTTGAGACGTAAGTTACTTCATTTCCTTTGAGCTGAAAGTTACTTCGTTTCTCTTTTGCGAGGAAAGTTACTTCGTTTCTATTAGTGGAAATTCACTTAGTTTCGCTTGAGAGGAAAGTTACTTCGTTTTTGTAGAGACGAAAGATACTTCGTTTCTCTAGAGACGAAAGATACTTAATTTCTCTTGAGAGGTAGGTTACTTCATTTCTGCTTGAGAGGAAAGTTACTTTGCTTCTCTGGGGAAGAAAGTTATTTGATTTTCCTTGAGAGGAAAGTTACTTCGTTTCTCTTGAAAGGAAAGTTACTTAGTTTTATGAGTGGAAAGTTTCTTAGTTTGTCTTGAGAGGAAAGTTACTTCATTTCGCTTGAGAGGAAAGGTAGTACACTTCTCTTCAGAGGAAAGTTACTGCGTTTCCCTGGTAAGATAAGTTACTTCATTACCTTTGAGAGGAAAGTTACTTCGTTTCCCTGAAGCGAAAAATTACTTCATTTCAGTTGAGATGAAAGTTACGACGTTTCTCATTAGATGAAAGTTACTTCGTTTTTCTTGAGAGGTCACTTACTTTATTTTCCTTGAGAGGTATGTTACATCATTTCCCTTGAGAGGAAAGTTACTTTGTTTCTCTGGAGAGGAAAATTACTTCGTTTCCCTTGAGAGGAAGGTTACTTTGTTTCTCTGGAGAGGAAAGTTACTTTGTTTTCTCTTGAGAGGAAAGTTACTTCCTGTCCCATGAAATGAAACTTACTTTGTTTCTCTGGAGAGGATATTTACTTCGTTTCTCTTGAGAGGAAAGTTACTTCGTTTCCCTTGAGAGGAAAGTTTCTTCGTTGCCCTTGAGAGGAAAGTTACCTTGTTTCTCTTGAGAGGAACGTTACTTTTTTCCTTGAGAGTAAAGTTTCTTCGTTTCCCTTGGCAGGAAAGTTGCTTTGTTTCACTTGAGAGGAAAGTATCTGCTTTTTCCTTGAGAAGAATGTTACTTTGTTTCCCTTGAGAGGAAACTTACGTCTTTTCCCTTGAGAGGAAATTTACATCGTTTCTCTTGAGAGGAAATTTAATTGTTTCTCTTGAGAGGAAAGTTACTTTGTTTCCCTTGAGAGGAAAGTTACTTCGTTTCACTTGAGAGGAAAGTTACTTCGTTTCCATTGAGAGGAAAGTTACTTCGTTTTTCCTTGAGAGAAAAGTTACTTCATTTTTCTTGAGAAGAAAGTTACTTCGTTTCCCTTGAGAGGTAAGTTCCTTCGTTTCTCTTGAAATGAATGTTACTTTGTTTCTCTTCAGAGGAAAGTTACATCATTTCTCTTGACAGGTAAGTTACTTCATTTCCCTTGAGTAGTTGAGAGGAAAGTTACTTTGTTTCTCTGGAGAGGCAAATTACTTCGTTTTTCTTGAGACGTAAGTTACTTCATTTCCTTTGAGCTGAAAGTTACTTCGTTTCTCTTTCGAGAGGAAAGTTACTTCGTTTTTGTAGAGACGAAAGATATTTCGTTTCTCTAGAGACGAAAGATACTTAATTTCTCTTGAGAGGTAGGTTACTTCATTTCTGCTTGAGAGGAAAGTTACTTTGCTTCTCTGGGGAAGAAAGTTATTTGATTTTCCTTGAGAGGAAAGTTACTTCGTTTCTCTTGAAAGGAAAGTTACTTAGTTTTATGAGTGGAAAGTTTCTTAGTTTGTCTTGAGAGGAAAGTTACTTCATTTCGCTTGAGAGGAAAGGTAGTACACTTCTCTTCAGAGGAAAGTTACTGCGTTTCCCTGGTAAGATAAGTTACTTCATTACCTTTGAGAGGAAAGTTACTTCGTTTCCCTGAAGCGAAAAATTACTTCATTTCAGTTGAGATGAAAGTTACGACGTTTCTCATTAGATGAAAGTTACTTCGTTTTTCTTGAGAGGTCACTTACTTTATTTTCCTTGAGAGGTATGTTACATCATTTCCCTTGAGAGGAAAGTTACTTTGTTTCTCTGGAGAGGAAAATTACTTCGTTTCCCTTGAGAGGAAGGTTACTTTGTTTCTCTGGAGAGGAAAGTTACTTCGTTTTCTCTTGAGAGGAAAGTTACTTCCTGTTCCATGAAATGAAACTTACTTTGTTTCTCTGGAGAGGATATTTACTTCGTTTCTCTTGAGAGGAAAGTTACTTCGTTTTCCTTGAGAGGAAAGTTTCTTCGTTTTCCTTGAGAGGAAAGTTTCTTCGTTGCCCTTGAGAGGAAAGTTACCTTGTTTCTCTTGAGAGGAACGTTACTTTTTCCCTTGAGAGTAAAGTTTCTTCGTTTCCCTTGGCAGGAAAGTTACTTTGTTTCACTTGAGAGGAAAGTATCTGCTTTTTCCTTGAGAAGAATGTTACTTTGTTTCCCTTGAGAGGAAACTTACGTCTTTTCCCTTGAGAGGAAATTTACATCGTTTCTCTTGAGAGGAAATTTAATTGTTTCTCTTGAGAGGAAAGTTACTTTGTTTCCCTTGAGAGGAAAGTTACTTCGTTTCACTTGAGAGGAAAGTTACTTCGTTTCCATTGAGAGGAAAGTTACTTCGTTTTTCCTTGAGAGAAAAGTTACTTCATTTCCATTGATAAGAAAGTTGCTTTGTTTTTCTTGAGAGGTAAGTTACTCCATTTCCCTTGACAGAAAAGTTACATCATTTCCCTTGAGAAGAAAGTTACTTCATTTTGCCTTGAGAGGAATGTTACTTCTTTTTTCCTTGAGAAGAAAATTACTTCATTTCCATCGAGAAGAAAGTTACTTCGTTTTTCTTTACTTTTGGAAGACTATCGAAGTGAGAGACGTCAAAACCTACGATAACATTTCATCTCAATAGCTTGGACTTTCTTCTGTAGCTATTTGTAAAATAAGAAACACTGATGATCCACAAATGGCCTTTCAGCGATAGCTCAGTGCTGTAAACTTGAATGTTCATGAGCTCTACTACTCCAGAGACACATTCTCATTACAAACGTTTAGGACAGTAATTTAATTCATGAACTGCTGGAATAGAAACTAAATATTTTGCTGAATCCCCCAGTCTCTTGTTGTAAACCCTCAACAACCAAATAGTTTGATGAATCTCCCAGTCACTTAATATAAACCCTCGACACAGTCAACAATCAAATATTTTGCTGAATCTCTCAGTCATTTACTCTAAACCCTGGACACAGTCAACAACCAAATATTTTGATGAATCTCCCAGTCACTTACTCTAAGCCCTCGACACAGTCAATAACCAAATATTTTGATGAATCTCCCAGTCACTTACTCTAAGCCCTCGACACAGTCAATAACCAAATATTTTGATGAATCTCCCAGTCACTTACTCTAAGCCCTCAACACAGTCAATAACCAAATATTTTGATGAATCTCCGAGTCACTTATTATAAGCTTTCGACACAGTCAACGACAAAATATTTTGATTTATCTCCCAGTCACTTACTATAAACCTTCGACACAGTCAAAAACCAAATATTTTGATGAATCTCCAAGTCGCTTACTGTAAACCCTCGACACAGTCAGAAAGCAAATATTTTGATGAATCTTCCAGTCACTTACTATAAACCCTCGACACAGTCAACAACCTAATATTTTGATGAATCTCCCAGTCACTTACTGTAAACCCTCGACACAGTCAACAATCAAATATTTTGCTGAATCTCCCAGTCACTTATTCTAAGCCCTCGACACAGTCAACAATCAAATATTTGCTGAATCTCCGAGTCACTTACTGTAAACCCTCGACACAGTCAACAACCAAATATTTGCTGAATCTTCCAGTCACTTACTGTAAACCCTCGACACAGTCAACAATCAAATATTTTGCTGAATCTCTCAGTCATTAACTCTAAACCCTCAACACAGTCAACAACCAAATATTTTGATGTATCTCTCAGTCACTTACTCTAAGCCCTCGACACAGTTAACAACCAAATATTTTGATGAATCTCCCAGTCACTTACTATAAGCCTTTGACACAGTCAACAACCAAATATTTTGATGAATCTCCCAGTCACTTACTGTAAACCCTCGACACAGTCAACAACCAAATAAGTTGATGAATCTCCCAGTCACTTACTATAAACCGTCGATACAGTCAAATACCAAACATTTTGATGAATCTCCAAGTCACTTACTGTAAACCCTCGACACAGTCAAAAAGCAAATATTTTGATGAATCTCCCAGTCACTTACTATAAACCCTCGACACAGTCAACAACCTAATATTTTGATGAATCTCCCAGTCACTTACTGTAAACCCTCGACACAGTCAAAAACGAAATATTTTGATGAATCTCCCAGTCACTTACTATAAACCCTCGACATAGTCAACAATAAAATATTTTGATGAATCTCCCAGTCACTTATTCTAGAATTCGACACAGTCAACAATAAAATATTTGCTGAACCTTCCAGTCACTTACTATAAGCCCTCGACACAGTCAACAATCAAACATTTGTAGAATCTTCCTATCACTTACAATAAGCCCTCGACAAAGTCAACAATCAAATATTTACTGAATCTTCCATTCACTTACTATAAGCATCGACACAGTCAACAATCAAATATTTGGTAAATCTTCCAGTCAATTACTCTAAGCCCTCTACACAGTCAACAACCAAATATTTTTATGAATCTCCCAGTCACTTACTCTAAGCCCTCGACACAGTCAACAACCAAATATTTTTATGAATCTCCCAGTCACTTACTCTAAGCCCTCGACACAGTCAACAATCAAATATTTTTATGAATTTCCCAGTCATTTACTCTAAACCCTCGACACAGTCAACAATGAAATATTTTTACTGAATCTCCCAGTTACTTACTGTAAACCCTCGACACAATCAACAATCAAATATTTTGCTGAATCTCCCAGTCACTTACTGTAAACCCTCGACACAATCAACAATCAAATATATTGCTGAATCTCCCAGTCACTTATTATAAGCCCTCAACACAGTCAACAATGAAATATTTGCTGAATCTTCCAGTCACTTACTATAAGCCCTCGAAACAATCAACAATCAAATATTTGCTGAATCTTCCAGTCACTTACTATAAGCCCTCGACACAGCCAACAATCAAATATTTTGCTGAATCTTCCATTCACTTACTATAAGCCCTCGACACAGTCAACAATCATATATTTTTCTGAATCTCCCAGTCACTTACTATAAGCCCTCGACACAGTCAACAATCAAACATTTTTCTGAATCTCCCAGTCTCTTACTATAAGCCCTCGACACAGTTAACAATCAAATATTTTTCTGAATCTCCCAGTCACTTACTATAAGCCCTCGACACAGTCAACAATCAAATATTTGGTAAATCTCCCAGTTACTTACTGTAAACCCTCGACACAGTCAACAATCAAATATTTGGTAAATCTCCCAGTCACTTACTGTAAACCCTCGACACAGTCAACAATCAAATATTTTTACTGAATCTCCCAGTTACTTACTGTAAACCCTCGACACAATCAACAATCAAATATTTTGCTGAATCTCCCAGTCACTTACTGTAAACCCTCGACACAATCAACAATCAAATATTTTGCTGAATCTCCCAGTCATTTATTATAAGCCCTCGACACAGTCAACAATGAAATATTTGCTGAATCTTCCAGTCACTTACTATAAGCCCTCGAAACAATCAACAATCAAATATTTGCTGAATCTTCCAGTCACTTACAATAAGCCCTCGACACAGCCAACAATCAAATATTTTGCTGAATCTTCCATTCACTTACTATAAGCCCTCGACACAGTCAACAATCATATATTTTTCTGAATCTCCCAGTCATTTACTATAAGCCTTCGACACAGTCAACAATCAAACATTTTTCGGAATCTCCCAGTCTCTTACGATAAGCCCTCGACACAGTTAACAATCAAATATTTTTTCTGAATCTCCCAGTCACTTACTATAAGCCCTCGACACAGTCAACAATCAAATATTTGGTAAATCTCCCAGTTACTTACTGTAAACCCTCGACACAGTCAACAATCAAATATTTGGTAAATCTCCCAGTCACTTACTGTAAACCCTCGACACAGTCAACAATCAAATATTTTGCTGAATCTCCCAGTCACTTACTATAAGCCCTCGTCACAGTCAACAATCAGGGCAATGATTCCCATATTCAAAAACTTCTACTTTTCAAGGAAAAGCTTAACTCAGAGCTGCACATTACTGCAGGTGGCATCAGTACTGGCGCGCTCCGTGGTGAATCGATCTTTCTTTCATTGAAGCGACAGTGACTGTTCTGTGATTTCAGCGCCAAATAATAATAGCTCATCAGGATATGAATAGCGCAGGCAAAGTTTATAATTTTGTAGCAAGGCCACCTCCCCGCACCAGGAGAGTGAACATATTTGTGACAACCATGATAAAGGTTAAACTTTTGACATCAAATGTACATTTAGTGGCTAGGACAGTCCATGGTCACGCACCACGTGCCTAACTACTCACAGTCCAAGCCTGTCACAATGGTTGATTACCAATATTAGATCGATACCATCCGCAGTGCATTTGGTGTCAGCGAATAGCAACATCTACGATTACTTCGGATCGTAAAGATATTTCTGGCCAGTCAGAAGAGATTTTGTGTATCAATGTTTGTATCACGTGACATATCGAGCTAACTATACCTTCTGTTGATGAATAGTTGACACGGGCAAAACAATCAGTGGAAAAAAAGCATTTACTGTAATAGAGATGGTCAAACAAAGATGAACACTTGGCATAAAATCAAATAAAGAAGCAATTACAAGGAAAGTGCATTAAGATGAACAATGACAGAACGACTCGTGGTAATGTTAATTAGTTCCATGCTAATCTCGTTCTGAATGAAGAAAATATCTTCTTGTTCTTCATTCACTTTCAAAAGTTGACGTCGATGATTCCAAGAAAAAAGTAACCACATTGTCGGTCACGTGAAGGTACAGTCAGATATAGAATAGGCCAGGAACATCTGAGTCACGCGGTCTTGCCTACCCTTCAGACTACAAATGTTATCTTGTGGCCGGTGTCTACTTATATTGGGTTTATACTCGTATTTTTGGCCCACTGGTACAGCCCATTGACACCACAACGCCCTGGCGGAGTGACCTTCACAATTGCTGGCGGTAAACTCAAAACATAAAGGAGTAATTGCTTCAATCTCTCTTCTCCTACAAAACAGATTCTTCTTCTTCTTTCCTTCCTCATTTGCCTTTCAGTTTCGATGATACAATTTGCGGTCTTTTGCTCTTCTATTCGCTTCTGCTGTTATGTTTTTTAGTGCTTCTAATATTCCGTCAGTCCATCTTTCTCGTGGTCGTTCCTTGGGTCTGGTGTCTTTGCAACGTGTATTGATGGCTCGTTGTGTTGTGTTTTGATCACTGCCTTGTCACGTGGCAGAACCATTTTATTTGTTGTTTCTTTATATATTCTATGGCGGGGGCTATTCCTAGCTTTTTTCTCAGTTCTTCATTTCTTGTCTTATCTCTCAGACTATTTTATGTCATTCGTCTTCATCTCAGCAGAGGTTATTTTTCTTCTTGGTCTTACAACTAGGCTCAGGACTGGCATTGGTAGCACAACGTTGGGATGAAGATTGTGTTGTAGAGTGCCAGTTTTGCCTCCAGAGTTATTTCCTTGTTGGACAATAGTAGTGTCAGCTATCTTGACAAGTTTTGATACATCTTGAGTCTATCTCTGCTGTTTGGGAATTGTCCTTTGTCACTAGACTTCCTAGTTATTTGAATTCCTCTACTTGTTTTAGTTGTCTGCCTTCTATAATTATGTTGATGCTCTGTTTATCTTTGGTGACAATCATGACTTCTGTTTTGTTGATGTTAATTTTCATGTTGTATTTCGTGACCTGTTCTGTTGAGTTTATTTAAGTGTTTTTGTAGGTCTTCCATTTTTTTATGTATTAGTGCCTGATCGTCTGCAAATAAAAGCTCGTTGATCTAATCTGTCTCTGATGATTAGTCTAGCTTGCATATATGGTCCATGTATGTAATAACTAGTAAGAATGGGGGGGGGGATAGTACGCACCCCTGTCTTACACCTGATCTAACTTCGAAGTGGTATGCTTCTGTTCTGACTGCGCAGCTGCTGTTGATGTAGATATTTTTAATTAGGTTTGTTAGCTTACTCCCTATGTTGTTTGTTGGTTAGCTTACTCCCTATGTTGTTTGTTGGTTAGCTTATTCCCTATGTTGTTTGTTGGTTAGCTTACTCCCTATGTTGTTTGTTGGTTAACTTACTCCCTATGTTGTTTGTTGGTTAGCTTACTCCCTATGTTGTTTGTTGGTTAGCTTACTCCCTATGTTGTTTGTTGGTTAGCTTACTCCCTATGGTGTTTGTTGGTTAGCTTACTCCCTATGGTGTTTGTTGGTTAGCTTACCCCCTACGGTGTTTGTTGGTTAGCTTACTCCATATGGTGTTTGTTGGTTAGCTTACTCCCTATGTTGTTTGTTGGTTAGCTTACTCCCTATGTTGTTTGTTGGTTAGCTTACTCCCTATGTTGTTTGTTGGTTAGCTTACTCCCTATATTGTTTGTTGGTTAGCTTACTCCCTATGTTGTTTGTATCTCCCACATTTGTTCTCTGTTTATTCTGTCGGATGCTTTTTCCTACTATATATGTGTACATAAAGCTATGTGTACATAAAGCTATGTGTACATTTTGATTGACTAAACGGATTGCTGGACACTGGTGGTCCAATTGTTTAGGAAAGGTATTTTTTAATTTTTTTTTTTGCCCATCTGGACTTATAGAGATGTTTTTAAAATGTAAGCTGTTATGGGTAAAAGTGTAAGGTATTTAGGCAGCATTTCTTTAGCCCATCTTGAATCTTAGAGATTGTTGGAGAATGTAAGCTGTTGGTCCAGGTATTTAGACACCATTTCTTTAGCCCAACTTTGATCTTAGAGATTGTTGGAGAATGTAAGCTGTTGGTCCAGGTATTTAGGCAGCATTTCTTTAGCCCAACTTTGATCTTAGAGATTGTTGGAGAATGTAAGCTGTTGGTCCAGGTATTTAGACACCATTTCTTTAGCCCAACTTTGATGTTAGAGATTGTTGGAGAATGTGAGCTGTTGGTCCAGGTATTTAGACAGCATTTCTTTAGCCCAACTTTGATCTTAGAGATTGTTGGAGAATGTAAGCTGTTGGTCCAGGTATTTAGACACCATTTCTTTTGCCCAACTTTGATCTTAGAGATTGTTGCATTATGTAAGCTGTTGGTCCAGGTATTTAGGCAGCATTTCTTTAGCCCAACTTTGATCTTAGAGATTGTTGGAGAATGTAAGCTGTTGGTCCAGGTATTTAGGCAGCATTTCTTTAGCCCATCTTGAATCTTAGAGATTGTTGGAGAATGTAAGCTGTTGGTCAAGGTATTTACACAGCATTTCTTTAGCCCAACTTTGATCTTAGAGATTGTTGGAGAATGTAAGCTGTTGGTCCAGGTATATAGGCAGCATTTCTTTAGCCCATTTTGAATCTTAGAGATTGTTGTAGAATGTAAGCTATTGGTCCAGGTATTTAGGCAGCATTTCTTTAGCCCAACTTTGATCTTAGAGATTGTTGGAGAATGTAAGCTGTTGGTCCAAGTATTTAGACACCATTTCTTTAGCCCAACTTTGATCTTAGAGATTGTTGGAGAATGTAAGCTGTTGGTCCAGGTATTTAGACAGCATTTCTTTAGCCCAACTTTGATCTTAGAGATTGTTGGAGAATGTAAGCTGTTGGTCCAGTTATTTAGGCAGCATTTCTTTAGCCCATCTTGAATCTTAGAGATTGTTGGAGAATGTAAGCTGTTGGTCTAGGTATTTAGACACCATTTCTTTAGCCCAACTTTGATCTTAGAGATTGTTGGATTATGTAAGCTGTTGGTCCAGGTATTTAGACACCATTTCTTTAGCCCAACTTTGATCTTAGAGATTGTTGGAGAATGTAAGCTGTTGGTCCAGGTATTTAGACAGCATTTCTTTAGCCCAACTTTGATCTTAGAGATTGTTGGAGAATGTAAGCTGTTGGTCCAGGTATTTAGGCAGCATTTCTTTAGCCCAACTTTGATCTTAGAGATTGTTGGAGAATGTAAGCTGTTGGTCCAGGTATTTAGACAGCATTTCTTTAGCCCAACTTTGATCTTAGAGATTGTTGGAGAATGTAAGCTGTTGGTCCAGGTATTTAGGCAGCATTTCTTTAGCCCAACTTTGATCTTAGAGATTGTTGGAAAATGTAAGCTGTTGGTCCAGGTATTTAGGCAGCATTTCTTTAGCCCAACTTTGATCTTAGAGATTGTTGGAGAATGTAAGCTGTTGGTCCAGGTATTTAGGCAGCATTTCTTGAGTCCAACTTTGATCTTAGAGATTGTTGGAGAATGTAAGCTGTTGGTCCAGGTATTTAGACACCATTTCTTTAGCCCATCTTGAATCTTAGAGATTGTTGGAGAATGTAAGCTATTGGTCCAGGTATTTAGGCAGCATTTCTTTAGCCCATCTTGAATCTTAGAGATTGTTGGAGAATGTAAGCTGTTGGTCCAGGTATTTAGACACCATTTCTTTAGCCCATCTTGAATCTTAGAGATTGTTGTAGAATGTAAGCTATTGGTCCAGGTATTTAGGCAGCATTTCTTTAGCCCATCTTGAATCTTAGAGATTGTTGGAGAATGTAAGCTGTTGGTCCAGGTATTTAGACACCAGTTCTATAGCCCAACTTTGATCTTAGAGATTGTTGGAGAATGTAAGCTGTTGGTCCAGGTATTTAGGCAGCATTTCTTTAGCCCAACTTTGATCTTAGAGATTGTTGGAGAATGTAAGCTGTTGGTCCAGGTATTTAGGCAGCATTTCTTTAGCCCATCTTTGATTTTAAAGATTGTTGGAGAATGTAAGCTGTTGGTCCAGGTATTTAGACACCATTTCTTTAGCCCAACTTTGATCTTAGAGATTGTTGGAGAATGTAAGCTGTTGGTCCAGGTATTTAGGCAGCATTTCTTTAGCCCATCTTGAATCTTAGAGATTGTTGGAGAATGTAAGCTGTTGGTCCAGGTATTTAGGCACCATTTCTTTAGCCCAACTTTGATCTTAGAGATTGTTGGAGAATGTAAGCTGCTGGTCCAGGTATTTAAGCAGCATTTCTTTAGCCCATATTGAATCTTAGAGATTGTTGGAGAATGTAAGCTGTTGGTCCAGGTATTTAGGCACCATTTCTTTAGCCCAACTTTGATCTTAGAGATTGTTGGAGAATGTAAGCTGTTGGTCCAGGTATTTAGACACCATTTCTTTAGCCCATCTTGAATCTTAGAGATTGTTGGAGAATGTAAGATGTTGGCCCACTTGTTCAGTCAGGTTTTCTTTAGCCCATGCTGACTTTGAGAGAGTTTTGGAGAATGTAAGCTGTTGGTCCAATTATTTAGGCATGTTTTGTTTAGCTCATCTTGAATCATAGAGATTGTTGGAGAATGTAAGCTGTTGGTCCAATTATTTAGGAATGTTTTGTTTAGCTCATCTTGAATCATAGAGATTGTTGGATAATGTAAGCTGTTGGTCCAATTATTTAGGAATATTTTGTTTGGCTCATCTTGAATCTTAGAGAATGTTGAAGAATGTAAGATGTTGGTCCAATTATTTAGGAATGTTTTGTTTAGCTAATCTTGAATCTTAGAGAATGTTGGAGAATGTAAGATGTTGGTCCAATTATTTAGGAATGTTTTGTTTAGATCATCTTGATGCTGCAGCACGCCAAAAGGTTCGAGAAAAGAGAACGTGAGGTATGTGTTTGTTAAACTTGATGTAAGTTAATGGAGAGTGATGATTTCACTATATATATCAGCTTTCCAAAGTGAAGTGAAAGTAGCCATTTATGGGGAATCCATTTTATTTTTAAAGTGAACATAGTATTTTGCTTTTTTTTAATAAAGTGCTATTCTATCACTATGTAATCATGACTTCCGGTGGAAAGTGGGTGAAACTCTAGTTCCCTGTGAAATATTTAAAACACTAAAGCAGCTTTGAAAGGTTATCATGTGCCACACCGGTTGGCGTAGGCGATCATGTGCCTCCACAATCTTCTATTTACAGTGCATCGTATCATTTCTGTTGTTGACTGCTTTCCATGCCATGACACCAAGCTATCCAGTATTTTCTCTCTTTGTCGTGCAAGATCTATCTTTCCTTTTATTTTGCCAGTTGTAACCAAGTATTCCAACTTTCCTCTTCTCATGATGTGCCCGAAAAATGTTGATTGCTTCTTTCTGATATTTTTTAAGAGCTCCCTTTTGTGTTGGCCTCTTTGAGAACTTCCTCATTGGTCTCTTTAGCTGTCCAGGGAACTTTCAACATTCTTCTGAGAAATCCCATCTCTGTGGCCTCTAATCGTTTTTTCATTTGTTTGTCTACTGTCCATGATTCGCTTCCATAAGTCAGAATTGGTTCTATATAGCACCGATGAACTCTCTTTCTCATTTTTATTGACATAGATTTGTTGCATAAGATATTTTTCATTTTCTGAAATGCTATTTTGGCCTGAGCTATTCTGCTTTTTATTTCTGTGGTGCATCTCCCATCTGATGTTATTATTGTGCCTAAGTATTTGAAACGTTGCACTTGTTTCAGATTTGTCTCGTTTATTTTTATGCTGCATGATGGTGGTGATTGTTTCTTCGATATAACCATTACTTCTGTTTTCTTACTATTCAGATTGAGACCTTTCTTGATGCTTTCTTTTACTATTATGTCTATCATTTCTTGTTTGAAAGGTAAATTTACTAAAACTAAATTTGCATAAGATATAGTATGTTTACATTGTTATTATTACATCACATGTTTATTGTTATGTTTCGTTGTATTGTGATTGAGCAATGTGTTCAATGATAAGGTCTGGATAGGTCATAGTGCTCATGACTTGACATTGATATTCATCATTACTTTAATTGTGGACTCTACTATTATATTTTAAATTCTGAATGGAATATTCAAGCAGCGATGAAGAAAATGGATATAGTTAACAACAAATAACACAGGGAATAGGATTTACACCTGATTTTTACTAGAAATTGATCTGGATTCATAATTCTGTGAGTAACATTTTCAATCTTCCAACTTTCATTTTCCTCTTTCTTGACTTGTTAGAATATTTACTCCAAAGATTGTTCATCAAACAAATATTATTTCCATGTTGTGCAATATTCCTTGATTAATTTGTTATATGATACGATATATTTTATTTTAGAACAAAATTGATACAATTGTTTTGTAATTGCTTACTTTCGGTGGTTCTCTAGGTCAGCTAATTGAGGTAAAAACAGTCAAATAATTAGGATGATAAAGAGTCATAGATTAGGATAACACTACACAGTTCAAACAATCACAGATAGTCACATATTGTTAGAGTCATTTACGGGACATGACACTTTAGAGTTTGCAAGTGTTATCCATAGAGAGTTAGCTATTGTGACACGATTAATTGTGTCAACATAGGAGCAGTATTTCTTCACCAAACTTCTACAATACATTTCTGAAAGAAGATATTTCTAGAACTCACTTTGACTTTTATAACGGATAAATAAACCCATTAGGAAGGAAAACGACTCCTGTTTACATTTGACCTTTATAAGACCAGAGTGGAGTCGTGTCAACAGTGTGTGTGCTTATGGCCTAGTCAATGTGGTTTATGTTGGGCACCTTGTAGCATTTGCTGTCGACAATCTGTTTTTTTTTTAAATACTAACAAGGGGACTGATAGTCTCGAATAACGTCGCAACAACAATGACTCAAACCAGTTATAGCCACCGTCCATCACAAACAATGGACTCCCAAAGTGTTTCTATACCAATTTGACTGGAACAAACAATAAAAGTTAAATTTGCGTCTGGAAAGACCTGGCTGCGTGAGAACACAAAAACTGTCATTTAGACCCACATAAAGTTGTTGCTAGATGGTTAGAGAGCTCATCAACTGATCATATGGGTCTGAGTTCAAATCGCCAAAATGTAACGGTTCACATAAACCTCCTAAGATAAGCAAAATAAATCGGCCTGGCGAGATACTGACCACATCACAAATAAACGTGGCAATCACCTTGGAAGACATGGACACTGAGACCATATGTTTCTATACGAGTACTTGAAATAAAGAAAATAGCATTTTGAGAATAGCATTGATCTAGTATTCGTACTTTGATATGTTAAAGTTTCATAGAGTTGAGGGAACATGGACACTAGTCAAATAGTGTGATCAATTGTTCCCAACCATTCCTGTGATAACAATGTTGTAGTGTGATCAATTGTTCCCAACCATTCCTGTGATAACAATGTTGAGTACTGCCCACAAGTTACGTAAACTCTGCAAAAACGTAAGGGGAAATAATGTGACGTTAAATATTGCTCTAACTTCGCTTGGACTATAGAAAGAATTGACATCATCAGAGTTGTCGACCTCGTCATCTATGGGACTCGTCGGGGCCCCGCTACTAAGACGCGTATCGCGCCCTCTGTTATCCCAAAACCACGGGCCAGCGGTTGGAAACCACATACACACTTTCTGTGAAGGGAGCGAACCGTGTTTAGTATCGCGAAAATATAATTGTGAAATCAATAGTGTTTGGGCTGAAACGGTCAGGCAGGCAAAGTAAACCCCAGCTAATGCAGAAATCTTGTCTCACTTTGTGCACGCCGGCCTCTGGGTGTTCATCTTTGACTTCTTTCTCTGAGGCAGTGGATTTGTCTACGTGACTGTGTGTGCATCTGTGGAAACGGTTGTGTTTATTGTGTGTTTAATTGTTTGCTTACGTTGGCTGCTCTGTTTATGTGTCCTCGTTTTGACTTTCTGCATGTGGTTCTGTCATTTCAAGGCAAATTCGTCCGTTCTGCCCATCACTGCAGTATGTCCATTATCTAGGCTGGAAATAACTGGTTTATGCTGATATATATACGAGTATATATATATATATATATATATATATATATATATATATATATATATATAAATCAATAATTTCATGCTATATTATATATCAATCAATAAGTGAATTCAATTTTCTTTTATTCTCTTTCTTTTCTGCCAATCTATTTACCTATCTAGCTACTTATCTATCAAAATACCTATCTAGCTACTTATCTATCAAAATACCTATCTAGCTACTTATCTATCAAAATACCTATCTAGCTACTTATCTATCAAAATACCTATCTAGTTACTTATCTATCAAAATACCTATCTAGCTACTTATCTATCAAAATACCTATCTAGCTACTTATCTATCAAAATACCTATCTAGCTACTTATCTATCAAAATACCTATCTAGCTACTTATCTATCAAAATACCTATCTAGCTACTTATCTATCAAAATACTTATCTACCGATAGTTTCTCTAATACAAATGTGGGTTCACGAACTCTCTTTCTCTAATTGATTGTTTGTCTTTCAGCGATGACGGAAAGCATCATTTTCGCTATCAGTTCTTTGGTCGACCTCTTCAGCTGCCACGCTTTCGAATGTTTCTGATCTTCCATTACCTTCCAGAATGTTCACTTGGTTCATTGTTTTCGCAGCTTTTGTTGATTATTTTGTGAATTGTCTTACGGAGTGGCCAAACCATTTACGTTCGTATTCATCATAAACTGAGTGATTGTTGAATTGATTGACTGATTGATTGACTTATTGATTGCAATGAATAATTGGCATCACTGTACACTGGTGGGTGTCCGGTTAGCGCAATCGATAGGCGGTTGGCTTACCACGGCAACAGCCGGGGTTCGTACCCTGGCGAGGACACCTGGGTTTTACTAATTCCCTAAAAATTAGTGGGAGCCGCGATAGCTCAGTGGTTAGTGAACTGGACTACTACGGACAAGAGGTAGGGTTCGATCCCAACCGACGACTCCGGGTTCACCCAGCCTTAAATGGGTACCGGATTTTTTCTGGGAATGTAAAGCAGCACGGGCGTAATACCGACCACATTACCCCAAAAATCATGTGCTGAAGGTCTGTAAAATATAGGGTCACTAACACCATATTTCCCTATACGCCGCCTCTTGGCGTGACGGGGGGTACTTTACTTTTCTTTTTTACTTACTGTACACTGGTGGACAGATAGGTGTACATTACATACTTGAAGACAACAGAGGGTTTGAAAATCGCTGACTCTCGTGGCCTACTGTACGCCTCATCTTTCTCTCCCGTATGTTGTGTTCACTCGCCTTACGACTACACCTTTATCTAAATATTTCCATTTGTCCCTTTTTTCAAACTGCCTCCAGATCTACATAACCTGCATATCGACATATCAAGCAACTTACATATCGACATATCAAGCAACCTACATATAGACATATCAAGCACCTTACATATCGACATATAAAGCAACCTACATATAGACATATCAAGCACCTTACATATCGACATATAAAGCAACCTACATATAGACATATCAAGCACCTTACATATCGACATATAAAGCAACCTACATATAGACATATCAAGCAACTTACATATCGACATATAAAGCAACCTACATATAGACATATCAAGCACCTTACATATCGACATATCAAGCAGCCTACATATCGACATATCAAGCAACTTACATATCGACATATCAAACAACCTACACATCGACGTATTAAGCAACTTACATATCGACATATCAAGCAACCTATCGACATATCAAGCAACATGCATATCGACATATCAAGCAACTTATATATCGACTTATCAAGCAACTTACATATCGATATATCAAGGAACTTACATATCGACATATCAAACAACCTAAACATCGACATATTAAGCAACTTACATATCGACATAACAAGCAACCTACATATCGACATATCAAGCAAAATGCATATCGACATATCAAGCAACCTACATATCAAGCAACTTACATATCGACATATCAAGCAACTTACATAACGACATATCAAGCAACCTACATATCGACATATTAAGCAACATGCATATCGACATATCAAGCAACCTACATATCGACATATCAAGCAACCTACATATCGACATATTCAGCAACATGCATATCGACTTATCAAGCAACCTACATATCGACATATCAAACAACCTACCTATCGACATATCTAGCAATCTACATATAGACATATCAAACAACCTACCTATCGACATATCAAGCAATCTACATATAGACATATCAAACAACCTACCTATCGACATATCAAACAACCTACATATCGACATATCAAACAACCTACCTATCGACATATCAAGCAATCTACATATAGACATATCAAACAACCTACCTATCGACATATCAAGCAATCTACATATAGACATATCAAACAACCTACCTATCGACATATCAAGCAATCTACATATAGACATATCAAACAACCTACCTATCGACATATCAAGCAATCTACATATAGACATATCAAACAACCTGCCCATTAACTTACTTTCTTCTCTAACTACTTACTATCCAACTTCCTGACTATTTTCCTGCATGCTAGTCTGCCTATATCGATTGTATACGTGCCTACCATTCATTCTATTACTGTGAACTACTGTTTCCGTGTAGGTATATTTGATATTAAGTATCTATCACAGAGTTTTTGTGTTCTTTTGTGTACGTATTTATTAACCTCTCAGGCCTGTGGTGTTGTATGATTGCCTACCCTTGTTATATATATATTTTTTTTAAGTATTTGTACCTGCATCTGTTTGTCATCATTAGCTCTTCCTTTTCTGCTTGTCTTGTTCTGCTACTTAATAATGCTTCTTAACTAGCTTGTTTGCTTGTCTTGTTCTGCAAGTGGTTCAAATTAAGTAGCTTCTGCAGGAGTTACTGAGTTAAGTGCTCTCTGTACACCGTGAGCTGTGTGTTTCATCTGTTTTTATCATGTTTCGATATTCCAATTGTTTACGATGAATGATGATATCGTATGACAAGGAACAGTCGGCGGTGATCACGTTCTGTGCGTTTCGCCTTATGTCTTTTGGCGTGACAAGAGACTGCTATGATGACGACTACAGCTACCTTTCTTTGTTTAGGACTTGAGTTAGTAACTAGGATGATTCCACTGGCACGAGCTGTTGAGCAATTATGAATTCGTTTGCAGTGATACCGAGGCCTTCCATAACCTTAAACATAGCCAGTCCTTGTTTTAACGTGACACCCATGACATCTACTCTTCGGCTTCCTCTGTCCTACTCGAGACATCAAGCTTCTGTAGTCGTCCGTCCTACCTCGTCTGATATAAATCATATTCATTTTTCTTCTAGATCTTCCTCTCTTTCACCATGCCCTCCATATGTTGCTTTACATGACCAACACATTTGTTTCTCCGTCACTTATCTTCTTTAACAACCAATTTTATGATTTTAAATTTATTGAAAAATGTACAACTTTATTTATTTTTCGTGCATTATGTTCTGTGTATTCTTTTGTAACTCATGAAATTAAAAGCATTAATGCATTTTTTTCAGCAGACCTGTTACTTGTCAATGTTTTACTGCCATATAATGCTATGGGACTCTACAGGTTCTTATGCACCTAAGTGTGTTACTATATCAGTTCTCTGTCATATGTTGTGTAGTTTTAATTATTTTTAGTCATGTTCAGCCATCTGGTGATAGTCTATCAACCGGCTCTTATCAATGAGCGCATACATTACAGACTGTCTACTCTTGTCAATATTACTCCATTAATATATCAATCACAGAGGAGATATGCAGAATGGCTCAGGCAAAAGCAGCTTTCAAAAAATGAGGAATATACTATGCAATCTATTTTTGACAATAGAAAGAATAAAAATAGTTCTTAAATGTTACGTAGAGCCAGTCTTAACATATGGATGTGAATCAAGGACAATAGGACAACAGACAAGAAAATCACTGGAGTCTGTAGAAATGATTTACAGAAGAAAGTTGAGAAAATCATGGACAGCTAAGAAGAGTAATGAAAACGTTGGATGAGGCCAAAGCCAAAAGAGATCTAATTTCCAATATTATGAAGAAACAATCATCATTTTTTGGCCATGTAATGAGAAGAGAACAACTGGAATATATTGTAACAACTGGGAGAGGTTCAATATGGTGCGACTCAAAATGGCGGTGTCTTCTCGCCGGTTCGTTGGCAAGGAAGTGTCATTTCGTTGATGTGTTTTTCTGAATGAAGAAAATGGCATTTGGTGACTGTAATGGAATACGCTGTTGTGTGTTTCTGGATGAAGAAAATGGCATTTGGTGGCTGTAATAGAATACGCTGTTGTGTTTTTCTGAATGAAGAAAATGGCATTTGGTGGCTGTAATGGAATACGCTGTTGTGTTTTTCTGAATGAAGAAAAAGGCATTTGGTGGCTGTAATGGAATACGCTGTTGTGTTTTTCTGAATGAAGAAAAAGGCATTTGGTGGCTGTAATGGAATACGCTGTTGTGATGGCTCTTGTTTATTAACAAGGTGGGCTATTGATGGCGAGGTTGATTGTCATGTATGTGGAAGCATCACTGGAAGCAAATTTAACGATGACAAACAAGCCAAAACGAGGAACATCGAATGATAGTGCTACCATAAAGATCTCAAACAATTAGTCACGAAATTCAAGGTGGATGTTCTACAGACAAGACTGACTTTACATTTCTTCTACCGAAGGCACAGAATTAGGGTCTCTGTGTGATCAAAAGATAATAGCCAACCAACGTCATGTTTTGATGTGACAATGTCTGGAGTGGACATCGCTATTGTTTATGATTCCGTCTCTGCCAACAATTCCGAATTGAACGTCAATGCTTGGTATTGAAATTATTTCACAGACTATCTGATTACACAAAGTGAAGTGGATCTATCTATCTTTCGTTCGCTCGAAGTATTGTCTATATCAGCAATGTCGTTTCCTGTGTAAATTTTACTGTCTTTTGTAATTCTTGCAGTGGCCCATATAGTTTTGTCTGTAGTGTTGTATCAATGGGCCAATGGATTTTCCTCAGTCTACTATATTCAGTGCAGTCTTGAAGTATGTGTTCAGCAGTCTGGGGTTCCCTTCCACATGTACAAGTAGTTGATGTACCGATCTTGAATTTTGTATACATGTGACTATGGAGTCGATTGTGTCCTGTTCTTAATCGTATAATGATAACTTGTTCATATCTATTCATATTATGAAAATGGAAGTGAAGTGGATAACATGAATCTTTATTTTCTTGTTGATGAAGGACAACCGACAATAATTAATGAGTCTAAATGACGTCATTACACAGATTATACAATATGTTCAGCTTGTGTTTGTTGACATGGGTGGTCTCAGTGAGAATGTGATCCACGTCGTCGTTATATTTCCCGCTTGTGTTTGTTGACATGGGTGGTCTCAGTGAGAATGTGATCCACGTCGTCGTTATATTTCCCGCTTGTGTTTGTTGACATGCGTGGTCTCAGTGAGAATGTGATCCACGTCGTCGTTATATTTCCCGCTTGTGTTTGTTGACATGGGTGGTCTCAGTGAGAATGTGATCCACGTCGTCGTTATATTTCCGCTTGTGTTTGTTGACATGGGTGGTCTCAGTGAGAATGTGATCCACGTCGTCGTTATATTCCCCGCTTGTGTTTGTTGACATGGGTGGTCTCAGGGAGAATGTGATCCGCGTCGTCGTTATATCCCCCTATGATGGAGGTTTATCATTAGAGCATAAATAGTAAAAGTAAAGAGACCATTATAGATCAACAGTACCAGGTTACAGGCATTACGATTGTTGTTGTGGTCGTTGATGTTAAGTAAGCAAGGCCCATTGTCTGCCTGAGTGATAAACTTCTTGTTGGGTATTATAGCCGATATTTATTGAACCAAATTATTATGGTGACAACTCGCAACTGTCAACAGAAATATGGTTCCATTACAGAATAACTACACAAAGCTCGGGCAGACGGTGCTCGTAAACCCGGGAGGGCCGACCATCTAAGGGCAGAATCCTCCAACAGAAAAGACAATCTGCTGCCTTGCAGGAAGATTGGGGACAATCAAAGACTAAGGAAAGCAAACCTGAATAAAATGCTGGCAGAAATCGGATGCACTGGGCCATTGGCGCAGAACACAGTGCAACGTTCTAACATGTACTCAGTCAGAGTGTATTTTCACTTAAACAGACAGCTGCCTTCATAAGAAAGTCCGGAATTATGCTCTCAATGAGCCATCATCGCAGAAGAAGAGGAAGAATAACTGGGAAAATTGAGGGATGAAGAGATAGAGGGAAACAAAGAGAAAAGATGCCATACAGCTTAAGAGAATGGCTTGGCAGAAGGTAAACAACAGAAATGATAAATAACTGTCGTGATCGAAAGTTGTGGGGAGACATGATCACCTACGCCAGCAGGCCCGGTACTTGATGATAATGAATACATCAATCAATTATTGTTATTATTGTACATATCTGTTTAGGTCTATACACTGTCTGTTGTTGAAAAAATTCACTTCTGGTAAAATATAATTTTCTAAATAAATAATCGTTTGCTGTCAAGTTCTCGATAATCATCTAATTTGTGAGCAAATATAGTTTCCTTCAAAAATACCAACGTTTCACATCTGAACTTAAGAAATCATGGCACACTACATGAGCTGCCAATGAAGCTGGAAGAGCAGCAAATCTCTTTAAAAAAAAGAGTAAGGGAGCAGGAGAAGGCAGAGGTAAAAAGAAGAAGATTGAAGAGGAGCTTGCCTTTGGAAGCATAGATAACAAGTTTGGCACGCATGATGATGCTATTGAACAGTCACTGAAGTTTATAAGCATAGATAACAAGTTTGGCACGCATGATGATGCTATTGAACAGTCACTGAAGTCTATAAGCATAGATAACAAGTTTGGCACGCATGATGATGCTATTGAACAGTCACTGAAGTTTATAAGCATAGATAACAAGTTTGGCACGCATGATGATGCTATTGAACAGTCACTGAAGTCTATAAGCATAGATAACAAGTTTGGCACGCATAATGATGCTATTGAACAGTCACTGAAGTCTATAAGCATAGATAACAAGTTTGGCACGCATTATGATGCTATTGAACAGTCACTGAAGTCTATAAGCATAGATAACAAGTTTGGCACGCATGATGATGCTATTGAACAGTCACTGAAGTCTATAAGCATAGATAACAAGTTTGGCACGCATGATGATGCTATTGAACAGTCACTGAAGTCTATAAGCATAGATAACAAGTTTGGCACGCATGATGATGCTATTGAACAGTCACTGAAGTCTATATGCATAGATAACAAGTTTGGCACGCATGATGATGCTATTGAACAGTCACTGAAGTCTATAAGCATAGATAACAAGTTTGGCACGCATGATGATGCTATTGAACAGTCACTGAAGTCTATAAGCATAGACAACAAGTTTGGCACGCATGATGATGCTATTGAACAGTCACTGAAGTCTATAAGCATAGATAACAAGTTTGGCACGCATTATGATGCTATTGAACAGTCACTGAAGTCTATAAGCATAGATAACAAGTTTGGCACGCATGATGATGCTATTGAACAGTCACTGAAGTCTATAAGCATAGATAACAAGTTTGGCACGCATGATGATGCTATTGAACAGTCACTGAAGTCTATAAGCATAGATAACAAGTTTGGCACGCATGATGATACTATTGAACAGTCACTGAAGTCTATAAGCATAGATAACAAGTTTGGCACGCATTATGGTGCTATTGAACAGTCACTGAAGTCTATAAGCATAGATAACAAGTTTGGCACGCATTATGATGCTATTGAACAGTCACTGAAGTCTATAAGCATAGATAACAAGCTTGGCACGCATGATGATGCTATTGAACAGTCACTGAAGTCTATAAGCATAGATAACAAGTTTGGCACGCATTATGATGCTATTGAACAGTCACTGAAGTCTATAAGCATAGATAACAAGTTTGGCACGCATTTTGATGCTATTGAACAGTCACTGAAGTCTATAAGCATAGATAACAAGCTTGGCACGCATGATGATGCTATTGAACAGTCACTGAAGTCTATAAGCATAGATATCAAGTTTGGCACGCATGATGATGCTATTGAACAGTCACTGAAGTCTATAAGCATAGATAACAAGTTTGGCACGCATGATGATGCTATTGAACAGTCACTGAAGTCTATAAGCATAGATAACAAGTTTGGCACGCATGATGATGCTATTGAACAGTCACTGAAGTCTATAAGCATAGATAACAAGCTTGGCACGCATGATGATGCTATTGAACAGTCACTGAAGTCTATTAGCATAGATAACAAGTTTGGCACGCATTATGATGCTATTGAACAGTCACTGAAGTCTATAAGCATAGATAACAAGTTTGGCACGCATTTTGATGCTATTGAACAGTCACTGAAGTCTAGCACAATAGGTTTGGTGACTTTGGCCGAGATGTAAGCTAGACAAGAAAATGTTATAATGAACCGAGAACGTCAGCTAGCCAAAAAGAATGCAGAAGCACGAATCACTGAGAAAGCAAAGGAAGAAAAGAAAATAAAAGACCAAAAGATAACTATGCTGTCCTTTGATGTAGATGAAAACGATGAAGAAAGTGAGGATGATAATTCATAAAATGAATAGAAAAACTATGATGATCATGATACTGATGAAGATAAAATAAAAGAGGAATGTCCGTTGTCAGATGGAGAAACAGATAACATGAAGATAACAGCATCCGCAGACACAACAAAGGAGAGAAAGAAAAAAAGATTGAGTATGAATCCAAATGTTGACACCAGCTTTCTGCCAGACAGAGACAGGAATGAGGAAGAAACCAAAATGAGAGAGCAGCTTCGACAAGAATGGGCAACCACACAGGAAAGAGTTAAAAATTAGGAGATTATAAATTACCTACAGTTAATGGGACGGTTCTGGGCACAGGAGACAGGTAAACATGAACAAGGGTAACACAGTGCAACAGTTCCTACAGAAGTGTTTGGACAGTTTGCGCAAAGATTTAATGACCTCCGGCCAATCTCTGTAGATCAGCTAATGTATGTCAAAGAAGATTTAATTATCGCTCATCACTATTTCTTCTATGACTTCATTGTGACCAAGGCTCGTGGCAAAGGTGGGCCGCTGTTCAACTTTGGTGCACACGACGATGTGAGGATCATCAACGACGCGAAGGTGGAGAAAAGCGAGTCTCATGCTGGCAAAGTTTTCATGAGGAGCTGTAATGAGAGAAACAATCATGCTATCCCTGCCAGTCAATGGAACCTTATGATCCCGAGAAGAGTTGGGATACTGATATAATTTCTGATAAAAATGCAGTTAAAATAACTGTCAAGTAGCATTGTGCAGATTTGTTTTGTTTACCAATAAAAACATGTTTCATACATCTCCATTGTATATCATTATACTGCCAATTTCAATAAATTTGTTTTATTTCATCCACTGTCATAAGCTATATGGGGATCTGCTTAAAGTAAATTTAAAAAATAAAAGTAAAATGTGTACAAATGGCATTGCAGATATAGACAATACTTCTGGAGAATGAAAGATAGAGAGATAGATTTATTGTCTTTTTTCTCCAGCAACTTGTGTCATTCCTTGTAATGTATTGCTTCTGGTCATCTTAATTACAGAATGTATGCAGATTTGTTATATAAAACAATGTTCAACACATTTATTTTCATGAGTTATTTGCGGGTCATCATCATTGCACTCTGCACATGGTTACTACCATAAGTGTAGCCAGTACCAACAAAACTCTCCGTCATGATTACCAATGGTCACTGGTAGTGACATTTGAACTCCTTCTGAAAGCCAATCCAACAATAACCCGGTTTAAAACAAAGCAAGTTGTGCAGAGTTCAACCCCTTTAAGATAACACAACAGATGTTAATGCATCAGAATCGTCATGTAACTTTTCAGATGAAGATGTTGCTTTTGACTGTGAGGGTGAATTATTTCTATTCTTGTGTAACTATGTTGCATACCTTTTTGAGTGTAGTCTGTAACGACTGAAAAAAGTGGCTGTATTTTATTGTCAAAACCACAGTCATAATTTCTTGGTATAATCATGAATTGCAAATCACTGGAGGCAGTAAAAATGTGCTTTTACAGAAGAATGTTGAGAGTACCATGGACTGCTAAGAAGAGTAATTAAAACGTTCTGAAAGATGTCAAAGCAAAAAAGAGAGCTAATTTCCAATATTAGGAAGAAACAATTATCATTTTTTGGCCATGTAATGAGAAGGGAGCAGCTGAAATATATGATAACAACTGGGAGAATTGAGAGATGAAGAGATAGAGGGAAGCAAAGAAAAAAGATACCAGACAGCTTAAGAGAATGGCTTGGCGGAAAGTCAACAACAGAAATGATAAATAACTGTCGAGATCGAAAGTTGTGGAGAGACATGATAACCTACACCAGCAGGCACCGTACTTGATGATGATTTTATTGTCATTCATGTTACTTCTCAATTTACCAGGATCTTTGCTTTTGGTGCAAATTATTTCGAGTTTTCTTTGCACTATTTTACTAGTCAGTTATCATTTATTGTCTGTTTTCTTAGGATTCTTTTATTGATTCATCTATTTGAGAGATTCATCTGTAAAATTATATGGCCTTTGGCGTCTTGACAGACGGTTGGTAGCAAGCAATTGGTTATTGGTTATTGGTTATGGAAGACAACGTAACACAACACAACGAGCCTTCAACAAACGTTGTGAGAACAACAGACCCAAGGGTCGACCACGAAAAAGATGGATCGATGGAATATTAGAAGCACTAGGAAACATAACAGCAGCAGAGGCGAACAGAAGAGCAAAAGACCGCAAATTATATCTCCCCTCGACGCTGAAAGGCAGATGAGGAAGGAAAGAAGAAGGTTATGGAAGGCCCCGGTATCACTGCAAACGAATTAAAATCCATAATTGCTCAACCGCCCATGCCAGTGGAATCATCCGAATTAATATCTCATCTCCCAAACAAAGAAAGGTAACTGTAGTCTCCATCGTAGCAGTCTCAGCACAAGCCAAAAGACATAAGGCGAAACCGCGCAAAAAGTGAACACAGCCAACTGTTCCCTGTCATACGATATCATCATTCATCATAAACAATCGGAATATCGAAACATAATCAAAACGGATGAGACACACAGCTCACGGTGTGCACAGAGCACTTAACTCAGTAGCTCCTGCAACAAGCCGGACTTGGAATATGAGGAAACTGCAACAAGGAACACTTTTCAGACATAGCCTTCAATGGTTCCTGCCGCCTATCCACCATATACCATGGAAGTTCAATTCCTCCCGAAAATGATGATCGTCATATTGAGAACAAAAAATGTATAGCAAGCAACTATGATAAGTAAATAGTTTGGTGATGCATTAGTGTCTCATAATGGGTGCTGCTTTACTGAACATCTTCTCTCGTGGCTTCTGTAGAATTATCGTAAACGATAATACATGTTTTTTCTTCCGTGAACTGAGTAGTACCATGAGTAAAATATTCTTAATAAAATATATTGTGTGTTTTGCCTCTGAAATTGTGTTGGTCATGATTGTCATTATCTTTGTATTTAGTTTGGTACTTGGAGATGTGGAAATCATTTATTGTCTACACAAGTCTGAATGGATAGATGATTATCTATATTTATATTTTCCTGCGTTTGCTTGACAAGTACTTTCCTTTATTATTTGCCTTTATGTGGATGCTATATAATGATTCAGATGTATATGTGGTTTACAGCAAGTTCATATATATGTGGGGAATAATAGGAGGAAGAGGTATATTTTACAACAATCAGGAAAAAATAACAAATAAACAATAACATAAAAAAACACAGAACAACATATGGTCCGAAGCAGGATCGAACCCGTACTCCCTGGCACTGCGCCTTGCCACGAGAAGCCGAACGCTAGGGAACATTGCCACTGAGCTAACCAAAAAATTAGCAGTTTGGAGCAAGTTCTGATATCTGTGGTTTACAGCAAGTTCTGATATATTAAGATTATTCCGATTATTATTGTAATTTCTCAGACTGTGGTCTGCAGTCCCCAGGGGTCTACGATGCCGTCACAGGTGGTCCACGAAGGCTTCAAGAATAAACGAGATATTTTGTAGCTAACTGGAAAGAGAAATAATGAAAGCTTTAAAATCTATTCAGTTTTGGGGAAAATTTTTATTTGGGTTTTGAATCTTGAGTTGTGGTTGAATCATGGGGGTCCCTCGACTACAAAACATATTTAATGGGGGTCCCCCGACTACTAAACATTTAATGGGGTCCCCAGACTACTAAACATATTTAATGGGGGTCCCCCGACTACAAAACATATTTAATGGGGGTCCCCCGACTACAAAACATATTTAATGGGGGTCCCTCGACAACAAAACAGTTAATGGGGTTCCCGATTACAAAACATTTAATGGGGTCCCCGACTACAAAACATTTAATGGAAGTCAAGGAAAGCTTGAGAACTTCTGGTCTAATGTCTTGGCCCTAAAGGTAAATGTAACCTTTTCTTTTTTACATATTTTAATCTCAATTTAATTTTAATTTTAATTAAAGGATACAAGATCCCTAAGACGGCCGTACGCTAAAGGTGAAAGGCTAAATAGAGTTTGGTTCATGACTTTGCGGTACCGGGGTGACTCCCGGGGGTTCATGTTAGTCAGGAGGTATTTATAATTTCACAAATTCACATTGCAGGGAGATCTTACAGTCTGTTGTTTGATGTGCGACGGGGATAATCCGATGACTGTGTTTCATTTGTTCGGATTTGGATTCAAAATGATGTCCAACATCATCAAGCACTATACATTTTTTTTAAATATGACGATCATATTGAACATGAACACTCGCATGTCTGTCTTCTCAACTGTTGTATAGTTATTTGCAACATTTCTTTTATTCAATTGTTCTTATTCTGTAGCATATTCAATGCTTGTGTAATTTGATATTTAATGTTTGTGTGTAGCTTGTACTTTATATATGCGTATTGTGTTGCCTATTTATGCAAATTCTGGTGTTTTTTTGTGTGTGCTTTTTTTTTTTTTTTTGCTCTTTGTGATTATATGGTTTGTTTTGTTTTGTGTCTATAAAGGCAACTGTAGAGTTTCTTCAAGTGAACCAGTTAGCATCGAGCAAGTAAACAGTAACTAATTTGTTGAATAACTCAACTTCTTATATGTATGCCATCTCACTTCCACCAAAGATGGTGTCTCTGGACATTTGCTGCTTCTGCTTTACAAAGCCCTGGGGGGTCGCAACCTTCTCCATGTATCTTTATCTTCAGTCACCTTTGGGACTCGATTCGAGGTCTGTCTACTCTTTGATATTTTCTTCCCATCTCTTGCTTTATCTACCTCCCCTTCTTCCTTCTGTATCAGTTACCTGCAGGATACATTTATAACTGTTTGAAATGATGATGTAATGAATGATACTCAAGATGTGCAGTGTTTGAACGACTGGTTTATAAATTATATATATATATATATATATATATGATGCAATCTGTTCCATCTATTTATTTATCTTATAACCACACGACTGTTGTACATGCTCTACACGTCTGTATTAATACATTACCTGTATGTCTACTTATGATTATGGTTAGTTGAAGGCCCCGGTATCACTGCAAATGAACTAAAATCCATAATTGCTCAACCGCTCGTGCCAGTGGAAAAATCCGAATTAAAGTTCATCTCATTGAAGGACACAAACAAAGAAAGGCAGCTGTAATCCTCATTATAGCAGTCACATCACACGCCAAAATACAAGGCCAAGCGGCACCGAAAGTGAACGCAGCTGAACTTTCCTGTGTCATACGATATTATCATTCATCGTAAGGAATCGGAATATCGAAACACGATCTGGTTGAAAAACACAGCTCACGGTGTGCACAGAGCACTAAACTCTGTCGCTCAGGCAGCATGAATATGAGGAAACTAGGTTCAGACAGAGCCTCAACGGTTCCTTTCGCCTATCCGTCATATTTGAGCGAAAGTTTACTTACGAGCAGTTAGTGAGCTGGGCATAAATGATACTCTTGTGGCAATTATTGAACTTCAAGCTGCAATAGGTCAGCAAATAGGTGTAGATCGAGAAGGGATCTGAGATGGTCACAAGACAATAACAATGAGATGAACGATTTGAATTTGTTGTGAGAAGCAAAGTTAGCCAGACTTAATGAAGCTTCACTCTGGTAGTCTGTCAGTAACTTTGTTTTATTTCACCTTCTTACAATTAATAACAAGAAAACAATATTTAATATTATTGTTTGACGTACTGGTGTTTGTGTTAGTAGGCAGACATTTATGTATACAATTGTAGCTATGTGCACTATTAGTACATTTGTTGTTTATTGTCTTTACATTGAACAAACTCTTTGCTTGATGGTCATTAATTTAATGGGATTTGCTTTGTAGTGTTCTCGACAAATGAGTGGTGCAACACATTTTGTTAGCGACTAGTTGCGACCATTATGTAGCGTAACTAAATTGTTGGGTTCACTGATTCTTTCGTCTTGTCTCGTCCATCGTTTGCCTTTCAGCGACAAGAAACAGTTTTCTGTTTCAGCTCTTTGGTCAAGCACTTCTGCTGTCCCGAGTGTTTCTGGTCTACCATACATTACCTTCAATTTTCTAACTTTTGTTGATCACTTTGTGAATTGCCTTGCCATGTAGCCTATTTACACTTTGATTCTTTATAAATGATTTGACTTATATCCATAATAATTGATTCATTGATGACAAAAATAATCGGCGTCACTGTACTCAAGGCAAACCTATAGGTGTTCAGCCCCCCTTCGAAGGTCTGATAATTGTTGTGGTCCATCGATGGTACAAATCCTCATCTTGTTCTCCTGTTTGTAGCTTTCACTCGCATAACGTTAACACTTGAATGCTTGTTTATATTCTAAGAGTGAGAGAACGAATTAGGAAAACCTCAGTCGTTATATGTAGACTTGTAGGCAAGATTATGGGGAAAACAAAGGCCATTAATCTTCAAGTATACAAGGCTTCTTTCTCAGCAGTTCATACGCTGCGACAGTGCGGCATGGACATCAAATGCCCTTTCAGAAATGTCAGTTGAGGGCAAGCCACCAGCGCTGCATCAGATTAAACATCAGGTGGCAATATTCTTGTCCAAAGTTGATGTTCGTAAAGCAGCATGTATGACTGGTACTATAACATACATAAGATTAAACATAAACATCAGGTGGCAATATTCTTGTCCAAAGTTGATGTTCGTAAAGCAGCATGTATGACTGGTACTATAACGTAGCATGAGATTTGTTGGGACATGTCACTCTTAAGGTGAATGCATCATTCTCCAAAGACATTATATACAGCGAGCTGTAGGCTGGTCCTCGACCTATCTACTTATTCACCAGCGTCCCGTTTCAACGATTTGTGCTCGTGCAACATGAAACTTCAATGGCGGCAACAAAAATCTAAAAACAAATGTTGAAGCTAGACAGAACTGACGTGAAATGAAAAGGAAGAACATAAAGATCGGAGATTGAAAGGAACAAAACATGTAACAGGAAATGAAAAGGCAGGCTCAACTACACGTGTTCAAGATGTGGACGTGACTGCCATTCTACAAGGGGGCTATTTTGTCATTATTCATAACAAACGCTGTGTTCAAGCACATTGTCACGAACCTGGTATCTGTTCTAGGCCTATAATCTGACCTTCCTTTAAGACAAACATACTTTTGGGCTGGGCTCCCTTTGAGTACAGATTCAGCAATTTTCATTGACTAATTTGGACCTGCACAATAACAAAGAATTCTGACATACCAACACACGACACACAACACACAACACACGACACGCAACACACGACACGCAACAAACGACAGGCAACACACGACACGCAAACCAACGACACGCAAAACATGACACACGACACGCAACACACGACTCGCAACACACGACACGCAACACACAGCACACGACACGCAACACACAGCACACGACACGCAACACACGACACGCAACACACGACAGGCAACACACGACACGCAACACACAGCACACGACACACAACACACAGCACACGACACGCAACACACGACACGCAAAACATGACACACGACACGCAACACACGACATGCAACACACGACACGCAACATATGACACGCAACACACAAACATAACACACGACACGCAACACATGAAACCCAACACACGACACGCAGCACACAACATACAACACACGACACGCAACACGCGACTCGCAACACGCGACACACAGCACACAACACACTACACTCAACTCACCACACTCAACACACGATATACAACACTATACGCAATACACAACACACGACACATAATGCACAACACGCAAAACACACTATATACAAAACATGACATACACCACACGACATAAGAAACGACATATAACACACGGCAGGCAACACACGACAGATAACACACGACAGACAACACACGACACGTAACACACAACACACGACACATAACATACGACACATAACACACTACAATTAAAACACAACACACGACACATAACACACGACACACAACACTCGACATACAACACACGACACATACCAAACGACATACAACACACGAAACACAACACATAGCACACGGCATACAACACACGACACACAACACATAACACACGACAAACAACACACAATACACAATACACGACACATAACACACGACAAACAAAACACGACACACAACACACGACACATAACACACGACATACAACACACACCACATAACATACAACATACAACAAACGACACATAACACACGACATACAACACACGACACACACCACATAACACACAGCATACAACACACGACACACGACATACAACACATAGCACACGACATACGACACACGACACATCACACAAGGTTGAGCACAGACAGCTCCATATTGTCGTTTCCTGTTTTTAATAAACGTATTTGTCTTCAGTAAACGAGTGAGGAAGGGGCGATAATCGATGTGTCCCGTGCTGGCCTTGATTGCCCTGCTCACACAAAAGGACCCTATGCCAGAGAGCGCCTCAAAGTCATTAGGGCTCTATTTTCAGTGTGAGTAAATGTGAGAGCGTGAAAGCATTTTGCGCAGTCGCAAACTCGTGAGTAAGCGACAGTTGATGGTGCATTCGACGTGATATCCCGCCCTGTGGATGTGAGTTTGTGACTCAGTTGTATTTATGCATGAGTTTATGTGCGTTTATCTTTTTATTTGAGGGCAGACATTTTTGTTATTGGCCAAGTGAATGATCTTTGGGCTAACCCGAGGTACATTCTCGTTCTATCTATCTATCTATCTATCTATCTATCTATCTATCTATCTATCTATCTATCTATCTATCTATCTATCTATCTATCTATCTATCTATCTATCTATCTATCTATCTATCTATCTATCTATCTATCTATCTATCTATCTATCTATCTATCTATCTATCTATCTATCTATCATCCATCCATCCATCCATCCATCCACCCACCCACCCACCCACCCACCCACCCACCCACCTACCTACCTACATACCTACCTACCTATCTATCTATCTATCTATCTATCTATCTATCTATCTATCTATCTATCTATCTATCTATCTATCTATCTATCTATCTATCTATCTATCTATCTATCTATCTATCTATCTATTTATCTATCTATCTATCTTTCATTTTTTGTTTCACCCAAATCTGTCTTTGCTTCCCATTTTTTTTCTCTCATTCCTATACTGCCCCTCCCTTTTTCGCATTCTCTCTTCCTAACTGTATCTAGTGTACAAGACTAATGGTACACATTTACCTCCAACTGATCGTTGATTTTACACATTTCTGATACGTCTTCTAATGCATTTCTACTTACCGTGGTCATATTTTAACTCAAGCTACTGCAGACGCAATCATATACTCATTCTCATTTGTACAGACCAATTCAAACTATTTATATAATGTCTTATCTATAGTAGCCAATATTTGATTAACCCCAACATGAAAATAAACACTATTTATTGTGACTATAAGTTCTACTCAATAAATTAGTTCAGTAAAAGAAACTGTAAAGGTATATCACATCAATTTGTCATATAAAATACGTTTTGTATTTCAACAATGCTAGACAAGAGGGACATGAATGAGTACTGCTTGAGTACGTTGATGAATGTTCCATAGAACTAGACAAACATTGTACTCAATAGTAACAATATAGAGAATAATCAACACTCAACCATCGGCAGATTGCCATCGCCTATTTATGTGTTATTTTGTAACTCGTCAACTCCTCATTAAATATCCACATGGAGGGGGGGATGGGTACTCGCTGTGGCAGAATAGTGTACTCACCCACCCACCCACCCACCCACCCACTCACCCACCGACTACGAGTGTCTGGAAGTTGACGAATTTGTCCCGAGCCTCGACGGCTTCGGTGTTCACTTAGTCTCTGATTCCTCAGCTGACTGCATCATCCGTACATGTACTGATAATCAATGAACAAATAATGGGCCCTAACAATCGTATTCTCTATAAACGCCAAATGACGTAACAGAAATCCTCATTAGCTCATTTGGTGATGGAATCATGTCCGTCTGACGACACAATGCTCACCGTCGGTGATTATATCCCCCAGATGTTGCTGACGACACAATGCTCACCGTCGGTGATTATATCCCCCAGATGTTGCTGACGACACAATGCTCACCGTCGGTGATTATATCCCCCAGATGTTGCTGACGACACAATGCTCACCGTCGGTGATTATATCCCCCAGATGTTGCTGACGACACAATGCCCACCGTCGGTGATTATATCCCCAGATGTTGCTGACGACACAATGCCCACCGTCGGTGATTATATCCCCCAGATGTTGCTGACGACACAATGCCCACCGTCGGTGATTATATCCCCCAGATGTTGCTGACGACACAATGCCCACCGTCGGTGATTATATCCCCCAGATGTTGCTGACGACACAATGCCCACCGTCGGTGATTATATCCCCCAGATGTTGCTGACGACACAATGCTCACCGTCGGTGATTATATCCCCCAGATGTTGCTGACGACACAATGCTCACCGTCGGTGATTATATCCCCCAGATGTTGCTGACGACACAATGCCCACCGTCGGTGATTATATCCCCCAGATGTTGCTGACGACACAATGCCCACTGTCGGTGATTATATCCCCCAGATGTTGCTGACGACACAATGCCCACCGTCGGTGATTATATCCCCCAGATGTTGCTGACGACACAATGCCCACCGTCCCAACGGTGATATTATATCCCCCAGATGTTGCTGACGACACAATGCCCACCGTCCCAACGGTGATATTATATCCCCCAGATGTTGCTGACGACACAATGCCCACCGTCCCAACGGCGATATTATATCCCCCAGATGTTGGAACCATGATTTTTCTTTGCCCTTCCCTCTACTAGCACGTACCCGATACTCTAATTATCGAGCTTTGGTATTAATAACATTGTTCAGCAGACTGACATTTCTATAGCCTCGAAGATTTTATCTTCTCTGATTTTCGATTGTCCGTGAATCACATACATTCACCAAACAAACTTTCTACAAAATACCTCTTCTTCATATCTCCATTGAGACAAATGGGTTACAGAAAATCTGCTATGGCAGTTTGGGGTGCAGCTATTGACCGAACAAGCTGAACTCTGTCTTGGATCAACTAACTAAATCAGGGCCTACTTGATGGATGAAAGCCACTGATGATGAAAATGCTGATCACCAGAAAAAGACCACAGTTCTAAAGTCATCGTTTTGTTATGTGATAACAAGGGAACATCTGGAATGAGGGAATTGTAACAATAAATGGGGGAAGAAGAGATCAAGGAAGACAGAGAGAAGACAATTTTGAGGAAGTCAGCAACAGAATTGATCAGCAGAGATAAAAATGTGGGACTAGAAACATGATGACCTGCTGAACCTGGCATTGCTTACGGAATGTGGCATTGTTTACTCAATATGGCATTACTTACTGAATGTGGTATTGCTTACTCAATGTGGTATTGCTTACTCAATGTGGTATTGCTTACTCAACGTGGTATTGCTTACTCAATGTGGTATTGCTTACTCAATGTGGCATTGCTGACTAAATCTAGAGACAATATACGGATCTTGTTAAAAACTGGTTTTTCTAGCTGCACGAACCTCTAGGGTCGGCAACTTTTCTCCATTTGGGTTCACCAGCAATGCAATTAACGGCCGCTAATTATTATACCACATGTATCTTGTGATCTCCTGTCTTTGTCTCTCTGCTTACCGAAACTTATGTCTCCTCGTCACGGCACAAGACTAGTGACATCTCGGACCACTGTACATTCAGAATTATATTATTTACAGCCAGCTTCTCTCATTCATAAGTACATGATTCTACTTTGTATGTTTTTATTAACAAAATTGTCGTCCTACAACTCATGTGCTGATTGTCCTTATTTTAATATTGTCTTCAAATGTGCACCATATTTATCTTCAGGGAAGTAATCATGAGAATAACTTTACTCATTAAGATTTTAAAGAAAAGTATTATTACCTCCCTGGACTAGACGGCGTGTCACTAATTAATTTCTCACGAACTGCACACAAATTTGTTAGTTACATTGAAAATATTATCAAATGAATATCCGACAACAGATGTATGTTAGAGATATAGAGATAGAGAGAGAGAGAGAGAGAGAGAGAGAGAGAGAGAGAGAGAGAGAAATTGTGTGTGTATGTTCTTATATATACCACATACATATGGCATTTTCTTCGTTCAGACTAACCTTTATAAGCAGGCCGCTGCACATCTTCAGTTGCCAGTACCCACGAGAGCATGTTTGCAGAACCACATGTCCCCTGGTTAAGTTGGCCAAGATTTGAATGACAAGTAGGGCAGGGGAGAGAACACGACAATATATTTTGTAAATGTCCGTCTTTTTTTCTGTCCCTTTCTTTCACTCCTAAATCAGAACTTTGACTTCATGTAGCTGTACCTTCTCGCGCGTTTACACTCAATGTGCTACAACAGTTCACGTCCTCAATGTGCTACAACAGTTCACGTCCTCAATGTGCTACAACAGTTCACGTCCTCAATGTGCTACAACAGTTCACGTCCTCAATGTGCTACAACGCTTTAAGTCCTTATTGTGCTACAACGTTTCTCGTCCTCAATGTGCTACAACGCTTTAAGTCCTCAAAATGCTACAACACTTCACGTCCTCAATGTACTACAAAGCTTTAAGTCCTCAAAATGCTACAACACTTCACGTCCTCAATATGCTACGACGCTTCACGTCCTCAATATGCTACGACAATTCACGTCCTCAATATGCTACGACACTTCACGTCCTCAATATGCTACGACACTTCACGTCCTCGATATGCTACGACACTTCACGTCCTCAATATGCTACGACACTTCACGTCCTCAATATGCTACGACACTTCACGTCCTCAATATACTACAACACTCACGTCCTCAATATGCTACAACACTTCACGTCCTCAATATGCTAAAACACTTCACGTCCTCAATATGCTAAAACACTTCACGTCCTCAATATGCTACAACACTTCACGTGCTCAATATGCTACGACACTTCACGTCCTCAATATGCTACAACACTTCACGTCCTCAATATGCTACGACGCTTCACGTCCTCAATATGCTACAACACTTCACGTCCTCAATATGCTAAAACACTTCACGTCCTCAATATGCTACAACACTTCACGTCCTCAATATGCTACAAAACTTCACGTCCTCAATATGCTACGACACTTCACGTCCTCAATATGCTACAACACTTCACGTCCTCAATATGCTACAACACTTCACGTCCTCAATATGCTACAACACTTCACGTCCTCAATATGCTACAACACTTCACGTCCTCAATATGCTACAAAACTTCACGTCCTCAATATGCTACGACACTTCACGTCCTCAATATGCTACAACACTTCACGTCCTCAATATGCTACAACACTTCACGTCCTCAATATGCTACGACACTTCACGTCCTCAATATGCTACAAAACTTCACGTCCTCAATATGCTACGACACTTCACGTCCTCAATATGCTACAACACTTCACGTCCTCAATATGCTACGACGCTTCACGTCCTCAATATGCTAAAACACTTCACGTCCTCAATATGCTACAACACTTCACGTCCTCAATATGCTACGACGCTTCAGGTCCTCAATATGCTACGACGCTTCACGTCCTCAATATGCTAAAACACTTCACGTCCTCAATATGCTACAACACTTCACGTCCTCAATATGCTACGACGCTTCACGTCCTCAATATGCTACAACACTTCACGTCCTCAATATGCTAAAACACTTCACGTCCTCAATATGCTACAACACTTCACGTCCTGAATATGCTAAAACACGTCACGTCCTCAATATGCCAGGACGCTTCACGTCCTCAATATGCTAAAACACTTCACGTCCTCAATATGCTACGACGCTTCACGTCCTCAATATGCTAAAACACTTCACGTCCTCAATACGCTACAACACTTCACGTCCTCAATATGCTACAACACTTCACGTCCTCAATATGCTACGACGCTTCACGTCCTCAATATGCTACGACGCTTCACGTCCTCAATATGCTACGACGCTTCACGTCCTCAATATGTTCCGACGCTTCACGTTTTTTCTCACTTGTCATGGAATTTGTCAGAGTTTCCCTGCTGGCGCCTACACATGAATCCTCTTGATGTTTTATTTGTCCAAAAGTGCTTTTTTAATGATCGTCTCGAAACGTAATTATTTGGTACTAATGGACTAGTCAACTCTGCTGCAATAAGGGCAGCAACCCTCATCTGATCAAGACCTAACAGCACGGCTTGCGAGGAGTTCACTAGAAAAGCAATATGTTACAGTAGACTGCCTACATCTTCTCTCATCCAACATCACGATTGTGGTCGAAGCGGCTGATGTAGAACATCAAACATGACACTTGTTTATAAGATAGACATCTCCAGCTTCATATGAACCAGGAAATGAAGGAAGAACAAGGGAATGTACAATGATCGTGGATGTAGAGAGCTTACATATTACAAAGATGTACGTTACCTACGGGACGGTTTGCTATCAAGATTAAGAACAAAAAATGTCGAGTACGTGTGTACTGTCTTCGAGACAGCGCTGACACACAACATCCACTAGACAGTGAGATCACGAGACAGCGCTGACACACAACATCCACTAGACAGTGAGATCACGAGACAGCGCTGACACACAACATCCACTAGACAGGGAGAACACGAGACAGCGCTGACACACAACATCCACTAGACAGTGAGATCACGAGACAGCGCTGACACACAACATCCACTAGACAGTGAGATCACGAGACAGCGCTGACACACAACATCCACTAGACTGTGAGATGACGAGACAGCGCTGACACACAACATCCTCCGGACTGTGAGATCACGAGACAGCGCTGACACACAACATCCACTAGACTGTGAGATCACGAGACAGCGCTGACACACAACATCCTCCGGACTGTGAGATCACGAGTCATAAACGTAGCAATTTAGAGAGAGCGATATTCTACATGGATCTTGCAACAACAAAAAATGCTCAACATATTTGTCAACTTGAGGAAGCTGGTGAACAATGACCACAAGTAAGAGAAGACTGTTGAACATCGCTCTCAACGTGACCGTCAAGTTGAGCAGAGAAAGTTGAAAGCAATACTCCGTGATTGTGAAAGCAGCAGTACAGGCTTTTGTTGTTGATTATTCTTCCAAAGGTGAAGTAGTCACTGATCCACACAAATGTTGGTCGACGTAGACATGCAGTCATAGGACTTCGCAGATGTTGGTCGACGTAGACATGTAGTCATAGGACTTCGCAGATGTTGGTCGACGTAGACATGTAGTCATAGGACTTCGCAGATGTTGGTCGACGTAGACATGTAGTCATAGGACTTCGCAGATGTTGGTCGACGTAGACATGTAGTTGTGGGACTTCACAGATGTTGGTCGACGTAGACATGTAGTCATGGGACTTCGCAGATGTTGGTCGACGTAGACATGTAGTCATGTGACTTCACAGATGTTGGTCGACGTAGACATGTAGTCATATGACTTCACAGATGTTGGTCGACGTAGACATGTAGTTGTGGGACTTCGCAGATGTTGGTCGGCGTAGACATGTAGTTGTGGGACTTCACAGATGTTGGTCGACGTAGACATGTAGTTGTGGGACTTCGCAGATGTTGGTCGACGTAGACATGTAGTTGTGGGACTTCACAGATGTTGGTCGACATAGACATGTAGTCATGGGACTTCGCGGATGTTGGTCGACGTAGACATGTAGTCATGGGACTTCACAGATGTTGGTCGACGTAGACATGTAGTCATGGGACTTCACAGATGTTGGTCGACGTAGACATGTAGTCATGGGACTTCGCAGATGTTGGTCGACGTAGACATGTAGTCATGGGACTTCACAGATGTTGGTCGACGTAGACATGTAGTCATAGGACTTCACAGATGTTGGTCGACGTAGACATGTAGTCATGGGACTTCGCAGATGTTGGTCGACGTAGACATGTAGTCATGGAACTTCGCAGATGTTGGTCGACGTAGACATGTAGTCATGGGACTTCACAGATGTTGGTCGACGTAGACATGTAGTAATGGGACTTCGCAGATGTTGGTCGACGTAGACATGTAGTCATGGGACTTCGCAGATGTTGGTCGACGTAGACATGTAGTCATAGGACTTCGCAGATGTTGGTCGACGTAGACATGTAGTCATGGGACTTCGCAGATGTTGATCGACGTAGACATGTAGTCATGGGACTTCGCAGATGTTGGTCGACGTAGACATGTAGTCATGGGACTTCGCAGATGTTGGTCGACGTAGACATGTAGTCATAGGACTTCGCAGATGTTGGTCGACGTAGACATGTAGTCATGGGACTTCACAGATGTTGGTCGACGTAGACATATAGTCATGGGACTTCGCAGATGTTGGTCGACGTAGACATGTAGTCATGGGACTTCACAGATGTTGGTCGACGTAGACATGTAGTCATGGGACTTCACAGATGTTGGTCGACGTAGACATGTAGTCATGTGACTTCACAGATGTTGGTCGACGTAGACATGTAGTCATGGGACTTCACAGATCATGTTGGAAGTCGGGGAGGGAGGTGGAGAGGGTGTGACTATCAAGGACGACAGACACTGCATAGACTGCAAGTAGTTTGATGGTCACGATCATGGCGGTAACTTAGACACGTGTTTGACTTCTGACCTTAACGCACGTCTCGGTGATTCAATGAAGAAGATCCAAATGACTTTTTCTTGAAGGTCATGGTTGAAATTTCTAAAAAGGTCAAGGCTGATTTTCATCCTCTTCACTTTTGTGCCAGGACATTAAAGTTGTGAGAGGTGCAGACTTACTGGCATAGCTACTGTTGACAACGAAAACTCCATGGATTTGGCTGAGGTCCTAAATGTTCTCAAGCAGGCAGAACCTGTAAACGATTCGGGCACTGAATGTTAATCTGCAAACTTGAGTAGACAGAACATATCGTCAGAGAGGATGCCAGTCAAGAGTGATAAACATTAAGCCAAAGAATAACGGTCAATAATAGAGACCTTGAGTTGTCATCGCTACACGATTAGGTATATACTGAGGAGAGTATCCAAACCCTCCATGGAGCTGCCCTGTGTAGAGCGAGGATGATCTCTTGGCTCAATAACTAAACAACTAATTAACTGGATGGATAACTAACTAACAAGCTAACAAGCTAACTAGCTAACTAGCTAACTAGCTAGCTAACTAACTAACTAAATAACTCACTAAATAACTCACTAGCTGGCTAACTAAGTAACTAACTGGTTAGCTATTTAGCTAGCTAACTAACAATCCAGAAAACTAACTAAGTAAGGAACGAACTAACTGGCTAACTAACTAACTAGCTACCTAACTAGCTAGCTAACAAAGTAACTAACTAACTATTTTGCTAGAAAGGTAGCTGAGTAACTAGCTAGCAAACATAGTAACTCTCTCTCTCTCTCTCTCTCTCTCTGCGATCAGGATTCAATCAGAGTAGGATTCCAGACTCTCACATGAAGACAGCTGTCTGTTTAAGTGAATTGATCGACCCCACTGACAGAACATCATAATTGGGAGTCTGTTAGATCCACTCTGATGGAATACTTGTTAAAACGTTGCACTGTGTTCTGCGCCAGTGGCCCAGTGCATCCGATTTCAGCCATCATTTTATTCACGTTTGCTTTCCTTAGCATTTCATTATCCCCAATCTTCCTGCAAGGCAGCAGATTGTCTTTTCTGTAGGGGGATTCTGCCCTTAGATGGTCGGCCCTCCCAGGTTTACGAGGAACCATCTGCCGAGTCACTAGAGGTGACTAACACAGACACGCACACACAAAGATATGAGATGTAACTAACACTGACATGTACACAGCGATACCAGACATGACTAACACTGACATGTACACAGCGATACCAGACATGACTAACACTGAAACACACCAAGATATGAGATATGACTAACACAGATACACACACAAAGATATGAGATATGACTAAACACAGTCGTGCACACACAAAGATATGAGACAAGACTAACATAAACATGCACTCACAAAGTTAGGAGATGTGACTAACATTGACATGCACACACAAAGATATGAGATATGACTAAACACAGACACACACAAAGATATGAGACATGCTTAACACGAACACACACCAAGATATGAGATATGACTAATATGACACACACTAAGATATGAGCCATATCTAGCACACACACAAGCTAAGATACGAGCCATGGCTAGCACAGAAACACACTAAGATATGAGCCATGGCTAGCGCAGAAACAAATTAAGATATGAGCCATGGCTTCACGGAAACACACCAAGATATGAACCACATAGTAAATAACTAACTAACTAGCCACTGAACTGACTACCTAATTCGTTAAGGAGTGAAGGCATCAAGATGCACCTAGATGCAAAGAGATGCTAAGCTGCTGTAAAACTGAAGATAATGACAATTTTTTTTTTTTTAAAGAGAAAAAGTGGTATGGTAATAGCTTTACTATTAATACTTTTTATTAGTTTTTATAGATGTGTTCATTTTCTGTGCGATTTCGCCTTATGTCCTTTGGCGCGTGCTGAGACTTCTAAGATGGAGACTGCAGCTACCATTCTTTGTTTGGGAGATGAGATATTAAGTCGGATGATTCCATTGGCACGGGCAGTTGAGCAATTATGAATTTTAATTCGTTTGCAGTGATACCGGGGCCTTCCATAACCATATATACACACACTATCAATCACACACACTCAAATATACACACTGCATTGAACAATAAGGCAACAAATTATGTAATATAATAATATTGCTCTAGATATAACTGAACATTTATTACTTGACTGACAAGTCAAAGACTTTAAATGACAATACAAATACATATAAGCTCATTATATATATATATATATATATGTTAAGATCTTATCTTGATCCTCAAAACACAATGAACAAATGCAAGAAGAATGTTCAGAAATTTAATTAGCATTTTGCTTAAATTATAGAAAACATAAAGTCTATCCGGTCCAATTCCGTATGTGCGTGACGTCTTACCACATACATAATTTTATGTTGCTGGTCATCATCAGGTTGTGCTCAAATCTTATAGACCGACCAGCTCTATAGTAACCTGTGCCCTGTCAGTTTTGCGTATAGGGTCATTAGGGTCCTCTCTATCTCTCACTAAGATATAGAACTCCAGTAGAAAAACACTCAAGTCCTCGAAGCTTTTGTTTGACTGCGGACGTAAAGTGAAGCAATCAATAAACCTCAACGTTTCAAATGAGCAATCATAACACATAGACACTTAATAACGAATCAATCGGAAGAAAATATACATCTAGGCAAAGGAAGTGAAGAAATCATACTCACACGGTGTCTGGTTGTTAGACAATGATATTATGTGAGGAATGGTGCTTCGCTCGTGAGTTACGATGCTTGAGGCGACACTAGACAGGAGTCTACGAATACTTCTGGATAGGGGGCCTAGCACATATTAGCATCTACAATCTACTAAACATTCAACAACAATCTCTTCAAGAATCACCCATAATCTACTCAACAATCATCCGCAATCTTCTGAATAATCATTTACAATCTGCTCATTAATCATCCATAATCTCCTAAAAATCATTCATAATCTCCTAAAAAATCACCCATAATCTCATAAAAAATCATTCATAATCTGCTAAAAAATCATTCATAATCACCTAAAAAATCATTCATAATCACCTAAAAATAATTCATAATCTCCGAAAAAATCATTCATAATCTCCTAAAAAATCATTCATAATCTCCTAAAAAATCATTCATAATCTCCTAAAAAATCATTCATAATCTCCTAAAAAATCATTCATAATGTCCTAAAAACATCCATAATCTAATCAATTACCATCCACAATCTCCTCAAAAATCATCCACAATCTCCTCAAAAATAATCCACAATCTCCTCAACAATCACACACGTCCACAATCTCATCAACAATCAAAAAGTATCTCCTCAACAAACAATCATCCACAATCACCACAACAATGTTACACAATCTCCTCAACAATCATCTACAATCGTTACAACAATGTTACACGATCTCCTCAATATTAATTCACAATCTCTACAACAATGTTACACAATCTTCTCAACAATCATCCACAATCTCCACAACAATTTTACACAATCTCATCAACAATCATCCACAATCTCTACAACAATGTTACACAATCTCCTCAACAATCATCCACAATCACCACAATAATGTTACACAATCTCCTAAACAATCATCCACAATCACCACAACAATGTTAAACAATCTCCCAAACAATCATCCACAATCCCCACAACAATGTTACACAATCTCCTCAACAATCATCCACAATCACCACAACAATGTTACATAATCTCCACAACAATCATCCACAATCTCTACAACAATGTTACACAATCTCCCCAACAATCATCCACAATCACCACAACAATGTTGCACAATCTCCTCAACAATCATCCACAATCTCTACAACAATGTTACACAATCTCATCAACAATCATCAACAATCACCACAACAATGTTACACAATCTCCTCAACAATTATCCACAATCTCTACAACAATGTTACACAATATTCTCCACAATCTCCTCAACAACCATCCACAATCTCATCAACAATCATACACAATCTCATCAACAGTCATCCAAAATCTCTACAACAATGTTACACAATCTCCTCAACAATCATCAAAAATAACCACAACAATTTTACACAATCTCCTCAACAATCATCCACAATCTCTACAACAATGTTACACAATCTCCTCAACAATCATCCACAATCACCACAACAATGTTACACAATCTCCTCAACAATCATCCACAATCTCTACAACAATGTTACACAATCTCCTCAACAATCATCCACAATCACCACAACAATGTTACACAATCTCCTCAACAATCATCAACAATCTCTACAACAATGTTACACAATCTCCCCAACAATCATCCACAATCACCACAACAATGTTGCACAATCTCCTCAACAATCATCCACAATCTCTACAACAATGTTACACAATCTCATCAACAATCATCCACAACCACCACAACAATGTTACACAATCTCCTCAACAATTATCCACAATCTCTACAACAATGTTACACAATATTCTCCACAATGTCCTCAACAACCATCCACATTCTCCTAAACAATCATACACAATCACATCAACAATCATCCAAAATCTCTACAACAATGTTACACAATCTCCTCAACAATCAACAACAATAACCACAACAATTTTACACAATCTCCACAACAATCATCCACAATCTCTACAACAATGTTACACAATCTCCCCAACAATCATCCACAATCACCACAACAATGTTACACAATCTCCTCAACAATCATCCACAATCTCTACAACAATGTTACACAATCTCCTCAACAATCATCCACAATCACCACAACAATGTTACACAATCTCATCAACAATCATTCACAATCTCTACAACAATGTTACACAATCTCCTCAACAATCATCCACAATCACCACAACAATGTTACACAATCTTCTCAACAATCATTCACAATCTCCTCAACAACCATCCACAATCTCCTGAACAATCATACATAATCTTCTCAACAATCATCCACAAGTACCTTAAACCAATGCCATCAATCTTCCAAACAATTATTTTCAATTCCATTCAACCACCGCTTACATTCCCCTCAACAATCATCAACAATTCTCTTCAATCTGTACCTACAATCCCTTCAACTGACATTTTCAAGCTCTTCAACCAGGATGAACAGGCTCTTAAATCTGCATTTTTAATCTGTTCAACCATCGTTAATTAATTTTTCATCTTCTACCATAATCTAAATAATTATGGATTTTAATTCGTTGGCAGTGAGACCGTCGCCTTCAAATAACTGAACCACAATCTCTTCAACCATTACCCACAATCTCTTCAACTATTACCAACGATCTTTTCAACCATTACCCACAATCTCTTCAACCATTACCAACGATCTCTTCAACCATTACCCATGATCTCTTCAATCATTACCAACGATCTATTCAACCATTACCCACAATCTCTGCAACTATTACCAACGATTTCTTCAACCATTACCAACGATTTCTTCAACCAATACCCACGATCTCTTCAACCATTACCCACAATCTCTTCACCAATTACCCACAATCTCTTCATCCATTACCCACGACTTCTTCAACCATTACCCACGATCTCTTCAACCATTACCCACAATCTCTTCAACCATCACCCACAATCTCTTCAACCATCACCTACAATCTCTTCAACCATCACCCACAATCTCTTCAACCACTATCCACAATCTCTTCAACCATTACCCACAATCTCTTCAACCATTACCCACAATCTCTTCAACCATTACCCACAATATCTTCAACCATTACCCACAATCTCTTCAAAAATTACCAAAGATCTCTTCAACCATTACCAACGATTTCTTCAACCACTAACCATAATCTCTTCAACCATTACCCACGATCTCTTCAACCATTACCTACAATCTCTTCAACCATTACCCACAATCTCTTCAACCATTACCCACAATCTCTTCAACCATTACCCACAATCTCTTCAACCATTACCCACAATCTCTTCAACCATTACCCACAATCTCTTTAATCATTACCCACAATCTCTTCAACCATTACCCACAATCTTTTCAACCATTATCAACAATCTCTTCAACCATTACCGACAATCTCTTCAACCATTACCCACGATCTCTTCAACCATTACCTACAATCTCTTCAAACATTATCAACAATCACTTCAACCATTACCCATAATCTCTTCAACCATTACTAGCGATCTCTTCAACCATTACCCACAATCTCTTCAACAATTACCCACGATCTCTTCAACCATTATCCACGTTCTCTTCAATCATTACCCACAATCTCTTCAACCATTACCCACAATCCCTTCAACCATTACCTACAATCTCTTCAACCCTTCCCCACAATCTCTTCAGCCATTTTCCACAATCTCTTTAACCATTACCCACAATCCCTTCAACCATTACCAACGATCTCTTCAACCATTACTCACCATCTTTTTAACCATTACCAACAATCTCTTCAAACATTACCTACAATCTCTTCAACCATTACCCACAATCTCTTCAACCATTACCCACAATCTCTTCAACCATTACCCACAAATTCTTCAACCATTACCCACAATATCTTTAACCATTACCCACAATCTCTTCAACCTTTATCCACAATCTCTTCAATCATTACCCATGATCTTTTCAACCATTATCCACGATCTTTTCAACCATTACCAACGATCTCTTCAACCTTTATCCACAATCTCTTCAACCATTCTCCACAATCTCTTCAACCATTACCAACGATCTCTTCAACCATTACGCACAATCTCTTCAACCATTACAAACGTATCTTCAACCATTGCCCACAATCTCTTCAACCATTACCCACGATTTCTTCAACCATTACCCATAATCTATTCAATCATTACCCACAATCTCTTCAACCATTACCCACAATCTCTTCAACCATTACCCATAATCTCTTCAATCATTACCCACAATCTCTTCACTCATTACCCACAATCTCTTCAACCATTACCAACAACCTCTTCAACCATTACCAACAATCTCTTCAACCATTACTAACAATCTCTTCAACCATTACCAACAATCTGTTCAGCCATTTTCCACAATCTCTTCAACCATTACCCACAATCCCTTCAACCATTACCAACGATCTCTTCAACCATTACCCACCATCTCTTCAACCATTACCAACAATCTCTTCAACCATTACCCACAATCTCTTCAACCATTACCCACAATCTCTTCAACCATTACCCACAATCTCTTCAACCATTACCCACAAATTCTTCAACCATTACCCACAATATCTTCAACCATTACCAACGATCTCTTTAACCATTACCTACGATCTCTTCAACCATTACCAACGATCTCTTCAACAATTACCCACAATCTCTTCAACCATTACCCACGATCTCTTCAACCATTTCCCACAATCTCTTCAATTATTACCCACAGTTTCTTCAACCATTACCCACAATCTCTTCAACCATTCCCCTCAATCTCTTCAACCGTTACCCACAATCTCTTCAACCATTACCAACAATCTGTTCAGCCATTTTCCACAATCTCTTCAACCATTACCCACAATCCCTTCAACCATTACCAACGATCTTTTCAACCATTACCCACCATCTCTTCAACCATTACCAACAATCTCTTCAACCATTACCCACAATGTCTTCAACCATTACCCACAATCTCTTCAACCATTACCCACAATCTCTTCAACCATTACCCACAAATTCTTCAACCATTACCCACAATGTCTTCAACCATTACCAACGATCTCTTTAACCATTACCTACGATCTCTTCAACCATTACCAACGATCTCTTCAACAATTACCCACAATCTCTTCAACCATTACCCACGATCTCTTCAACCATTTCCCACAATCTCTTCAATTATTACCCACAGTTTCTTCAACCATTACCCACAATCTCTTCAACCATTCCCCTCAATCTCTTCAACCGTTACCCACAAGCTCTTTAACCATTACCAACAATCTCTTCAACCATTACCCACGATCTCTTCAAACATTCCCCGCAATCTCTTCAACCATTCCCCACAATCTCTTCAACCATTACCCTCGATCTCTTCAACCATTCCCCACAATCTCTTCAACACTTCCCCACAATCTCTTCAACCATTCCCCACAATCTCTTCAACCATTACCGTCGATCTCTTCAACCATTCCCCACAATCTCTTCAACCATTCCCCACAATCTCTTCAACCATTCCCCACCATATCTTGAACCATTACCCTCGATCTCTTCAACCATTCCCCACAATCTCTTCAACCATTCCCCACAATCTCTTCAACCATTCCCCACAATCTCTTCAACCATTACCCTCGATCTCTTCAACCATTCCCCACAATCTCTTCAACCATTCCCCACAATCTCTTCAACCATTCCCCACAATCTCTTCAACCATTCCCCACAATCTCTTCAACCATTACCCTTGATCTCTTCAACCATTCCCCACAATCTCTTCAACCATTCCCCACAATCTCTTCAACCATTCCCCACAATCTCTTCAACCATTCCCCACAATCTCTTCAACCGTTCCCCACAATCTCTTCAACCATTACCCTCAAACTCTTCAACCATTCCCCACAATCTCTTCAACCATTCCCCACAATCTCTTCAACCATTACCCTCAATCTATTCAACCATTACCCTTGATCTCTTCAACCATTACCCATAATCTCTTCAACCATTACCCATAATCTCTTCAACCATTACCCAAAATCTCTTCAACCATTACCCACAATCTCTTCAATCATTACCCACAATCTCTTCAATCATTACCCACAATCTCTTCAACCATTACCCATAATCTCTTCAACCATTACCCATAATCTCTTCAACCATTACCCACAATCTCTTCAATCATTACCCACAATCTCTTCAATCATTACCCATAATCTCTTCAACCATTACCCATAATCCCTTCAACCATTACCCACAATATCTTCAATCATTACCCACAATCTCTTCAATCATTACCCATAATCTCTTCAACCATTACCCACAATCTCTTCAACTATAACCCATGATCTCTTCGTCCAATGGGAGCCGTGATAGCTCAGTGGTTAGTGAACTGGATTACAAAGGACTAGAGGTAAGGTTCGATCCCAATCGACGGCTTCCGTATCACACAGCCTTTAATGGGTACTGGATATTTTTCTGGGAAAGTAAAGCGTCGCGGTCGTAATACCAACCACATTACCCTCAAAATCATGTGCTGAAGGTCTGTAAAAATTTATGGTCACTAACACCATATTCCCTATACGCCTAGTGTCGTGACAGGGGTACTTTACTTTTTTTTTTTACTCTTCATTCATTATTCTCAATCTCACATATTTATATTTCCTTTAGTATCTGTATGTTATATTTGTTTCTATAAACATGTTCTGATTGCAATGACGATGACCTGAAAATAAGTCAATATGTTATTATATTTGTTTAATAACCTACAGTTACAAATGCCAAACCCGAATAAAACCAACAAACATAGAGGAAGCTTGTAAACAGTTTAAAGAAGGTCTAATAAAGTCAACACAAGAGAAATGCGGTCTGAAAAATATAGGAAAGAGCCAAAAGAGACGTACAAGATGGTGGAATGAAACAGTAAAATCAGCAGTGAAACACAAGAAAGAAAAGTATAAAACGTGGCAGAAAACAAAAACAACAGAAGATTACAAACACTATAGACAAGCCAGAAATGATAGCAAAAAGATCCTAGAACAAACAAAAGCAGACTCTTGGAAAGCATTTGGTGAAGAATTAGCAAAAACTTGTAGAGAAGAACCAAGAGAATTTTTCAAAAGTGTAAAAGCAATGAGAGTAAGAAATAATGATTATAACCCAACCACTATAGTAAACGACAAGAACGGTAGACCAATCAGCAGCAGGAAAAGCATAATAATCAGATGGAGAGAATACTTTAAGGAACTATTAAATCAGGGAAATACAAACGGAAATACAGAGTTTAAACATCAGCAGTACGATGAACAGGAACCGAATATACTTAAAGCAGAAGTAGAATGGGCTTTGAAACAGAATAAAAATAACAAAGCAGCTGGTAATGATGGAATAACAACAGAAATGCTACTAGCCTGTAAGGAAACAGCTATAGATTGGCTTACTATCATATTCAATATGGCTTGGGAAGAAAGAAAAGTCCCAGACGACTGGCAAAAAGCTATCATTGTCCCATTTTGGAAGAATAAATGAAGCAAAAGGGAGTGTGAAATGTAACAGAGGAATATCCCTATTGAGTCAAGTTGGTAAAATGTATGCTAAAATATTGGAGAGGAGAGTAAGATACATAATAGAACCTCAATTAAGTAATAATCAATTCGGATTCAGAAAAGGCAAAAGCTGTACTGATGCTATATTTATATTGAGACAACTATGTGAAAAAACAATAGAATATGACAGAAACCTAAATATAGTGATTACAGATCAGGAAAAAGCGTTTGATCGTGTGGACAGGAACAAACTTTGGCAAACTTTAGAAACCTACGGGGTAGCAGGACAACTACTAGATAACATAATGGTATTATATAAAAACAGTCAAAGTGCCGTTAGAACATCGGTAGGTCTGTCGGAATGGTTTCAGGTTACAACCGGAGTAAGACAAGGATGTGTCCTCTCACCACTCCTCTTCATCATATATATGGACAAAATAAATCAGGAAACAACCAACAACAAGGACAAATCAAATAATAACATAGAGGTAGAAAACTCCAACATCAACGAGCTACTCTTCGCAGATGACCAATGCCTAATATATGAGGATGAAAATCTGCTACAACAGCATTTAACATCTCTAGATAAAAGCTGCACAAACTACAGTATGAAAATTAACACAACAAAAACAAAGGCTATAAGAATAAGCAAATTAAGACACCCATTAAACATTAAGATCAAAGATAAAGAAATGAAACAAGTAGAGGAATTCAAGTATTTAGGCACAATGTTCACAGAAGATGGAAAACTAGACAGAGAAATTGACATGAGAATACAAAAAGCAAATGCTGTCACATACCAGCTTTCACCCATTGCTAAGACATCCAAACATTTCTATGCCAGCTAAACAATAAATAATAAATAGTATTTTCATACCAACTTTGTGTTATGAAAGTCAAACATGGACACTTTCTAAATCACATTTAAGAAAGATCAATACATGTGAGATGCGATGCTTGAGAAAAGTAACAAACAACACAAGAAGAGATAGAATACCAAATGAAACCGTAAGAAAAATGGTAGGAACTAAACCATGCCAAAAATATATAGAACAACAACAACTTAAATAGTTTGGCCACCTGGTCAGAATGAATCTTACCAATCACCATCAAAGGCGTTCTTCTCGAGAATGCATGGAAAAAGACCAAGAGGAAGACCCAGAAGAAGATGGATAGATGCAGTGACAGAGACATGTAACAACAAAAGAAAATCACTAATTCAGACAGTTCGATCAACGCAAGAACGACAAATGATATAAACCACGACACCTTTTAGGTATCAGTGACAAGAGAAAAGTAGAGGAAGAATTACCTACAGTTGTGAAATATTTGAAAGTTTGCATGCACCTATTTCCAATATCCCAAATAAGTGGTATCCAAATGTGTTGCACTTTGTTCTCATCTGTCCTCTCATACTAAATAAAAGTTTAATTAAAAATGATAGGTCACAAAGAACATCCTTACTGGCCTATTTTAATGTTCAGTTCATTTCTATTAAAATATAAATGCTTAAAACCTCGTAACCTCCTTTCATTATTGATGTAACCACAAACCAAACTTAACATTGTATCATATTGCCGTTATTCAATAATCCATTATAAATAGTAAATCGCGAAACGTCTCATTTTACAAGGCCAAACGTTTGTTGAATGTCAGCTCTGCCTCGCTTCATCGTGTCCGTGGTAAGATATTGTTTAAGCCTAATCAAAAACATGAAGGGCACGTTTGAGTACGGGACACCTTCAATATCACAAGAGATCAAAACACGCGTATTCATACACCGTAGGTCTATGTTGTCAATTCTAAACTGTGCTTGGACATTGGCTCTGTGGGGATGCATGCAATTATCTTCTTTAATTGTTTTTCATCTTTTCTTCCTTATTTGTCGAGGGTACTGTTGCATTTTGTTTTTCATTTGGCCTTTTATGTTGTCAAATTTGTTACGTTTCTAGTGCTAAGTTTATCTAGGAGGACATATCGATTGACTTGTTTTTGTTAAAGTTGTTATCGATTTGTGTGTGGATGATTGTTTCTGTTTTGTTAAAGTTGTTATCGATTTGTGTGTGGATGATTGTTTCTGTTTTGTTAAAGTTGTTATCGATTTGTGTGTGGATGATTGTTTCTGTTTTGTTAAAGTTGTTATCGATTTGTGTGTGGATGATTGTTTCTGTTTTGTTAAAGTTGTTATCGATTTGTGTGTGGATGATTGTTTCTGTTTTGTCAGGCAATCGAACCATCTCGCTTGTTGTGTCTTCATACAGACACAATAGGAGAGGGATGGGCGATCTGGAGATAAGAGTTAGTCCCTTAACTTCTTAGCTCTTGGCTGCTTCAAATGTTGTCTTGAAGTCTGGCTCCCGCCATTGGTTTCACATGTTTCATTCCAATGATATCTTCATCCCAACGTTGTGATTCCAATGCCAGATCTGGACCCTAGATGTCAGAACGATAGGAAAAATAACCACCACCGAGTTTAAATGTGTTAGACAGGAAACAGCCTCAGAGATGAGATCAGAAATGAAGAACTGAGAAAAAAGCTAGGAATAATTCCCGCCATAGAATATATAAAGAAACAACAGATTAAATGGCTTGATTAAGTGATGAAGCAGAAAGATCAAACCACAACACAATGAGCCTTCAATAAACGTTGAAAGAACACAAGACCCAAGGGCCGACCACGAAAAAAGATATAGTTTTTTATTACCTCTCTCTATTTTTATTTTATGTATTGGTCTGGCTCTTCTCTCAATATGCTTATTTTATGTATCTCTCTCTGGCTCACCTCTCTATATGTTTATTTTATGTATCTCTCTCTGGCTCACCTCTCTATATGTTTTTTTAATGTATTTCTCTCTGGCTCACCTCTCTATATGTTTATTTTATGTATCTCTCTCTGGCTCACCTCTCTATATGTTTATTTTATGTATCTCTCTCTGGCCCACCTCTCTATATATTTATTTTATGTATCTCTCTCTGGCTCACATCTCTATATGTTTATTTTATGCATCTCTCTCTGGCTCACCTCTCTATATGTTTATTTTATGTATCTCTCTCTGACTCACCTCTCTATATGTTTATTTTATGTATCTCTCTCTGGCTCACCTCTCTATATGTTTATTTATGTATCTCTCTTTTGCTTACCCCTCTTTATGTAGATTAGTAGTTTTCTATGTTTGATCATCATGAGTCCCAGCATATTATTGAAACAGCAGGTGTCCCTTGAGCCCCTCATGACTATTCACTTCTCATATTTGGAATACACTCAAGACGGTCGAGTCGTGTTTCTACCCTTGTCAAGATCATGAAGCGCTACAAAAAGACTGACAACTGTAACTATTTTCAACGATGAGGACAGGAGATTCAGTCTTAAATTATTCCATCTCTGCACGAGGCGTCTGTATAAAGATCCATTGAGGCACACGTTCCTAACTCAAAGGTGGGAATTATATGAACAAATTTGGGACTTCTGGAAAAGATATGAACTGGGTGGCCGGTGTTTCCAGCAGGCTTGTCCACATGGTGCTATTTTCAGTGATCTTCTCAGTTTGTTTTTTATTCAAAGAGAACATGTGTTCGTAAGAGCTTTCTATTGGCCGGAAGTCACCAGGAATCGTTGCCAGTGCTGGCGATTTTGATGTGCTCGAAGGTTGACACCACCCCCACATTAACAGCAACGAAACCCATTCTCGATAGGTCAGCTGATAAGCTCGCTGGCGTCTCTAGCACCGAGTGTAGCCTTATCCTGGACAAAGAAAACATCGCCAAGTCGATAGGTCAGCTGATAAGCTCGCTGGCGTCTCTAGCACCGAGTGTAGCCTTATCCTGGACAAAGAAAACATCGCCAAGTGTGCTCTTCATTCTTTAATAGAAGAGGAGGGGAGTGGATATGACAATGATGTAAACATTGAGAGATTGGGCGGGACAATGATGTATACATTGAGAGATTGGGTAGGACATTGATGTATACATTGAGAGATTGGGTAGGACATTGATGTATACATTGAGAGACTGAGTCTAAAGGTGGAAAAGGAGTCCAGTCGGACCGGTATGTTTAGTGGGAAATGCAAATGTATATACAATCAGAACGTTACAGAAATAATCAGCACTTTGCAGAAACATTCAGCACGTTACAGAAACATTCAGCACGTTACAGAAATATTCAGCACGTTACAGAAACAATAAACCGGAATACGCTGCGATAAATGCTGGGACAGCGGTATAGAGGGTATAGGGATGCCTCGACTGCAATGAAAGTGAGTCCATGAACAGAACAGAATAGAAGTGCTTACATTAATTAAGATGGTATATAATCAAATCTCGATGTGATTTGTAGAAAATGTTTGATTTTTTAAGGAGTCATGTGTTGAATTCCAAAGAATTTCAATGAAATGAAAGAAAGGTAAAAGTGAAAGTTGTTTTGTGATAATAGCAAATGTATAATTCCGAAGGACTAGATCATGTAATGTGATAATAGCAAATGTATAATTCCGAAGGACTAGATCATGTAATGTGATAATAGCAATGTATAATTCCGAAGAACTAGATCATGTAATGTGATAATAGCAAATGTATAATTCCGAAGAACTAGATCATGTAATAGTGAGAGAACAACAACATGTAAGCGAGAACAACCAGAACAATAGAGTAGGTCACTACGACCAGCGACCAGTAGTGCGTAAACTAAACACAGGGGACTAGTTGGCCTCGAGGCAGAGAGATTGTGAGTTCAAAACCCGATTACATCGCTTTTTATTTGTGACTTCTCTCTGCGGCAGCCACCCTTGGTCTCAGCAGCGAGGCCCAGGTTGAGACTGCAATTACTCAACGCCGGAAACAAAAAATATGAGTAACTCCGATGACGGAGTTATCTGCCTGTGTGGAGATGCACCCTTGTGTACACGGCTGCCAGGAAAAAACGGAATATTAGAATCAGACGTAAAAGCAACATACATTCAAATATAATCATCATCATCAAGTACCATGCCTGGTGTAGTAGGTGATCATGTGTCTAAACAACTATCGATCTCGACATTTATTTATCATTTCTGTTGTTGACTTTCTGCCAAGCCATTCTCTTAAGCTGTCTGGTATCTTTTCTCTTTGCTTCCCTCTATCTCTGCGTCCCTCAACTTTTTGTGTTGTCACAATATGTTCCAGTTGTTCCCTTCTCATTACATGGCCAAAAAATGGTGATTGTTTCTTCATAATATTTGAAATTAGCTCTCTCTTTGCTGTGACCTCTTTCAGAACATTTTCATTACTCTTCTTAGCTGTCCATGGTATTCTCAACATTCTTCTTTAAAAGCACATTTCCACAGCCTCCAATGATTTTCATGTTTGCTGTCCTATTGTCCATGATTCACATCCATACGTTAAAACTGGCTCTACATAACATTTAAGAACTCTTTTTCTTATTTATATTGTCAAAAATGGATTGAACGATATTATGTAGTGAAAAATTGTGAAACTTCACGATAGTATGTGTTGATAACTTGTGAAACTTCACGATAATATGTGCTGACATCTTGTGAAACTTCACGATAATATGTGCTGACAACTTGTGAAACTTCACGATAATATGTGCTGATAACTTGTGAAACTTCACGATATGTGCTGACAACTTGCGAACAATTTCAGATATCATAATACATATCATTAAACCCCTTGAAATGTCACACTAACATGTACTAAAACTCATGAAATACTACTATAGCATATACTGAAAACACTTGAAATGACATCATAAAGTAAAAAAGAAACATTGCAATGTCTGATCGAACAGACTGACAATTGTAGCAATTCAAGAACAGTTATAATCTAAGTTATTGAATAGAGATTACCGAGAGAACTCCAGTCGACTCATTCAAACTGAGATAATCCACTTCAGACAAGCCTTCCAGGCTGTAGATTAGTGTATCGTTGAGATCCAGGTCTGTAGCGTTCACTTGTAAGATCTCAACACCCTCAGCTGTGTGTGGCGACATCTGTAAGGCGAACTCATGCACAGAGAACTCTGGCCTATTGGGGTTCAGCGAATCCCAAAACAAAAAAGAACACCAGGCATTGGCTAGACCCATCAGGAGGAAGTGGAGAAGGTGTTTTGTCATTCTAGAAGTGGCTGTATAAAATAATAGATTAAAGATAATTAAAAAGAAATAATGTTCCTTGTATCAGCAAGTGAATTCACCGTCGCTGTATACATTTGTAAGCGTTACAGCTGTGACCTAGTTTTATTTTATAAACAAGAAACCATTAGCAAGATACGATAACTTTGATTCTCACGTTCTCTTCCTCTTTTATCATTTCACTTTCTCTCATTCCGTTACTGGAGTCGAGGGAGATGCAACATTCTAGCTAGTGGCAGCCACACTATAGCCACGTGATGCTATGAAGGAAGGGTCTTCTTTACATTATTCTTGGATTACTTGAAGTTCTATATTTATATATGCTTCTCATGTTTTGCAGTAACCATGAATGTATTCTTACCAGACGGACAATCAATATTATTTGTTGACTCTGTATATATTCTATTTGTTGACTCTGTACGTATTCTGTTTGTTGACTCTGTACATATTCTATTTGTTGACCCTGTACATATTCTATTGTTGACTCTGTACATATTCTATTTGTTGACTCTGTACTTATTCAATTTGCTGACACTGTACGTATTCTATTTGTTGACTCTGTACATATTCTATTTGTTGACTCTGTACAAATTCTTTTTGTTGACACTGCACGTATTCTATTTGTTGACTCTGTACATATTCTATTTGTTGACTCTGTACATATTCTATTTGTTGACTCTGTGCATATTCTATTTGTTTACTCTGTACATATTCTATTTGTTGACTGTACATATTCTATTTGTTTACTCTGTACGTATTCTATTTGTTTACTCTTTACGTATTCTATTTGTTGACTGAGCGTATTCTATTTGTTGACTGTACATATTCTATTTGTTGACTCCGTACGTATTCTATTTGTTGACTCTGTACATATTCTATTTGTTGACTCCGTACGTATTCTATTTGTTGACTCTGTACATATTCTATTTGTTGACTCCGTACGTATTCTATTTGTTGACTCTGTACATATTCTATTTGTTGACTGGGCGTTTTCTATTTGTTGACTCTATATATATTCTATTTCTTGACTCTGCACGTATTCTATTTGTTGACTCTGTACATATTCTATTTGTTGACTCTGTACATATTCTATTTGTTGACTCTGTACATATTCTATTTGTTGACTCTGTACATATTCTATTTGTTGACTCTGTACATATTCTATTTGTTGACTGTACATATTCTATTTGTTGACTGTACATATTCTATTTGTTTACTCTGTACATATTCTATTTGTTGACTGTACATATTCTATTTGTTTACTCTGTACGTATTCTATTTGTTTACTCTGTACGTATTCTATTTGTTGACTGAGCGTATTCTATTTGTTGACTGTACATATTCTATTTGTTGACTCCGTACGTATTCTATTTGTTGACTCTGTACATATTATATTTGTTGACTCCGTACGTATTCTATTTGTTGACTCTGTACATATTCTATTTGTTGACTCCGTACGTATTCTATTTGTTGACTCTGTACATATTCTATTTGTTGACTGGGCGTTTTCTATTTGTTGACTCTATATATATTCTATTTCTTGACTCTGTACATATTCTATTTGTTGACTGTACATATTCTATTTTTTGATTCTGTACATATTCTATTTGTTGGCTCTGTACATATTCTATTTGTTGACTCTGTACATATTAAATTTGTTGACTCTGTACGTATTCTATTTGTTGACTCTGTACATATTCTATTTGTTGACTCTGCACATATTCTATAGCTAGTTTCAAATCATGTGCCCAACTTCAAAACGCTATTACTCACTAACCGTTGTTAAAAACTGTTGAAATTTTCCAAATGTTATTAGAATGCAAAAGACCCTTTAAATCTATATTTAACAAATATCTTGCAGCTGCAGTTTTCTTAAAGCGGCGAATTTCTTTGATGTTTGTCAAAATTGTAAATTGTGAACCCCTAAATAATAGAAATTACCGTAGTTGCTTGTCTATGATTAATTTTCACTAGGTAAAGGCGTGGCCGTAATGGGGAAATAACCTAATAAGACAAAACACCAGGAGAATTATTGTCTTCTCAGTTCGAGGACGGACGATAATATCAAGGTATACCTGTATGTCCAATTTTCATAGTTGTGTGGTCCTGATAAGGACCGTTTGTTGAAATAATTTAAGGTAATATATGGGCCAACATTGTGGGGGCTATATACTTTCATTCTGAATCAGACGAGTCTAAAAGATTAATAACTGTTTGGGGTTGAACATTCCACAAACCATCATTTTTCCAATATTCCTCTTCCTGTTTTAAGACGTGGTCTTCACATTTAGACCAATAATCTTTGTCTATATTTAATAAAGCGAGATTAGCAAGAGTCTTTACATCGCATATTTTGAATGTTGTATTTTAATCTGCCACTTGTCCTTTTAATGTTGCCCAGATTAGTTCTATTGGATTTAAATGAGCATGGTAAGGTGGCAGCCTCAAACTTATATGACCGTGCTCTTGGATAATCTTATCTATTTGAAAAATCTTTGTCCTTTGTTTTTGTTTTACTAGAGATAGTAATTCAGGCTTTAAGTACATGTTATTAAATTGTATGTGCTCCTTTGTGAGCCATATCTTAATAGCATCTTTTGTACTGGATGACGTCGGGACTTTATCTTCAAGTGCAACAATGTTGTGGTACGCTGCATTGTCCATTATTAGACAAGATGGTCGATCTAGTGATGGGAGAACAGAATTTTCAATCCAATGTCTAAATATGTGACCATTCATCTCAGAGTGATAATCCCGATTGTCTATGGACTTTGAAAGAAAAATGAGCTCTGCATTCTGTATTAGTCCATGTTGTCGACTACCTGCATGAGCAATTATCAAGCGCTGTCCTTTACTGCTAGGTATTAATCTCTTAATCTTTCCATCTGATGACTGCCATTCCCTTTGGTTAGTGTGGTGAGCATTGATTTATGTTTCATCCAAGTACACAATATCATAACCTTGCTTGCGCACCTCTTTTACTTCACGTAAGTACTTGCTTCTCATGACTACTATATGTGGCTTCTCACAGATGATGTTTCGTCCATTGGAATACTTTCTGAATGTAAAGCCTGCAGCTCTCACATTCCTCCATAATGTAGACTTTGATATTTCAATACTGTTGTCCTTTTTCAGCGAAATTTTTTATTTTCTTATTGTAACAGTTTCATTCATACCCAACATTTTGCGAATTCCACTTCTAATGAGTTCACTGTCGAAATTATCCAACATTTTTGCTCTTCCTTGAGATTTTGTATATTTTGAACATTGACGGTCACGTGCTTGAATCCAGCGATTAAAGGACCGTTTAGATAAATCCAAAATATGTCTTGTCATATTCTCAGGGTTTTCTAAAGAATGAAATAATCTTCCTCGTTTAGCCTCTTTGCAAAAATAGTCATACATTTTTATTGCGATGTTTTGTAAACTGCAAAATTTCATTTTAAGACTCATGATAAATGTTATCGTTCCACGTCTACACCTATGAATGAACGGAAATGGAACACACAATTTCTCAAGTGTCTAATTGTGTCAAAAAAACCACGGCGAAAGCGTGCAAACACGTCAATTGTACCGTGTATGGATTTTTACTCGCTATTTTTAACTTAAAATACTGTAAACATTAAGTTTTGACTACATCAATGGGTCGTTATAAATTTATACAAATCAAATAAACAACAATAATAACCAATAGTTTTTTTTTATGAAATTAATTCCCTGTTGGGTTCTAATCATTATAACTTTACATGCAAATTTTGAATAACTTACAACAAGCGGTTAAAAAGCTATCGATTTTAAAAGTTGGGCACGAGTTATGAAACAAGCTATAAAACTGATTCTAAGTCAATTTTGTTCTCTCATGATCTCATTTCTAATTTTATCTCTTATGGTAAATCCATCTCACTTCTACTGGTCTTAATGATCTCATATCTATTGTGGCTTACTACCTCAGCTTTTGATTTGTCTTAAGCGGCCATGTCTAACCCTGTGGTAGTATACACAGATGTAATCGTTTATGAATGTATGTTTACATACGCATGCGTTTGTGCACCTCTGTTCGGTGTACACACCCATAGTTGCAGATCTACACAGATTTATGAGTTCGATTGGGTACGTAAAAGACATTTTTCCACGTGGATTAAATTATTGGGAATCAACTCAGATAAACGTTTCCAGGAATAGTAGAGTCTTGGATCTTGTACCCACCTCCAGATATTTTAGAACTACTCTTGGTTACTGTATTTCACACCTGGGTCCCGCCATATTAGTTTTAGTCCAGTCGGTGCTTGATCAAGCTCCGGACCACAGGGAAGTGACTTATTTCCCTTTTTCTTGAGAGTCTAGCATATTATAGCCAAGTAGTTAGATTTATATGTTTATCCCTATATATATATATGTATATATATATATATATATATATATATATATATGTTGTTTGTTGTTCCCGCTGAAGGCCTTCTTGGTCGAAACATCGTTCTACTTTTGTTCTGTTTCTCACCAACGTAAAGCTGTTACCACACCACTTTCTCCTTCAAATTGTCACTATCTTCATCATCAACACGGAATATAGAATGGAACTATTGTGTACACGATGTTTGTACTTGACAGAAGCAACACCAAACTGGTGTCCGATTGATGGACATTGTCACACATCTTGATCAAGGTCGACAGTCTCTAACAAGCAATTTGAGAAATTGATCCTTCAAATGTGTTATGTGAATGTATATTCACAAATCTATGTCAATAGAAATGAGAAAGAGAGTTCGTCGATGTTATATACTTGGTTAGAACTGGCAAAGTAAAAGGAAAGAGAGATCGCGGACGACAAAGAGATAATACTGGATAGCTTGGTGTCATGGCATGGAAAACAGTCAACAACAGAACTGATACAATGCGCTGTGGATAGAAGATTGTGGAAGGACATGATCGCCAACGCCAACCGGTATGGCACATGATGATGATGAATGTATATTCCAAGGTCACATATTATTTGTGACCAGATGAAGCTTTAAGAAACGCCAACATTTGTTGTTGCAAGCGCACGTTAAGCTCATAATGAGACAACGCTGGAAGAACTTCGGTCGTGTTTTCAGAATGAGCAAAAAGAGACGCCCACCATATTCTTCATTCATATGGACACCGGGTGGCAACGAAAGTATAACAATGAGCAAATATAACAGTGGGCTCAACTATGGGCTTAAGAAGAAAATAAAATCAACAATAGCAGGTAGTGAATCGCGACTCATGGAGAGCATCTACCATACACGCCGTCTTCGGCAGGAAGACCGACTGACATAGAACAATGGACAGATAGTATATTCAGTAGAGAGTTGCAGGTTTGAGACAGACAGAGACGTCACATGCCAAGTAGTTGTATGCTATTACTTTGGGAAATCTTCCTTCTAATACAGCTGGAATGTCCCTTTCGACACAGCTGGAAGAGATCTTCATATATAGCTTAAAACTTTCTTTCGATACAGCTGGAAGATATCTTTATATACAGTCTAAAACTTTCTTTCGATACAGCTGGAAGATATCTTTATATACAGCTTACAACTTTCTTTCGATACAGCTGGAAGATATCTTTATATACAGCCTAAAACTTTCTTTCGATACAGCTGGAAGATTTCTTTATATACAGCTTACAACTTTCTTTCGATACAGCTGGAAGATATCTTCATATACAGCTTACAACTTTCTTTCGATACAGCTGAAATATATCTTTATATACAGCTTACAACTTTCTTTCGATACAGCTGGAAGATATCTTCATATACAGCTTAAAACTTTCTTTCGATACAGCTGGAAGATATCTTTATATACAGCTTAAAACTTTCTTTCGATACAGCTGGAAGATATCTTTATATACAGTCTAAAACTTTCTTTCGATACAGCTGGAAGATATCTTTATATACAGCCTAAAACTTTCTTGCGATACAGCTGGAAGATATCTTTATATACAGCCTAAAACTTTCTTGCGATACAGCTGGAAGATATCTTTATATACAGCCTAAAACTTTCTTTCGATACAGCTGGAAGATATCTTTATATACAGTCTAAAACTTTCTTTCGATACAGCTGGAAGATATCTTTATATACAGTCTAAAACTTTCTTTCGATACAGCTGGAAGATATCTTTATATACAGCTTACAACTTTCTTTCGATACAGCTGGAAGATATCTTTATATACAGCTAAAAACTTTCTTTCGATACAGCTGGAAGATATCTTTATATACAGCCTAAAACTTTCTTGCGATACAGCTGGAAGATATCTTTATATACAGCCTAAAACTTTCTTGCGATACAGCTGGAAGATATCTTTATATACAGCCTAAAACTTTCTTTCGATACAGCTGGAAGAGATCTTCATATACAGCTTACAACTTTCTTTCGATACAGCTGGAAGATATCTTTATATACAGTCTAAAACTTTCTTTCGATACAGCTGGAAGATATCTTTATATACAGCTTACAACTTTCTTTCGATACAGCTGGAAGATATCTTTATATACAGCTAAAAACTTTCTTTCGATACAGCTGGAAGATATCTTTATATACAGCCTAAAACTTTCTTTCGATACAGCTGGAAGATATCTTTATATACAGCTTACAACTTTCTTTCGATACAGCTGGAAGATATCTTTATATACAGCCTAAAACTTTCTTTCGATACAGCTGGAAGATTTCTTTATATACAGCTTACAACTTTCTTTCGATACAGCTGGAAGATATCTTCATATACAGCTTACAACTTTCTTTCGATACAGCTGGAAGATATCTTCATATACAGCTTACAACTTTCTTTCGATACAGCTGGAAGATATCTTCATATACAGCTTACAACTTTCTTTCGATACAGCTGGAAGATATCTTTATATACAGCTTACAACTTTCTTTCGATACAGCTGGAAGATATCTTCATATACAGCTTAAAACTTTCTTTCGATACAGCTGGAAGATATCTTTATATACAGCTTAAAACTTTCTTTCGATACAGCTGGAAGATATCTTTATATACAGTCTAAAACTTTCTTTCGATACAGCTGGAAGATATCTTTATATGCAGCCTAAAACTTTCTTGCGATACAGCTGGAAGATATCTTTATATACAGCCTAAAACTTTCTTGCGATACAGCTGGAAGATATCTTTATATACAGCCTAAAAATTTCTTTCGATACAGCTGGAAGATATCTTTATATACAGTCTAAAACTTTCTTTCGATACAGCTGGAAGATATCTTTATATACAGTCTAAAACTTTCTTTCGATACAGCTGGAAGATATCTTTATATACAGTCTAAAACTTTCTTTCGATACAGCTGGAAGATATCTTTATATACAGTCTAAAACTTTCTTTCGATACAGCTGGAAGATATCTTTATATACAGTCTAAAACTTTCTTTCGATACAGCTGGAAGATATCTTTATATACAGTCTAAAACTTTCTTTCGATACAGCTGGAAGATATCTTTATATACAGTCTAAAACTTTCTTTCGATACAGCTGGAAGATATCTTTATATACAGTCTAAAACTTTCTTTCGATACAGCTGGAAGATATCTTTATATACAGTCTAAAACTTTCTTTCGATACAGCTGGAAGATATCTTTATATACAGCTTACAACTTTCTTTCGATACAGCTGGAAGATATCTTTATATACAGTCTAAAACTTTCTTTCGATACAGCTGGAAGATATCTTTATATACAGTCTAAAACTTTCTTTCGATACAGCTGGAAGATATATTTATATACAGTCTAAAACTTTCTTTCGATACAGCTGGAAGATATCTTTATATACAGTCTAAAACTTTCTTTCGATACAGCTGGAAGATATCTTTATATACAGTCTAAAACTTTCTTTCGATACAGCTGGAAGATATCTTTATATACAGTCTAAAACTTTCTTTCGATACAGCTGGAAGATATCTTTATATACAGTCTAAAACTTTCTTTCGATACAGCTGGAAACTCTCTTCCGAAGCAGCTTGAAAGTATCTTCCGATACAACTGGACAGTCTCTTTCTATACAGCTTGCCATACAGTCATATGTATATGGGGCTGAAGTGTGAAAGGACGCGGGAAAGTTAGTTAGATATGTCATCATCATCATTATGTGCCATACCATTTGGCGTAGGCGATCATATACTTCCACAATTGTCCACAGTGCATCGTATACATTGTGTTCTTGACTGTTTTCCATGCCATGACACCAAGCTATCTAGTATCTTCTCTCTTTGTCGTCCGCGATCTCGCTCTTCCTGTATTTGCCAGTTGTAACCAAGTGTTCCAAGGTTCTACACCTCATGATGTGCCCCAATGTTCATTATTTCTTTCAAATAATTTCCTTTACTGTGTTGGTCTCTTCGAGAATTTCCTCGTTGGTCCTTTTAGCTGTCCAGTGAACTCTCAACATTCTTCTTAGAAATCCCATCTCTGTGGCCTCTCATCGTCTTCTCATTTGTTTGTCTACTGTCCATGATTCACTTCCGGATGTCAAAATTTGCTGTATATAACACCGATGGTCTCTCTTTCTCATTTGTATTAGCATAGACTTATTGCACAAGATGTTTTTCATTTTCTGAAATGTTTCTTTGGAGCTATTTCTGTCATCTCCTGTCAAATAGGGCCTACGTGTTTGACGCTTTGCACTTTTTTCAGACTTGTCTCACTAATAATGTTAGATACGTATCTGCACTGAAATAGAACGTATCTGCACTGAAATAGAGCGTATCTGCACTGAAATAGAACGTATCTGCACTGAAATAGAACGTATCTGCACTGAAATAGAACGTATCTGCACTGAAATAGAACGTATCTGCACTGAAATAGAACGTATTTGCACTGAAATAGAACGTATCTGCACTGAAATAGAACGTATCTGCACTGAAATAGAACGTATCTGCACTGAAATAGAACGTATCTGCACTGAAATAGAACGTATCTGCACTGAAATAGAACGTATCTGCACTGAAATAGAACGTATCTGCACTGAAATAGAACGTATCTGCACTGAAATAGAACGTATCTGCACTGAAATAGTACGTATCTGCACTGAAATAGAACGTATAGGAAAACGTTGAAACTCTTGAAAATATTACAACAGATTTGTATCAAATGATAACTTCTTTTTGTAGACAGGTTGCACACGAGCTATTGCTCTTTCAGACCATATTTACTGACGTACGTAATCAAGTGTCTTGGAGAACATTATTGTCCCCATAGTTTCTATTTTCATTCATCTTTGACTTTGTCCAGAGCAATTCGGTTAAATCCCCTCTTTGTTACATAATCTTTGTTACATGAACTCACGGTGAGGTTCCTTCTAATGAAACTAACACGCTCCCTGTTATCTTTGACTTCTGGTTTTTACATTACCATTTTTACCTATCAGAGTACTCATAACATTCTTTTATTTGTTGACATTGTACAGTGATCCCCACCGTCCTAAAGTCGATAAGCCATTGTACAGTGATCCCCACCGTCCTAAAGTCGACAAGACATTGTACAGTGATCCCCACCCTCCTAAAGTCGACAAGACATTGTACAGTGATCCCCACCGTTCTAAAGTCGATAAGCCATTGTACAGTGATCCCCACCGTCCTAAAGTCGACAAGACATTGTACAGTGATCCCCACCCTCCTAAAGTCGACAAGACATTGTACAGTGATCCCCACCGCCCTAAAGTCGACAAGACATTGTACAGTGATCCCCACCGTCCTAAAGTCGATAAGCCATTGTACAGTGATCCCCACCGTCCTAAAGTCGATAAGCCATTGTACAGTGATCCCCACCGTCCTAAAGTCGACAAGCCATTGTACAGTGATCCCCACCGTCCTAAAGTCGACAAGCCATTGTACAGTGATCCCCACCGTCCTAAAGTCGACAAGCCATTGTACAGTGATCCCCACCGTCCTAAAGTCGACAAGCCATTGTACAGTGATCCCCACCGTCCTAAAGTCGATAAGCCATTGTACAGTGATCCCCACCGCCCTAAAGTCGACAAGCCAGGTTTATGACGGATCAGTTATGCCTGAAGAATGACCATTGGCTAAGCAAAGACGCTCACAGGTCATGAGAAGTTTCTATCATTTGTTGACATATTTCTGCACTGTGGGGGAAAGGGTGGGAGGGGGTAGATCCATGTAAAAAGTCGTTGTCACAGGACAACATTTTTGTCTATTTATTATTACCATCATCATCAAACATACATGCTGGCGTTGGTGATCATGTCTCTGCACAAATCTTTACAATTGCTTAAGAACTAAGTTGTTAGTTTACCACCAGGAAATTCTCTTAAACTGTTTGATGTCTTTTTTTTATATACGTTCTCTTCTTTCTACCAAATTTCTGTCTATCTCTGACGAATATTACAGCTGCTCCCTTCTCATTACAAGGCCACCATAAGCGTATGTTTCCTTATGTTGCTGGTTACAAGGCCACCATAAGCGTATGTTTCCTTATGTTGCTGGTTACAAGGCCACCATAAGCGTATGTTTCCTTATGTTGCTGGTTACAAGGCCACCATAAGCGTATGTTTCCTTATGTTGCTGGTTACAAGGCCACCATAAGCGTATGTTTCCTTATGTTGCTGGTTACAAGGCCACCATAAGCGTATGTTTCCTTATGTTGCTGGTTACAAGCTTTCCTCAGTTTCGTGCAGGACGTCTTCGTTACCTCATTTAAGCTGCCGATATTTGACCTTTCCCCCCCCCCCCCCCCCCAGGCTTACAAGTAACGTGAATACGTTAACCTATGGATGCTTACTGACATTTTGATCTAGCGGACACGGGTGGCTTTTATCTTCAATGATTACTGATGACTATCCTGGTAGAGCTAAGAAATGATGCAGTGTAACTGGACAATAGTTCTTGATAAAGCAAAAAAAAAACCGACTTTATTGACTGATAAACTAATAAACACCACATCAATTCTAATAGAATGCTCAGGGATTACTCTACCTGATAATTTTATATAAACAACAACAACGAATACTTACTTCAGTCTAGAAGCGTTCTATCCAGCAAGTACGTTGTCGGGTCGCCGAGTTGTAGCAGCCAGCTCGTATCCTCGCTGACTATTCTAGCACAGCTCGACCTGAACATTTTGCTATCCTATAATCGATGATGTGGAGACAGTTAAATCCTGTTGATTTTAACTTGAGCCTATGTCGTGCAGATGCATTGTGGTCCTTTATTATCGATACTTCACATTAAAATAATTCCTACATAAGGGCCAACTCCAAGCTTTCCGGTGAATCTAACCTTTGTCTGTGCAATGAGACTACCTGTAACCAAATATATAACCGTAATACGTAAATGCAATCGCAGAACACGACGATACTTTTTTTCTGTCTTTCAGTATCAGTTATAGTTGACAAGATGTGCTGACAATCCAACAATCTCAAATATGATCAAAACACAAGATAATAGTAGCAGCGAAGGATGCAATGTCTTCAAGATGTTCAATATTAAACTCTGCTGTTGTAAAAGTAAAGAGCCCCGTCACGCCAAGTGGTGTATAGGGAATATGGTGTTTGTCACCATAATTTTTACAGACCTTCAGCACATGGTTTTTGGGGTAATGTGGTCGGTATTACGCCCGTGCCGCTTTACTTTACCAGAAAAAAAAAATCGCTACCCATCTAAGGCTGGGTGAACCTGAAAGCTGTCGATCAGGATTTAACCCGACCTCTTGTCCTTTGTAGTCGAGTTCACCAACCACTGAGCTATCGCGACTCCCAAACTCGGTTGTACTAGAGGCAAAATCATTTGAAGGTGAGTGGTTCTTATTTGCCATGTCTACATTCGCTAACCCACCGAGTCATGTACCCACTTATTTGACCTGGGTCCAGACTAATTGGACCAACGTTCGCGTTAATTGCCGAGTCAGGGAGCTAACCACTACATGTTTATGCTCCTTATGGGACACTGAAACATTAAAATATCTGCTCTGAATAAAGCGCAAGAAAAAAGTACAGTAATTAGTAATAGCAGAATATTTGACTTTCGTTGGTATTTCATCACGTCACGGACATTTCTCAGTTTCGCTGCGTTTCCAAGACTTGTCTCAGTTTCAGTGAGTTTCCCAGACATTTCTCAGTGACAGTGAGTTCCCCAGACACTTATCAGTGACAGTGAGTTCACCATACATTTCTCAGTGACACTGAATTCCCCAGACACTTCTCAGTGGCAGTGAGTTCACCATACATTTCTCAGTGACACTGAATTCCCCAGACACTTCTCAGTGACAGTGAGTTCCCCAGACACTTCTCAGTGACAGTGAGTTCCCCAGACACTTCTCAGTGACAGTGAATTCCCCAGACACTTCTCAGTGACAGTGAGTTCCCCAGACACTTCTCAGTGACAGTGAGTTTCCCATACATTTCTCAGTGACAGTGAGTTCCCCATACATTTCTCAGTGACAGTGAGTAATATTTATTTCTCAATGACAGTGAGTTTCCCATACATTTCTCAGTGACAGTGAGTTCCCCAGACACTTCTCAGTGACAGTGAGTTCCCCATACATTTCTCTGTGACAGTGAGTTCCACAGACACTTCTCTGTGACAGTGAGTTCCCCAGACACTTCTCAGTGACAGTGAATTCCCCAGACACTTCTCAGTGACAGTGAGTTCCCCAGACACTTCTCAGTGACAGTGAGTTCCCCAGACACTTCTCAGTGACAGTGAGTTCCCCATACATTTCTCTGTGACAGTGAGTTCCCCAGACACTTCTCTGTGACAATGAGTTCCCCAGACACTTCTCAGTGACAGTGAATTCCCCAGACACTTCTCAGTGACAGTGAATTCCCCAGACACTTCTCAGTGACAGTGAGTTCCCCAGACACTTCTCAGTGACAGTGAGTTCCCCATAAATTTCTCAGTTACAGTGAGTTCCCAATACATTTCTCTGTGACAGTGAGTTCCCCAGACACTTCTCAGTGACAGTGAGTTTCCCATACATTTCTCAGTGACAGTGAGTTCCCCAGACACTTCTCAGTGACAGTGAGTTCCCCAGACACTTCTCAGTGACAGTGAATTCCCCAGACACTTCTCAGTGACAGTGAATTCCCCAGACACTTCTCAGTGACAGTGAATTCCCCAGACACTTCTCAGTGACAGCGAGTTCCCCAGACACTTCTAAGTGACAGTGAGTTCCCCAGACACTTCTCAGTGACAAGCTACCTTCGACATGCTGCCTCTGACATGCAACCTTCGACATGCTACCTTTGACATGCTACCTTTGACATGCAACCTTCGACATGCAACCTTTGACATGCTACCTTTGACATGCTACCTCTGATATGCAACCTTCGACATGCTACCTTTGACATGCTACCTTTGACATGCTACCTCTGACATGCAACCTTTGACATGCTACCTTTGACATGCTACCTTTGATATGCTACCTCTGACATGCAACCTTTGACATGCTACCTTTGACATGCTACCCTTGACATGCTACATTTGACATGCTACCTCTGACATGCAACCTTTGACATGCTACCTTCGACATGCTACCTTTGACATGCTACCTTTGACATGCTACCTTTGACATGCTACCTTTGACATGCTACCTCTGACATGCAACCTTTGACATGCTACCTTTGACATGCTACCTTTGACATGCTACCTCTGACATGCAACCTTTGACATGCTACCTTCGACATGCTACCTTTGACATGCTACCTTTGACATGCTACCTTTGACATGCTACCTTTGACATGCTACCTCTGACATGCAACCTTTGACATGCTACCTCTGACATGCTACATTTGACATGCTACCTTTGACATGCTACCTCTGACATGCAACCTTTGACATGCTACTTTCGACATGCTACCTTTGACATGCTACCTTTGACATGCTACCTTTGACATGCTACCTTTGACATGCTACCTCTGACATGCAACCTTGGACATGCTACCTTTGACATGCTACCTTTGACATGCTGCCTCTGACATGCAACCTTCGACATGCAACCTTTGACATGCTACCTTCGACATGCTACCTTTGACATGCTACCTTTGACATGCTACCTTTGACATGCTACCTCTGACATGCAACCTTTGACATGCTACCTTTGACATGCTACCTTTGACATGCTACCTCTGACATGCAACCTTTGACATGCTACCTTCGACATGCTACCTTTGACATGCTACCTTTGACATGCTACCTTTGACATGCTACCTCTGACATGCAACCTTTGACATGCTACCTTTGACATGCTACCTTTGACATGCTACCTTTGACATGCTACCTCTGACATGCAACCTTTGACATGCTACCTTCGACATGCTACCTTTGACATGCTACCTTTGACATGCTACCTTTGACATGCTACCTTTGACATGCTACCTCTGACATGCAACCTTTGACATGCCACCTTTGACATGCTACCTTTGACATGCTACCTTTGACATGCAACCTTTGACATACTACCTTTGACATGCTACCTTTGACATGCTACCATTGCCCAGCGATATCGGGCCTTGCCTCTCTGTGACATTCAACCAGAAACGCTACCACACAAAAAATACTCGGCAGAAATTGCTCGTTCACTGCTCGTAATAAAATGTTTTTTTTTTAATTGTAAAAAAAAAACAGAAAAGAATTTAATTATTTTTTTTAAAATAAATCTCTCAAGAGGGCTGATGTGAACATGAAAGCACTTCTACATTTTCAATCGTTTAAAAGATTGACCACAAACGCATTCTGCTAAATCATGTTCAATGGTGAGTAATAGTGCACGATAGAAATACATAATGAATATAAACATCACAAAAATACATAAAGTATAAGAATATAAAACACGCGTTTACAAAGTGGTGTGAGCAATGCGGATGCTTGAGTGGAATCTGTTCTCAATGACTTGTTATGTAGGATTATTGTGCTGATTTCATTGATCAAAGCCAACATGTTAATCACGATTGCCTCCCCAGAGAGGACATAAGAGCATTGCAACATCCAGGAGCATGGACGCCATGTTAAGCTCCATTTTATTTACAAAGTCTTACATCATACCATGTATTGTGTTGTATGTGCATAAAGGATTACATGAACATTAATCTCACTTCTAAAATCGATGTGAAAGCCAATATTTTATTCGTTTGTTCAAGAAAATGTATTGTTTTGGACGATCTATCAATGAACAAACATTCTGAATGTCTATCCACATCAAGTTTCAATTAATCCATCGATGTATCCATCCATCAATCTGAATTCGGTATTTCCATCAACCTAAATGTCTATTCGTTTATTTATCTGTCTATCCGATTTCTTGTTTGGTTGTTAGTCACTCTGTCTGTAAGACTCAACCTAAATGTCTATTCGTTTATTTATCTGTCTATCCGATTGCTTGTTTGGTTGTCAGTCACTATGTTTGTAAGACTCTCTAATTGTCTTCAAATATTTGAGAACTGGCTGTATGTCTGTAGTTTGTCTGTTAGACTCTAGGAAGTCTCCCAAACGTACATGTATTAAGTGAGAGAGAGCTCACCGGGTCACGAACATGCGATGGTCGTTGAACAGTAGTCACTAGATATGCATAACGAAATAGAAATCTGACACACACACACACACAACATAAACACATACACATGTAATATATCATAAATTATCAAGAGAGTCTGACAGTCAAACAAGCATACAGAAAGACTGATATATGCATGAAGAGACAGGTAGGCGGATGGAAAGACGGATATCACGTGGATGAATGCATAGATAGATTAAATCGATTTGATTAGGATCGATATCATTCAGTAAAAAAAAAATAGTGAAGAGACTCGTCACTCCAAGTAGCTTATAGGGAATATGGTGTTTATGACCATAATTTTTACAGACCTTCGTCACATGACTTTTGGGGTAATGTTACGCCCGTGCAGCTTTACTTTCTCAGAAAACAACCTGATGCCCAATTAAGCCTGGAGGAACCCGGAAGCCTTCGATCAGGCTCTTGTCCTGTGTCGTCGAGTTCACTAACCACTGGGGAGCCGCGATAGCTCAGTGGTTAGTGAACTGGACTACAAAGGACAAGAAGTAGGGTTCAATCCAAACCGACAGCTTCCGGGCTCACCCAGCCTTAAATAGGTACCGGATTCTTTTTCTGGGAAAGTAAAGTGGCACGGGCGTAATACTGACCACATTACCCCAAAAATCATCTGCCGAAGGTCTATAAAAATTATGGTCATTAACACCATATTCTCTATACGCCACTTGGCGTGACGGGGTTACTTTACTTTTGTATTTCACTAACCATTGAGCTATCGCGGCTTCCGATATCATTCTGTGTATGCTAAGATGGTCCAGAACAATATATTTCCTTGAGCAAACGAATACTCACTTTTACTCATACATAAAAACACACACACATACAATATATAATCATCATCAAGTACCATGCATGCTGGTATAGATGATCATGTCTCTCCACAACTTTCTATCTCTTCAGCTGGTATAGATGATCATGTCTCTCCACAACTTTCTATCTCTTCAGCTGGTATAGATGAACATGTCTCTCCACAACTTTCTATCTCTACAGCTGGTATAGATGATCATGTCTCTCCACAACTTTCTATCTCTACAGCTGGTATAGATGAACATGTCTCTCCACAACTTTCTATCACTACAGCTGGTATAGATGATCATGTCTCTCCACAACTTTCTATCTCTTCAGCTGGTATAGATGATCATGTTTCTTCACAACTTTCTATCTCTACAGCTGGTATAGATGATCATGTCCCTTCACAACTTTCTATCTCTACAGCTGGTATAGATGATCACGTCTCTCCACAACTTTCTATCTCTACAGCTGGTTTAGATGATCATGTCTCTCCACAACTTTCTATCTCTACAGCTGGTTTAGATGATCATGTCTCTTCACAACTTTCTATCTCTACAGCTGGTTTAGATGATCACGTCTCTCCACAACTTTCTATCTCTACAGCTGGTTTAGATGATCATGTCTCTTCACAACTTTCTATCTCTACAGCTGGTTTAGATGATCACGTCTCTCCACAACTTTCTATCTCTACAGCTGGTATAGATGATCACGTCTCTCCACAACTTTCTATCTCTACAGCTGGTTTAGATGATCACGTCTCTCCACAGCATTCTATCTCTACAGCTGGTATAGATGATCATGTCTCTCCACAACTTTCTATCTCTACAGCTGGTATAGATGATCACGTCTCTCCACAACTTTCTATATCTTCAGCTGGTATAGATGATCATGTCTCTCCACAACTTTCTATCTCTTCAGCTGTTCATCAAATCTGTCCCCACCAAACCATTCCTTTAAACAATCTGGTATCTTTTCTCTCTGTTTTCCTTTATTCTTCTTGCCACAATATCTCCAGCTATCACTAAATACAGTCTAGTTGTTCCTTTCTCGTTACGTGGTAAAATAAAATGTTGACTCGTTCATCCTGATGTTGGAAATGACCGTTCTTGTAGCTTTGGCTCAATGTTGACTCGTTCATCCTGATGTTGGAAATGACCGTTCTTGTAGCTTTGGCTCAATGTTGACTCGTTCATCCTGATGTTGGAAATGACCGTTCTTGTAGCTTTGGCTCAATGTTGACTCGTTCATCCTGATGTTGGAAATGACCGTTCTTGTAGCTTTGGCTCAATGTTGACTCGTTCATCCTGATGTTGGAAATGACCGTTCTTGTAGCTTTGGCTCAATGTTGACTCGTTCATCCTGATGTTGGAAATGACCGTTCTTGTAGCATAGGCTCAATGTTGACTCGTTCATCCTGATGTTGGAAATGACCGTTCTTGTAGCTTTGGCTCAATGTTGACTCGTTCATCCTGATGTTGGAAATGCCCGTTCTTGTAGCTTTGGCACAATATTGACTCGTTCATCCTGATGTTGGAAATGACCGTTCTTGTAGCTTTGGCTCAATGTTGCCTCGTTCATCCTGATGTTGGAAATGACCGTTCTTGTAGCTTTGGCTCAATGTTGACTCGTTCATCCTGATGTTGGAAATGACCGTTCTTGTAGCTTTGGCTCAATGTTGACTCGTTCATCCTGATGTTGGAAATGACCGTTCTTGTAGCTTTGGCTCAATGTTGACTCGTTCATCCTTATGTTGGAAATGACCGTTCTTGTAGCTTTTTCTCAATGTTGACTCGTGCATCCTGATGTTGGAAATGACCGTTCTTGTAGCTTTGGCTCAATGTTGACTCGTTCATCCTGATGTTGGAAATGACCGTTCTTGTAGCTTTGGCTCAATGTTGACTCGTTCATCCTGATGTTGGAAATGACCGTTCTTGTAGCTTTGGCTCAATGTTGACTCGTTCATCGTGATGTTGGAAATTACCGTTCTTGTAGCTTTGGCTCAATATTGACTCGTTCATCCTGATGTTGGAAATGACCGTTCTTGTAGCTTTGGCTCAATGTTGACTCGTTCATCCTGATGTTGGAAATGACCGTTCTTGTAGCTTTGGCTCAATGTTGACTCGTTCATCCTGATGTTGGAAATGACCGTTCTTGTAGCATAGGCTCAATGTTGACTCGTTCATCCTGATGTTGGAAATGACCGTTCTTGTAGCTTTGGCTCAATGTTGACTCGTTCATCCTGATGTTGGAAATGCCCGTTCTTGTAGCTTTGGCACAATATTGACTCGTTCATCCTGATGTTGGAAATGACCGTTCTTGTAGCTTTGGCTCCTTCCAGAATATCCCCATTACTCCTGTTAGCTGCCCCTGATATTATCATCATTCTTCTGTAAATCACATATCTGTGACCTTCAAATGATTTTATTGTTTTTGTTCTTTAGACGTTAGACGTTAATAATGGATTGGGTCATTCCCATGGCTGCTACTCTCCGACAACCAACAAAATGTTCTTACCGTTTATTTGAGCGTGCTGTTTTTGATGAAAAAAAGGTGCACAGCTTATAAGGTGCGCTTCCAGGTCGTTAGAGCAGTCATCGCCGTCGGCCCGATGTTCTTGCATCAAAAATTCTGCCCCCTCCCCCTCCAAAAAAAAAAAAAGAGCTTGGCCTCTAATTTACGAAACACTAGATTAGACTGCAGTCCAGCTGGCAGCAACTTTCCAGTCGAACGGTTCACACAATGTAACCCATTGTCAAAATATGATCTGATGCCGTTAATTGTAATCATCTGTCGTCACCTCTAGCACGAATCTCCATGTGCTGGTGCCAAAACGACGTTGACTCTCTGGTCAGGTAAATGCGACCAGACAACCGCTTTTTCATGAAACGAAAATCTAGACCAGAATGAATCATGTGAAAAGAACTTCAGCGAAAGTTCCAAAACTACTGAACATGATTTTATTAAGCGACGATCATGGCTTTCTTGCGTTCATTAGAATTGTAAACAAATTTTGGCATTTTAACAATTTAGACAGCTTGTGCGACAGCAATAGTAAATGCTATTCCGAACATCCCTGGCATTAAAACGGGGGGTGGGAGTGGCGGAAAGCCTGATCATTCTTGGCATTAAAACGGGGTGTGGGGGTGGCAGAAAGCCTGATCATTCTTGGCATTAAAACGGGGTGTGGGGGTGGCGGAAAGCAACATAAACAACCTCAGATATGCCGATGATATAGTATTGATAGCAGGAAACCAACAAGATCTACAAAATATATCAAATGAAATTGTGACAGAAAGACAAGGGAAAAGGGTGGCCCTGAACAGCAAGAAGACAGGAACGATGATAATATCGAAGAAAAGAAGCACATAAGAATTTCGAGTAAAACTAAATGGAACAATCTTGAAACACATGAGTGGTATATTAAAATATATTTACGATGATGAACGAGCAGAAGTAAATATTAAGGATAATGTGGAAGAACCAGAAATACTCAGAGAAGAAGTGGAAGACGCCTTGCGCAATATGAAAGCAGGAAAAGCTCCTGCACCAGATAATATAACTAAAGAAGAGATTGAAGCCATGCGTGATTTTGGAATAGAAAAAAAAGTATTTAAAATCTGCAACAGCGGATATATACCAGACGACTAGCTCAAATCAATATCCATAACCCTACAAAAGAAATCGGGTGCGATTGAATGCGACGATCATCGCACAATAAGCCTTATGAGTCATATGACTAAGATATTACTAAGAATCATCATGCGAAGAGTGCGAAACAAAATCAGTCCAGAAATTAGCGATGAAAAGTGTGGTTTTGTTAGAGATAAAGGAACAAGCAATGCCATTTATATCATAAGATCTTTAGTAGAAAGAGTCATAGAGGTGAAAACAGATCTATACCTATGTTTCATAGATTACACCAAGGCATTTGAGAAAAAATAGTACTAAAAAAATAATCAACATTTTAGGAGGCCTAAACGTTGACAGCAAAGATCTAAGAAAAATAAAGAACATGTACTGGCAACAAGCAGCGGCTATAAGAACTGGAAACCAATTGGGAATGTTGCAACAAATAAAACACGGTGTTAGGCAAGGTTGTGTGCTGTCAACAGATTTGTTTAATATTATTGTGAGATTATTTTAAGATCCAGAAGGGACATGCCTGGAGTTACAATTGGAGGTCATAATATAAATAACCTCAGGTTGTCTGATGATGCAGTCCTAATCGCTAAGGGTGAAAATGGGTTACATGAAATGTTTAAACATTACAGCGAAGGAAAACAAAAAATAAAGGACTCAGCTTCAAAAGCAAAAGACAGAAGTAATCGTAGCAACAAAGAAAGAGATATTACCGCAATGCACAATTGGAATACAAGTGGAACTGTTAAAAATAATTAAAACATTTTAAACATGCTTTGACAATAGAAAGAAGAAAAAGAGTCCTTAAAAATTATGTTTAGTCAGTTTTTATATGTGGATGTCCATGGATAAAAGTAAAACAGACAAGAAAATCAGTGGAGGCTGTAGAAATGTGATTTACAGAAAAATGGTGAGAATACAATAGAGAACTAAGAAGAGTAATGAAAACGTTCTGAATGAGGCCCAAGCAAAGAAAGAGCTAATTTCCAATATTAGGAAGAAACAATCATAATTTGTTGGCCATGTAATGAGAAGGAAACAGCTGGGATATGCAGTGACTGCTTGGAAAATGGCGGAACGAGGAAATAAAGTAAAGCAAAGAGAACAGATACTAGACAATTTAGAGAAGGGCTTGGCAGAAGGTCAACAGCAGAAATAAGTGTCGAGATTGAAGGTTACGGAGAGGCATGATCATCCACCCCAGCAGGCATGGTACTTGATGACGATGGTGTTCCAAAAGTACGAGAATTGATAAATAAATATTTGTTTACACTTTAACCAATATTTGAATTCATAGTAAAATGTACTGTTTGCTACAACCAAAAAGCAGCAAGTATTTGTTTGGTTTCTTCAATGATTATTCTCCAGCTTATTGAAACAGAGCTGTTGAAATCCGCTTAGCACTGCTGTACGTTCTGCAAGCTGTTACTTAGAAAGCAATTAATGTCATTACTATAGTCCGTTCAGAATCGTTTGCCGAGATGTTATGATTTATAATTCAAAAAGTTCTTGATGATTTCACATGATTTTTGGCATACGGTGTTAAAATGTCCATGTCACGAGAACATATGTGTTACTCGATGTCTAGCTATAACGGTTTTCTTAAAGCGGCGAATTCCTTTGATCTTTGCCCATGTAACTATTATTTTGACCCTAATCAAAATGTTTTACAGTAATCTAGTGCAACGATGACCCATAGGCGTGTCCATAAAATTTTACTTGGTGGCAAGTATACAAATTTTAAATTATATATAGAACTTTTGTTCGTAGAGTCAATTTGATATAGTTCCATGCTCTTGGTGTGAGTTTCCCAAATGTTGTCGCTGCCTTTCAAATACGTACATTTAGTTCCTCATCTAAGGAAAGTTTGGCTGTAATAGTGGATCAAAGATAGCTGAACTTCTGTACTGACTCAAGCAGGCTTCCATTCAAAGTAATGGTTGTTGGTTTGCTTATAACATATTTTTGATTGCTTGGGTGGTCTTGAACAATAAACTGTTTAACAAATCAACTAGGAAATTTTGCAAATCAAACTATTTATCTGTAGACTTAATCAGAGTAATGATCATTCAGAATCAGACAAGTCAAATAGGTCGATTACTGCTTTCGGCTGAACAAACAACAAACCATCCTTTTTCCAATATTCCTCTTCTTGTCGTAACACATGATCCTCACATTTTACCCAGTAGTCTTTATTTATATTTGATAGAGCCTGATTTGTAAGTGTCTCAACATCGCATAATTTGAAAGTTTTATTTGTATATGCTACGTGTCCTTTAACTTTTGCCCAAACTAGTTCTATAGGATTTAAGTGTGCATAATATGGAGGTAGTCTCAAACATCTATGGCCATGTTCTTGAATTAACTTGTCTATTTTAAATATCTTTGTACGTTGTGTCTGTTTTACAAGGCTAAGCAATAGCAAACAATATCATCGATTGGTCAAACATTTTAATGCATTTACACTTTTGTACAAAAATATCAAATATTGTCATCCTGCATTCGCTTCTTATTTGATACGGCTCCTCACGTGATGTCATTGTTGTTCTTTCAATAATAGACTTCAGACATTAACGCCAGCTAGTTACCGAGAACTGTGACGTGTACTATGTGCTTAACTCGGAGAAAGACACAAATTGATATAGAAGGAAACGTAGGGAAAAAACAATATGTTTATGGCTTCTCGTAACAATAGGGCAACACAAACTAGAACGACGTTGCGGTACAATAGGCCTTCAGCAGGAACAAACAAACAACACACACACACATATGTACTTCACATTTTAAAATATAATAAAAGCTAACGAGAAGAAGAAATAAAATGAAAATGTAAAATATAAAGCCTTCCCTGTATAACCTGAAGTGTACGAATGTGTTAGTGCACTGCGGCTAATATGAAATAATATACAATTGACATATACATTACAATATTTGTACATGATATAATTCACATAATGTAACAATTTACTCCACTGATGTGTCTGTGCTGCGTGGCAGCAAAATGGAGTGAGGTTTCCCGGCTTTAGTTAGAAGCAGAACCTACTACATAGAAGAGGAGACTACTCGTTTGTCTGCACAGTTGTCTAGTCTGTGCTTGGCAGATTCTTTTACTCTTAAGTGCATTTCAGCTCGCCAGTTATCGTTTCTTACTTACAGTAGACGCCTCTTCGGAAGAGCAGAACCGATGCCTTTTGCTGAGTGGACAGCACAAATACAAGTCTCAAACCTAAAATAAATCCTCGTTTGATTAAAGTTCTGGCCATGTGGTAGTTTCATGACAAAGAAAGAACTGATAAGATGGTATCGCTTGTTGGGAGTGTTATAGAGATGTACATGATAACGTTGTGAAGACCTTTATCGTCTGAGTGGTCAACAAAGATGTCCGACTTGAGAGTGAAGCATTGTAATATGTCGATCAGATAGGAAGGACAACGTACCAGGATGATACCTGGATGATACCAGGATGATACCACGATGATACCAGGATACACAACCAGCAACCTCGAGGAATCATCAGTGTGTTTACAAGTCATCGTCTGACTAGTGAGCACCTATGTGTTCAGTCGGAATGTTGTGATGTCAACTAATGAGCACCTATGTGTTCAGCCGGAATGTTGTGATGTCAACTAATGAGCACCTATGTGTTCAGCCGGAATGTTGTGATGTCAACTAATGAGCACCTATGTGTTCAGTCGGAATGCTGTGATGTCAACTAATGAGCACCTATGTGTTCAGTCGGAATGTTGTGATGTCAACTAATGAGCACCTATGTGTTCAGCCAGAATGTTGTAATGTCAATTAATGAGCACCTATGTGTTCAGCCGGAATGTTGTGATGTCAACTAATGAGCACCTATGTGTTCAGCCAGAATGTTGTGATGTCAACTAGTGAGCACCTATGTGTTCAACCGGAATGTTGTGATGTCAACTAATGAGCACCTATGTGTTCAGTCGGAATGCTGTGACGTCAACTAATGAGCACCTATGTGTTCAGCCAGAATGTTGTGATGTCAACTAATGAGCACCTATGTGTTCAGCCAGAATGTTGTGATATCAACTAGTGAGCACCTATGTGTTCAGCCTGAATGTTGTGATGTCAACTAATGAGCACCTATGTGTTCAGCCGGAATGTTGTGATGTCAACTAATGAGCACCTATGTGTTCAGCCGGAATGTTGTGATGTCAACTAATGAGCACCTATGTGTTCAGCCGGAATGCTGTGATGTCAACTAATGAGCACCTATGTGTTCAGTCGGAATGCTGTGATGTCAACTAATGAGCACCTATGTGTTCAGTCGGAATGCTGTGATGTCAACTAATGAGCACCTATGTGTTCAGTCGGAATGCTGTGATGTCAACTAATGAGCACCTATGTGTTCAGCCAGAATGTTGTAATGTCAATTAATGAGCACCTATGTGTTCAGCCAGAATGTTGTGATGTCAACTAATGAGCACCTATGTGTTCAGCCAGAATGTTGTGATGTCAACTAGTGAGCACCTTTGTGTTCAGCCAGAATGTTGTGATGTCAACTAATGAGCACCTATGTGTTCAGTCGGAATGCTGTGACGTCAACTAATGAGCACCTATGTGTTCAGTCGGAATGCTGTGATGTCAACCAATGAGCAACTAATTCCAGTTAATAAATATTGTCCATTCTTACCTTGTCTGTTATTTATGTGTTGACATAACAAGCGTACTCATGCATATAAAAACACAATCATCTATAGTTTTTCTATATCTGAGAGGGAAGACCTATAATAACCCAAAGTTTGTGACGTATTTAGCAGCTATGCGAGCTTGAGACGGCTGACGATGCAAGCCTTATTACTTAGTTTGATTGGATAAAAACACTGGAGACATAAACAACTTTCACTTTCTCTTTCTTCTTTTCTCCTCTTTTTTAGTTCTTGCGTTCTTTCGTTCACAGAGTTAGTGACGCTGCACTTTGGTTCACAGAGTGAGTGACGCTGCACTTTCGTTCACAGAGTGAGTGACGCTGCACTTTCGTTCACAGAGTGAGTGACGCTGCACTTTCGTTTACCGAGTGAGTGACGCTGCACTTTCGTTCACAGAGTGAGTGACGCTGCACTTTCGTTCACAGAGTGAGTGACGCTGCACTTTCGTTCACAGAGTGAGTGACGCTGCACTTTCGTTTACCGAGTGAGTGACGCTGCACTTTCGTTCACCGAGTGAGTGACGCTGCACTTTCGTTCACCGAGTGAGTGACGCTGCACTTTTGTTTACCCCTGGAGGTCAGAGGTATCAGCTGTAATAGGCAAGCTTCGTACCTGCTTACTTAACGTTTCCTTGGCAGTCCGGCAAGCCAGAAGTCGTGTATAAAACATATGTCATAGGGAAGCAAGAGTCACCGACATAAGGAGTCTTTCCAGTTTTTGTTTATCTCAATCTGTCCTTCACTAATGAGTGGGAGTTTGATCTTGAATGACTAACTAACTAGTTAATTATTTAATTAATTAGTTATTTATTTAATTAGTTAGCTAGTTAGTTAGTTATTTAGTAACGGGGCAACCGAATCACTTAAACTGACAGCTGCCTTCATGAGAGAGTCCGGAATCCTACTCTGAAAGAGTCATGATCGCAGCAGAAGAGGAAGAAGATCTCTGAATACTTCTAGCCAGTCAATCGGGCTCCACGTTTTCCTCTTATTCTATTGTTTTTATATTGCATATTGAAGTAACTGTTTTTATTATTAATTATTTCTGTTTTGGGAGGCGATCACGCCAGTTATTTTGTTGCTACTTTGATCAATGCTCACAAGAAATCGTTTGACCTCTGATAAAATAGAGGCAACTAAGACTGATAAAACAGAGGCAACTAAGACTGATAAAACAGAGGCAACTAAGACTGATAAAACAGAAGCAACTAAGACTGACACAAGAACAACAGATGAACTATGGACTGATCGTTGTTTTCTTCGTCCTTTCCTTGTGTCCACATGCTACTATCATCACGTGCCAGACAGGTGGCATTGTGCTCTATTTATCTTATAGATTGTTCCAGAGTCTAGACCCCTCGCCCAATAACGATGACATAAAAAAAAAGTAAAGTACCCCCCCCCCCCCGTCACGCCAAGTGGCGTATAGGGAAATATGGTGTTAGTGACCCTATATTTTACAGACCTTCAGCACATGATTTTTGGGGTAATGTGGTCGGTATTACGCCCGTGCTGATTTACTTTCCCAGAAAAAAATCCGGTACCCATTTAAGGCTGGGTGAACCCGGAGCCGTCGGTTGGGATCGAACCCTACCCCTTGTCCGTAGTAGTCCAGTTCACTAACCACTGAGCTATCGCGGCTCCTACTAATTTTTAGGGAATTAGTAAAACCCAGGTGTCCTCGCCGTGGTAAGCCAACCGCCTATCGATTGCGCTAACCGGACACCCTAATAACGATGACATAACCTGGCGTTTATGTTGAAGAGCATCATTTCTCCTTAATTGTTACTTCTTTATTTTCCCTTAAGTGTGAAGTTGACTATTAGTTTAGCAGGCTTTGCTCCACTCTATTTCTGTTGTGCCTTTTTGTTATATGTCACTGGACTACTTAAATATTTAAATTCTTAAAGTTGCTTTGCTTGAATATCGTCCACCATTATCCGTGATTATCTAGCAACATTGTTCATCTCATTTTAAATGTTCAAACCGAGCTCTAAGATTTCCATAATCAAAATGAAGTAAATTTTCTTGCTGGTTTTTGTTTTTGTGATCATGATAAAGTCGACCACTGTTCTTTATTACCTGAATGGAAGCTTTCTGTAACACCGTCAATCACTGAGAGATTATCAAGATTCTAGAGGTGATAAACATTGATAGTAAGCACCAAAGATTGATAAGAATATTAACCGGAGCAGCAAATGGAAGTTATCAAGGTTATAACGGTAATGTGGAGGATTTTTTACTTTCTTACCCAATGTGTTCCTCTTCTTCATCAGTTAGTTAGTTAATTAGTTAGTTTGCTATGTAGTTAGTTAGTTATTTAGTTAGCTAGCTATTTAGTTAGTTATTTAGTTATTTAGTTAGCTATTTAAAAGAGTTCTTAAATGTTATGTAGAGCCAGTCTTAACATATGGGTGCGAATCATGGACAATAGGACAACAGACAAGAAAATCACTGGAGTCTGTAGAAATGTGGTTTTACAGAAGAATGTTGAGAGTACCATGGACAGCTAAGAAGAGTAATGAAGATGTTCTGAGAGAAGTCAAAGCAATAAGAGAGCTAATTTCCAATATTAGGAAGAGCCAATCATTTTTTCATCATTCATCATTTTTTGGTCATGTAATGAGAAGAGAACAACTGGAGTATATTGTAACAACTGGAAAAATTGAGGGACGAAGAGATAGAGGGAAGCAAAGAGAAAAAATAACAGACAGCTTAAGAGAATGGCTTGGCAGAAGGTCAACAACAGAAATGATAAATAGCTGCCGAGATCGAAGGTTGTGGAGAGACATGATCACCTACGACAGTAGGCCCGGTACTTGATGATGATGATGAGCTATTTAGTTCGTTAGTTATTTAGTTAGTTAGCTATTTAGTTAGTTAGTTAGCTATTTAGTTAGTTATTTAGTTAGTTAGCTATTTAGTTACTTAGTTAGCTATTTAGTTAGTTATTTAGTTAGTTAGCTATTTAGTTACTTAGTTAGCTATTTAGTTAGTTATTTAGTTAGTTAGCTATTTAGTTACTTAGTTAGCTATTTAGTTAGTTATTTAGTTAGTTAGCTATTTAGTTACTTAGTTAGCTATTTAGTTAGTTATTTAGTTAGTTAGCTATTTAGTTACTTAGTTAGCTATTTAGTTAGTTATTTAGTTAGTTAGCTATTTAGTTAGTTAGTTATTTAGTTAGTTAGCTTTTTAGTTAGTTAGCTATTTAGTTAGTTAGTTGGACATTTAGTTAGCTAGTTAGCTATTTAATTAGTTGGACATTTAGTTAGTTAGCTATTTAGTTAGTTAGCGATTTAGTTAAATAGTTGGACATTTAGTTAGTTAGCTATTTAGTTAGTTAGCGATTTAGTTAGTTAGTTAGTTGGACATTTAGTTAGTTAGTTAGTTAGCTGTTTAGTTAGTTTGTTAGTTAGTTAGCTATTTAGTTAGTTAGCTATTTAGTTAGTTAGTTAGTTAGTTGGACATTTAGTTAGCTATTTAGTTAGTTTGTTAGTTAGTTAGCTATTTAGTTAGTTAGCTATTTAGTTAGTTAGTTAGTTTGACATTTAGTTAGTTAGTTAGTTAGCTATTTAGTTAGTTAGCTATTTAGTTAGTTAGTTAGTTGGACATTTAGTTAGTTAGTTAGCTATTTAGTTAGTTAGTTAGTTAGTTGGACATTTAGTTAGTTAGCTATTTAGTTAGTTAGCTATTTAGTTAGTTAATTAGTTGGACATTTAGTTAGTTAGCTATTTAGTTAGTTAGCGATTTAGTTAATTAGTTGGACATTTAGTTAGTTAGCTATTTAGTTAGTTAGCGATTTAGTTAGTTAGTTAGTTGGACATTTAGTTAGTTAGTTAGTAAGCTGTTTAGTTAGTTTGTTAGTTAGTTAGCTATTTAGTTAGTTAGCTATTTAGTTAGTTAGTTAGTTAGTTGGACATTTAGTTAGCTATTTAGTTAGTTTGTTAGTTAGTTAGCTATTTAGTTAGTTAGCTATTTAGTTAGTTAGTTAGTTAGTTGGACATTTAGTTAGTTAGTTAGTTAGCTATTTAGTTAGTTAGCTATTTAGTTAGTTAGTTAGTTGGACATTTAGTTAGTTAGCTATTTAGTTAGTTTGTTAGTTAGTTAGATATTTGTTTACTTAGTTAGTTAGCTATTTAGTTAGTAGTTGCTGGTTGGTCTTGAGGCAAGACGCCGGCCTCAAGACAGATTGGTTGTGGGGTCAAATCCCGGCTTCACCGGTTGAGATTTTTATTTATGATTTCTCTCTGCAGCAACCACCCCTGGTCTCAGCAGTCAGGCCCTGTTTGAAACGCCAATTACTCATCGACATAAAAAAATATGAGTACCTTCGAAGTCGGATTTATCTGCCTGTTCGGCGAGGGACCCCTGTGGACACGGCTGCCAGGACAAAATGTATTAACACACAACAAATTCAGTTACCAAGTTTCTAGGGACTTCGTCAGAGGTAAAAGAAGACGAACGAAAATGTTGGTTATTTATTTAGTTAGTTAGCTAGTTAATTATTAAATTAATTAGTTATTTATTTAGTTAGTTAGCTAGTTAATTATTTAATTAATTTGTTATTTATTTAGTTAGTTAGCTAGTTAATTATTTAATTAATTAGTTATTTATTTAGTTAGCTATCTAGTTAATTATTTAATTAATTAGTTATTTATTTAGTTAGTTAGCTAGTTAATTATTTAATTAATTCATTATTTATTTAGTTAGTTAGCTAGTTAATTATTTAATTAATTAGTTATTTATTTAGTTAGTTAGTTAGTTAATTATTTAATTAATTAGTTATTTTTTAGTTAGTTGGCTAGTTAATTATTTAATTAATTAGTTATTTATTTAGTTAGTTAGCTAGTTAATTATTTAATTAATTAGTTATTTATTTAATTAGTTATTTATTTAGTTAGTTAACTAGTTAATTATTTAATTAATTAGTTATTTATTTAGTTAGTTAGCTAGTTAATTATTTAATTAATTAGTTATTTAATTAATTAGTTATTTATTTATTTAGTCAGCTAGTTAATTATTTAATTAATTAGTTATTTATTTAGTTAGTTAGCTAGTTAATTATTTAATTAATTAGTTATTTAATTAATTAGTTATTTATTTAGTTAGTTAGCTAGTTAGTTATTTAATTAATTAGTTATTTATTTAGTTAGTTAGCTAGTTAATTATTTAATTAATTAGTTATTTATTTAATTAGTTATTTTTTTAGTTAGTTAGCTAGTTAATTATTTAATTAATTAGTTATTTATTTAGTTAGTTAGCTAGTTAATTATTTAATTAATTAGTTATTTATTTAATTAGTTCGCCAGCTAGTTAGTTATTTTTTTAGTTAGCTCATTAGTTATTTTTTTAGCTAGCTAGTTAGTTAATTAGTTAGTTGATTGGTTGGTTTATTTGTCGGTTTGTTGGTTGGCTTGTTGGTTCGTTCGTTCATTCGTTTGTTGTCGAATTATCGTCATGGCACATCGAACAACAATCCATGAGCTCTGAGATCTCTTCCCCAGCAGGGCCAGCAATGTTAGTTTGTGAAATGATAAAATAGTTCTCAAGTCTACCCATGATCTCCTCGTAGCTCTCATTAATCTGGGCACTATCCCTCCTGACTGGCATGAAACTCAAGGAATCACACCAGGGCTGCAAATTCACGAACAAAGCTCCGTCATCTCGGTCTTTATTACGAGCGATCAGTCGGTAGATGGATAAAGTCAATCATGATGACGTGCCACACATAGCAATGGACACGCCTACAAACGCCCGATTACTCCACGGAATGCAGCCAACAACACACAAAACATCGTAGTGGTGGCGCAAAATCCCTGTTTGACTCAACAAGGCAGTCCAAAATAAAGAGCTGAAATAGATAATAATTGGCGCCAAACAAATCCATTAATTTCATCCCCGTACACAACGACTACAATCTGTGTACACCCGACGACTACTATCTTCGTATATTCACTACTACCATCTGTGTACACTCAACGACTACATTCTGTGTACACCTGACAACTACAATCTGTGTACACCTGACAACTTCAATCTGTGTACACCTGATGACTACCATCTGCGTACACCCGACGACTACTATCTGCGAACACCCGACGACTACCATCTGCGAACGCCCGACGACTACTATCTGCGAACGCCCGACGACTACTATCTGCGAACACCCGACGACTACTATCTGCGAACACCCGACGACTACTATCTGCGAACACCCGACGACTACCATCTGCGAACACCCGACGACTACTATCTGTGAACACCCGACGACTACTATGTGCGAACACCCGACGACGACTATCTGCGAACACCCGACGACTACCATCTGCGAACACCCGACGACTACTATCTGCGAACACCCGACGACTACTATCTGCGAACACCCGACGACTACTATCTGCGAACACCCGACGACTACTATCTGCGAACACCCGACGACTACTATCTGCGAACACCCGACGACTACCATCTGCGAACACCCGACGACTACTATCTGCGAACACCCGACGACTACTATCTGCGAACACCCGACGACTACTATCTGCGAACACCCGACGACCACTATCTGTGAATACCCGACGACTACCAATCTGAACACCCAACAACTACAATCTGCGTACACCCGACGACTACCAATCTGAACACCCAACAACTACAATCTGCGTACACCCGACGACTACCAATCTGAACACCCAACAACTACAATCAGCGTACGCCCGACGACTACCAATCTGAACACCCAACAACTACTATCTGCGAATACCCGACGACTACTATCTGCGAACACCCGACGACCACTATCTGTGAATACCCGACGACTACCAATCTGAACACCCAACAACTACAATCTGCGTACACCCGACGACTACCAATCTGAACACCCAACAACTACAATCTGCGTACACCCGACGACTACCAATCTGAACACCCAACAACTACAATCTGCGTACACCCGACGACTACCAATCTGAACACCCAACAACTACAATCAGCGTACGCCCGACGACTACCAATCTGAACACCCAACAACTACTATCTGCGAATACCCGACGACTACTATCTGCGAACACCCGACGACCACTATCTGTGAATACCCGACGACTACCAATCTGAACACCCAACAACTACAATCTGCGTACACCCGACGACTACCAATCTGAACACCCAACAACTACAATCTGCGTACACCCGACGACTACCAATCTGAACACCCAACAACTACAATCTGCGTACACCAGACGATTACTTCTCTCCCTGGCTCGCACCTAAAAGAACGTTACAAGGGTATGGATGCGTTGTGTTGCTAGTTTATGCCAAGCTGCGACTCCTACACCTCCTTTAGTCCGACACATCCGTTTTGTGGATGGCATTATTTGATAATGGTTGCCTTTCCTCTTCGATATGCGTTCGCTTAACTAGACTCGTTCGTATCAGGCCCAGGGAAAGAGAGTAAAGTAACATCGGGATGAGCTTCCTTGTTCACTGATCCTGACTGAGACACCTGTGGGTCACTAACCGCTCTTAAGCCAAACTTTATTGCAAGTTTTAATGAAAGATAGTGAACAATTTGAACATTGGAGTTGTCAGTCGCTGGACACTGAGGGACTTGCTAAGAAGGGGTTCTGATCACACTTGGACATGTTCGGAGTGCAATGATGATGACCCGCTAATAACTCAATTACTCATTCCGAACATCCGTAAACAGATACAATAGTTGTCTCAAAAAAAGATAAATCAAAACGCAAGATTATAATATAATGCGGTCAGAAGTACAAAGAAAGAGATCAACAATTTCAAATAGTGTAACACAATAACAGCTTCCGATGGGAGAATCAACTCTGTGGAAATGTAGAGCCCAATGTCAATTTTCCTTCTGTTTAGCGACATTTCTACTGAGCAAGAAATCTATGTTGACAAAAGTAGGAAACCGAGAGTCTCGTTTTAACACAACCTCTCATGTAGAGAATGTACAGTCGCTTCTAATTTACAAACTAGCAAAATTCTGTTACTAGTCTCTAGGGAATTCGTCAAAGTTGAAAGCTGGTGAAAGCAACAACAACAACAACAACAACAACAACAACAACAACAACAACAATAATTTACGAAGAAAGTGAATCTCAATTTATGTGACTGCCTCAATTTGTGGGAAAAACACAACAACAAAAACATGATGATTCTTTGGAAGAGATCACTTGGCAAGTCAAACTTCAAACATCATCCTCCTCCTCTACAGACCCATGTCCTCGGAGAATCATCTACGTCAGGGCAAGTAGAGGCCTCATCTCCAAACCCATTCAACAACAGAAGAATGAAAACATTGTGCTACACCGCCAAGTATAGGCCTCATCTCCAAACCCATTCAACAACAGAAGAATGAAAACATTGTGCTACACCGCCAAGTAGAGACCTCATCTCCAAACCCATTCAACAACAGAAGAATGAAAACATTGTGCTACACCGCCAAGTAGAGACCTCATCTCCAAACCCATTCAACAACAGAAAAACGAAAACATTGTGCTACACCGCCAAGTAGAGACCTCATCTCATAAACCTATTCAACAACAGAAGAATGAAAACATTGTGCTACACCGCCAAGTAGAGACCTCATCTCCAAACCCATTCAACAACGGAAGAATGAAAACATTGTGCTACACCGACAAGTAGAGACCTCATCTCCAAACCCATTCAACAACAGAAGAATGAAAACATTGTGCTACACCGCCAAGTAGAGGCCTCATCTCCAAACCCATTCAACAACAGAAGAATGAAAACATTGTGCTACACCGCCAAGTAGAGACCTCATCTCCAAACCCATTCAACAACAGAAGAATGAAAACATTGTACTACACCGCAATGGACGAAGTGCAACAGTAGTGGAATTGAGTCTTGGATGAACGCTCAATGATATAACTGAAGATAACAGAAGTATTGATCTACAGAAAAATAACTGAAATAGCATGGACTCTTAAAAGAAGCAAAGAAGACGTCTTTAAGCAACCACTGAACAAAGGAAAGGTTTGAAGCACTTCTTGACAAAAGAGGCGATCACTCTTGATAATATAAAATATTTGTTTCAAATGGAAGATATAAAATCAGAGAAAGTGGACAGAATAGAGAAGGACAATGATAGAAAATACTAGACAATCATTCAGCCTGACATTATCCCTAGAATTGATAATAAAACAGTGAAAAACATATCTCGAGGAACGTGATCGCCTACATCCGTTAGCATGGCTCCGGATGATAGTGATGATGATCAAAACATAAGCCTTGTGGAATCTACGCTGTTCGCCCAGCGCACAAAAAGGGACCTGCACTTGATGATGATGCTTCATTATATATATCGGCATCATCATCAAGTAGCGTGCCTGCTGGCGTACGTGATCATGTGTCTATACAACTTTCGAACTCGACAGTTATTTAATATTTCCATTCTTGACATTCCGCTTAAGCTGGTCTGGTATCTTCTTCCCTCTATCGCTTCATCCCTCGAGTTTTCCAGTTGTCACAATATATTCCAGTCGTTATCTTGTCATGACATGGTCAACAAATGATGATTGTTTCTTCTTAAAATTGGAAATTAGCTCTCTTTTTGCTTAGGCCTCTTTCTTTTTGTTTTCATTACTTTTCTTGGCTGTCCATGGTACTCTCAACATTTTCGGTAAAATCACATTTCTACAGACTCCAGTGATGTTCTTGCCTGTTGTCCTATTGTCCATGATTCACATCCATATGTTAAGACTGGCTCTACATAACATCTAAGAACTCTTTTTCTTGTTTGTATTGGCAAAAATTGATTGTATATTATTTTCCTCATTTTTTGTAAAGATGCTTTTGCCTGAGCCATTCTTCATCTCACCTCTGATGTTCATCTACCAGCTGAGGTTAACAATGTTCCCAGATATTTAAATTCATTTACATGTTTTAATATTGTTCCACTTGTATTTATTGTGCACTGTGGTGATGACTTATTCTTTATTATTACCATTACTTCTGTGTTTTTGCTATTATGGCCATATATATATATATATATATAGCAAGCAATCATGATACGTCTGTAGTTTGGTAATATAATGGTGTCTTACGCTGTATGGTGTTTTACTTAACAGCTTCTCTCGTGTCTGAATCCGCCATTTTCGGATAGATAATTCCGGCCACAGAACGAACAAGATGTATTCATGGTGCCTGGCCTCGTCTCCTCTTGCGTCTTTTGTTTCCTGAATTTGAAACCAACGCTTCCTTGAACGTTGCTGTGCATGTTTTTTTTTTGTTTTTTTTTAAATCTTTGCTCTCCTTGTGTCACAAACTGAATCTCTGCTTTCCTAGTTTCTTTCTCAGGCAGAGAATTCACACAAGAGCTCTGGAAACATCCCTACACCTCAGCACTGGTCTGGCCTTTGGTCTCTTGTTAAGTGTTAGGGAACCGTTATGTCGTTATGTATTGAAGAACGTACTTGCTTCAATTATTTATTTACATATGTTTTTGTCTAATTAATATGACATACACAATCGTTGTAAAATGTCAGCACACTGGCAGCCTCATGATGATGTTATGGTCTTGAATGTGTTTCAAACACGTCTGATTTCATTCAGAGACGGAAGTTAACTGCTCTTTCACAACGGATGATATGATTTAAACCACAGTTATTTCCCTTGCATTTCTTCTTGTCTTAGAGTGATCTATGTATTGCCCCGAGCTCATCATTACTTTCAATAAATATTTTTGTTTAAATCAAGATCTGTGAAAGAAAACCATCAACAACGATCTTGAACACGGCCATGCAGCACGTCAGCTGAATGTGGTCGGTGACTCTCAGCTGACTCCATGCGTCAGTATCAGCGAACAACTGAGTCAATTAAGACATTTCTGCGACTCTAAGCGTTCCTCCTGAAAACAGAGTATCCACTATGTATAAGAAAATAGAAAAGAGATGGCAAGCTGGTACGCAAAAATGTCATGTTGAAATCGGGTGCATTGGGCCGAATTGCGCAAATAAGCATCAACACAATGCATCTTGGAGAAGAGAGGTGGAAGCAAGGATGAAGATGATGGGGAGAACATGGAATGATCTTAAATAATTGACAGGGAACAAAACAGCTTGGAAAGTGTTTGTTGAAGACCTATGCTCCACAGGCGGTTGAAAGTATTGGTTGAAGACCTATGCTCCACATGCGGTTGAAAGTGTTGGTTGAAGACCTATGCTCCACAGGCAGTTGAAAGTATTTGTTAAAGACCTATGCTTCACAGGCAGTTGAAAGTATTTGTTAAAGACCTATGCGCCACAGGCAGCTGAAAGTATTTGTTAAAGACCTATGCTTCACAGGCAGTTGAAAGTATTTGTTAAAGACCTATGCGCCACAGGCAGTTGAAAGTATTTGTTAAAGACCTATGCTTCACAGGCAGTTGAAAGTATTTGTTAAAGACCTATGCGCCACAGGCAGCTGAAAGTATTTGTTAAAGACCTATGCTTCACAGGCAGTTGAAAGTATTTGTTAAAGACCTTTGCTTCACAGGCAGTGGAAAGTATTTGTTACAGACCTATGCGCCACAGGCAGTTGAAAGTATTTGTTAAAGACCTATGCTTCACAGGCAGCTGAAAGTATTTGTTAAAGACCTATGCGCCACAGGCAGTTGAAAGTATTTGTTAAAGACCTATGCTTCACAGGCAGTTGAAAGTGTTAGTTGAAGACCTATGATCCACAGGCAGTTTAAAATGTTTGTTAAAGACCTATGCACCTCAGGAAGTTGAAAGTGTTTGTTGAAGACCTATGGTCCACAGGAAATTGAAAGTGTTTATTGAAGACCTATGCTCCACGGGCAGTTTAAAGTATTTGTTAAAGACCTATGCTTCACAGGCAGTTGAAAGTGTTAGTTGAAGACCTATGATCCACAGGCAGTTTAAAATGTTTGTTAAAGACCTATGCACCTCAGGAAATTGAAAGTGTTTATTGAAGACCTATGCTCCACGGGCAGTTTAAAGTGTTTGTTAAAGACCTATGGTCCACATGAAGTTCAAAGTGTTTGTTGACGATCTATGTTCCACAGGAAATTAAAAGTGTTTGTTGAAGACCTATGCACCTCAGGAAGTTGAAAGTGTTTGTTGAAGACCTATGCTCCACAGGAAGTTGAAAGTGTTTGTTGAAGACCTATGCTCCACAGGAAGTTGAAAGTGTTTGTTGAAGACCTATGCTCCACAGGAAGTTGAAAGTGTTTGTTGAAGACCTATGCACCTCAGGAAGTTGAAAGTGTTTGTTGAAGACCTATGCTCCACAGGAAGTTGAAAGTGTTTGTTGAAGACCTATGCTCCACAGGAAGTTGAAAGTGTTTGTTGAAGACCTATGCACCTCAGGAAGTTGAAAGTGTTTGTTGAAGACCTATGCTCCACAGGAAATTGAAAGTGTTTGTTGAAGACCTATGCTCCACAGGAAATTGAAAGTGTTTGTTGAAGACCTATGCTCCACAGGAAATTGAAAGTGTTTGTTGAAGACCTATGCTCCACAGGAAATTGAAAGTGTTTGTTGAAGACCTATGCTCCACAGGAAATTGAAAGTGTTTGTTGAAGACCTATGCTCCACAGGAAATTGAAAGTGTTTGTTGAAGACCTATGCTCCACAGGAAATTGAAAGTGTTTGTTGAAGACCTATGCTCCACAGGAAATTGAAAGTGTTTGTTGAAGACCTATGCTCCACAGGAAATTGAAAGTGTTTGTTGAAGACCTATGCACCTCAGGAAGTTGAAAGTGTTTGTTGAAGACCTATGCTCCACAGGAAGTTGAAAGTGTTTGTTGAAGACCTATGCTCCACAGGAAGTTGAAAGTGTTTGTTGAAGACCTATGCACCTCAGGAAGTTGAAAGTGTTTGTTGAAGACCTATGCTCCACAGGAAGTTGAAAGTGTTTGTTGAAGACCTATGGTCTCCACTTGGAGCTGAAAGGTAGAAGATGAAGATTTCCCATCTAAGCACACTTAACGTCCTATTAAGGGCGGATGTTAAAGAGGAGTATTCGTCCATTTAGTCGTCATCGAGTTCTTTATTGTGAATCTCAGCAGAGTTAACAGCTCAGTGCAAGCAGATAACTAATATGTGAGCATTAAGATGCGCTAGTAACTTGCTAGTCAGCTCATACTGACAGTTTGTTGGTTCTATAGTAAACACACTATTTACAAATATTATTAAGTAAAATAAATATTATTACTATACATTACAAAAAAAAAAAAAAAAAGCACGATGATCAACATTTTCAGGAGGATGTGAACTGCCGGTCAATATGGAAGATAGGCGGCGGGAACAGTTGAAGGCTTTATCTGAAAAGTGTTCCTTGTTGCAGTTTCCTCATATCCCAAGTCCGGCTTGTTGCAGCAGCTATGAGTTTAGTGCTCTGTTTACACCATGAGCTGTGCATTTCATCCATTTTGATCGTGTTATGATGTTCCGATTGCTTACGATGAATGATGAAGGGTACAGTTGGCTGTGTTCACTTTCTGTGTGGTTTCGCCTTGTGTCTTTTGGCGTGTGCTGAGACTGCTATGATATGGACTGTAGCTACCTTTCTTTGTTTGGGAATGAGAATATTTATTCTGATGATTCTACTGGCAAGGGCGGTTGAGCAATTATGGATTTTAATTCGTTTGCAGTGATACCGCGGCCTTCCATAACCATAACACACAGTCACTGTAGGTTACCTCAATTCATAGCACCAAATCACCATAAATTCACATGACGATGAAGATAGTTAGACTCGTCTACAGTCACCTGTATCTTGTTTACTTAAATCATTCTCAATATTTGTCAAATAAAGTTATCAGTGCTCTTTAACATAACCTTCATCCTAACAAGATATTATCAGTGTAGACATCAGCACTCAACTTTAGAACAACACAACTCTAAACCTTCACAAATACACATATTCTTATAATGGAGAGTTACTTTTTCTGTTAATTTTTTCTAACAAATTTACCAAGACAATGGCCCGTTGGGTTATATCTTTCGACCTTTTTTTTCGCCCCAATCCGAAAGGAATCTCACTACCCAGAGATAAGCGAGTGTAACGCAACCACAGGTTTACAGGAGAGTGTAACGACACTACAGGTTTACAGGAGAGTGTAACGCCACCAGAGGTTTACTGGGGAGTGTAACGCCACTATAGGTTTACAGGGGAGTGTAACACCACTATAGGTTTACAGGAGAGTGTAACAGCACCACAGGTTTACAGGGGAGTGTAGCAGCACCACAGGTTTACATGGGAGTGTAACAGCACCACAGGTTTACAGGGGAGTGTAACGACACTACAGGTTTACAGGAGATTGTAACACCACTATAGGTTTACAGGGGAGTGTAACGACAACAGGTTTACAGGAGGGTGTAACGCCACCAGAGGTTTACTAGGGAGTGTAACGCCACTATAGGTTTACAGGGGAGTGTAACACCACTAAAGGTGTACAGGGGAGTGTAACAGCACCACAGGTTTACAGGGGAGTGTAACAGCACCACAGGTTTACAGGGGAGTGTAACAGCACCACAGGTTTACAGGGGAGTGTAACGACACCACAGGTTTACAGGGGAGTGTAACAGCACCACAGGTTTACAGGGGAGTGTAACAGCACCACAGGTTTACAGGGGAGTGTAACAGCACCACAGGTTTACAGGGGAGTGTAACAGCACCACAGGTTTACAGGGGAGTGTAACGACACCACAGGTTTACAGGGGAGTGTAACAGCACCACAGGTTTACAGGGGAGTGTAACACCACCACAGGTTTACAGGGGAGTGTAACGACACCACAGGTTTACAGGGGAGTGTAACAGCACCACAGGTTTACAGGGGAGTGTAACAGCACCACAGGTTTACAGGGGAGTGTAACAGCACCACAGGTTTACAGGGGAGTGTAACAGCACCACAGGTTTACAGGGGAGTGTAACAGCACCACAGGTTTACAGGGGAGTGTAACACCACCACAGGTTTACAGGGTAGTGTAACGACACCACAGGTTTACAGGGGAGTGTAACGACACCACAGGTTTACAGGAGATTGTAACACCACCACAGGTTTACAGGAGGGTGTAACACCACCACAGGTTTACAGGGGAGTGTAACGACACCACAGGTTTACAGGAGGGTGTAACACCACCACAGGTTTACAGGAGATTGTAACACCACCACAGGTTTACAGGGGAGTGTAACGACACCACAGGTTTACAGGTGATTGTAACACCACCACAGGTTTACAGGGGAGAGTAACGACACCACAGGTTTACAGGGGAGTGTAACGCCACCACAGGTTTACAGGGGAGTGTAACGACACCACAGGTTTACAGGAGAGTGTAACGACACCACAGGTTTACAGGGGAGTGTAACGCCACCACAGGTTTACAGGGGAGTGTAACACCACCACAGGTTTACATGGGAGTGTAACACCACCACAAGTTTACAGGGGAGTGTAACACCACCACATGTTTACAGGTGAGTGTAACGACACCACAGGTTTACAGGGGAGTGTAACACCACCACAAGTTTACAGGGGAGTGTAACACCACCACAGGTTTACAGGAGATTGTAACACCACCACAGGTTTACAGGAGATTGTAACACCACAACAGGTTTACAGGGGAGTGTAACGACACTACAGGTTTACAGCGGAGTGTAACACCACCACAGGTTTACAGGGGAGTATAACACCACCACAGGTTTACAGGGGAGTGTAACGACACCACAGGTTTACAGGGGAGTGTAACACCACCACAGGTTTACAGGGGAGTGTAACACCACCACAGGTTTACAGGGGAGTGTAACACCACCACAGGTTTACAGGAGATTGTAACACCACCACAGGTTTACAGGGGAGTGTAACGACACCACAGGTTTAAAGGAGATTGTAACACCACCACAGGTTTACAGGGGAGTGTAACGACACCACAGGTTTACAGGGGAGTGTAACACCACCACAAGTTTACAGGGGAGTGTAACACCACCACAGGTTTACAGGGGAGTGTAACACCACCACAAGTTTACAGGGGAGTGTAACACCACCACAGGTTTACAGGAGATTGTAACACCACCACAGGTTTACAGGAGATTGTAACGCCACCACAAGTTTACAAGAGAAACAAGAACAATAAGATTATTCCCTGCTACACAACTTTACTCTGTCAACCACATGATCTGTCGATTGAATAAAGCGTTACTCTGCTGAATACATTAAAGTATGACCAGACAACAGACAAACCATTATTATTTGTTACGAAATGTCTCTCAAGATGTCAAAATCCATCGAATATGTCGCAACACGTGAGATGCTATAGGGGAGTGATGTAAAACACTCGACCGCATTGAGCGATGTGGCCAGTGCTTGTCTCTGATGTTAATAGTCAGCAGGACATAAAATCAGGATTGAACTGTGACAAAATGGAATTGAACCACAATAATTGCAGCTCCAAACTGTTGCGCTACCCACCAACCGACTGATCTCCTATGTGATTGTTTTCATCTTTTAGGTACCGTCAGTAGAGTAGTCATGACGCGCTATCTCGGCGATACGAGCTGGCTTTGAACGAGGGTTAAAACACAGCTTGAGGCTCAAGCTTGAGAATTCTCTTGCAGAAGCAAAGGAAATGTAGTACTTGTGATGTCCAAGTTGAGAGACGACAGAAGAAGAAGAGGCAGAAAATGATTGGAGAAACAGCAGAGGGTGTAGGGCTCACAGCAGAAAATGAAATGATGGTAAGTATTATTGACAAAATACACACAGAAATTGGAGACCATCAACTTGAAGATTTTGAAGTTTTGACTTTCTTGTAGACATAAAGGAACTGAAGTACACAACTAATGAAAAGAGATGCATTTATGGGGGAAGTTTTTATGATACAGACGTGCATGGCTTGCTGATGTTCAGTGAAATAATGGACTACCAAATGATACTGAAGACAAGAGCTGATGTTAGGAATTCCACTCCAGAGGACCGGCTTCGCTTCATTGTTCAGTATGAGGAGGGCGTATTTCCAGATGTGAGAGTTGGTCTTCATATCTGACTTTTACAAAATCCATTGCCAGCTATGAAAGGTCTTTTAGTTACAACTGATCCTGTCCTACCTGAGATCATCCATGAGACAGGAAAGATTGTCAGTCTTGTCTTTGCTGACTGTGGTGCGGAAGGTTACCGACAACTTACATTTTGAGGAACTAATCAATACATTTGCTGCAGCAATGGCTAGGAGAATTTCTCTTTAAAGTTACATAAATACATCTAAAGTATTACATCCAACTATTTCTTTTTCTTCATGTTGGATTTAATGTCCTAAAACTCAAAAATGTCCGTAAACTGGGTGACCGACCCTCTCACAAAACGTCGTGGGGAGGGGGGGGGGGCTAGGAGGGGACGGGAAACTGACTTTGTCCCCGGGCGCTGAAGTCCCTAACTACGCCTCTGAAAACGTGGAAACCTACCCTCCTGAAATCCCTAGCCACGCCTCTGAAAAGGTGGAAACCTACCCTCCTGAAATCCCTAGCTACGACTCTGAAAACGTGGAAACCTACCCTGCTGAAATCCCTAGCTACGTCTCTGAAAACGCTAAAACCTACCCTGCTGAAATCCCTAGCTACGTCTCTGAAAAAGTGACAACCTACCCTGCTGAAATCCCTAGCTACGTCTCTGAAAACGTTAAAACCTACCCTGCTGAAATCCCTAGCTACGTCTCTGAAAAAGTGACAACCTACCCTGCTGAAATCCCTAGCTACGTCTCTGAAAACGTTAAAACCTACCCTACTGAAATCCCTAGCTACGTCTCTGAAAACGTTAAAACCTACCCTGCTGAAATCCCTAGCTACGTCTCTGAAAAAGTGACAACCTACCCTGATGAAATCCCTAGCTACGCCTCTGAAAACGTGAAAACCTACCCTGCTGAAATCCCTAGCTACGCCTTTGAAAACGTGAAAACCTACCCTGCTGAAATCCCTAGCTACGCCTTTGAAAACGTGAAAACCTACCCTGCTGAAATCCCTAGCTATGCCTCTGAAAACGTGAGAACCTACCCTGTCCTTATTTTTGCTTTAAATATTCTCTTGAGCAGTGTGATCAGGTATGAGCTATCGATTGTTAATTTAGTTCCTCCTTGTTGATTGACGCAACATCTTCAGGTGAGTAAAAGGCACTGCGCTGGTCAAGCTCATCAAACACAGTGCTACCGTTGTTGTCATCACCTTTCTTTGCCGCTCCATCAACAAGGGACTGTCAACGTTTATACGCCACTTATTTCTTCCAAATGACGCAATCCTGGATTTTTCTGGGACACTCTGAAATCAATTACCTCCCCCCTGCATACCGTAGAGAGTCGACTTTCTGTGAGAGTGCAAGTCAAACACCTGACAGTTCAGTTAACTGCTACATGTTCGATTGTGTCACCCACCAACCGTCATTGCTGTCTCCCTTGATCCTAGCCTCCCCGATAAAGTCCTCGTGTGGCTACACACTACTGCCATTTGTAATAATTGCTTCATTGCAGCTATCACAAATGTCGTCATGTCCAATACATAATAATAGCATCTCAGTGTTAAATATAAACGTTCTATGTAATAGGCATGAAGATATATACATTGATTGCATTATCTAACATTGGAAAACATGCAGAATAGGCGTGACAATGCAGCCTTAAGACGTTTTCCGTGACATTTACTCATCCAATAGTGAAGGCATTGCTTGCTAAGAAAGAGTGCATTAAACACAATTATATTACAACTATTGATTTCCTTAGACTTGCTTTATTCTCCTACGTCTTCTTAGTATCCCTCCCTTTTTGTCTCTCTCCCTCTCTCCTGTCGCGTTCTTATTTGCTTTGTGTCCTGGTAGTTTTATTTCCGGTGTGTCTCCTGTTGATCTCACTTCCTGCCGGGAAATTCCTATTCACTAAAATTATAACAGTCTATTGATTTCCTTAATCACTCTCTCTCGGTCTATCTCCCTCTCTGTCTGTTTCCCTCTCATTCTCTTTATTGCTCTCTTATACAGACATTCTCTTGTATCTCCTGTTATTTCCTGTATGTCTTGTGTTGGTGTCACATCCGGCCGAGCTATTCGTTTTTCACTAACCGTGTTGGCTCCGAATATTAATTTCCTTTATTTTCAATCTTCTCTTGATCCAATCTTTTCTCTTCCTGCCATTTCCGGTAGCCAGACAAATGTTTGCAAGTGAAAACCTCGCAGTCTCCAAGTCTTACCCTCAATCGATGCCATCAGGCGAGCACGTAGCAGCTCCAGCCTACAGAATACCATGAGATGAGCTACACGTTTTAATTATTATTAATTATATGTCTGCGGACGTGGGGTCCATGTCAGGGCTTACAAGACTCAAGTGATGAAATAATAGAACGGATTTTTTTTCCCTTTCGTCTTCGTTGTCGGTCGTTTATTAATGGATTGTATAGCAGGATAACGTCGTAGGTCGTTTATTAATGGATTGTGTAGGAGGATTCCGTCGTAGGTCGTTTATTAATGGATTAACAGGATGTCGTCGTCGTTCTTTTATTAATGGATTAGCAGGCTGTCATCACCGGTCGTTTATTAATGGATTAGTAGGCTGTCGTCGTCGGTCGTTTATTAATGGATTAGCAAGATGTCATCGTCGGTCGTTTATTAATGGATTAGCAGGCTGTCGTCGTCGGTCGTTTATTAATGGATTAGCAAGATGTCATCGTCAGTCGTTTATTAATGGATTAGCAGGCTGTCATCGTCGGTCGTTTATTAATGGATTAGCAGGATGTCATCGTCGGTCGTTTATTAATGGATTAGCAGGCTGTCATCGTCGGTCATTTATTAATGGATTAGCAGGATGTCATCGTCTGTCGTTTAATAATGGATTAGCAGGATGTCATCGTCGGTCGTTTATTAATGGATTACCAGGATGTCATCGTCGGTCGTTTATGAATGGATTAGAAGGATGTCATCGTCGGTAGTTTATTAATGGATTAGCAGGATGTCATCGGAGGTCGTTTATTAATGGATTAGCAGGCTGTCATCGTCGGTCGTTTATTAATGGATTAGCAAGATGTCATCGTCGGTCGTTTATTAATGGATTAGCAGGCTGTCATCGTCGGTTGATTATTAATAGATTAGCAGACTGTCATCGTCAGTCGTTTATTAATGGATTAGCAGGCTGTCATCGTCGGTCATATATTAATGGATTAGCAGGATGTTATCGTCGGTCGTTTATTAATGGATTAGCAGGCTGTCATCGTCGGTCGTTTATTAATGGATTAGCGGGATGTATCGTCGGTCATTTATTAATGGATTAGCAGGCTGTCATCGTCGGTCATTTCTTAATGGATTAGCAGGATGTCATCGTCGGTCGTTTATTAATGGATTAGCGGGATGTCATCGTCGGTCGTTTATTAATGGATTAGCAGGATGTCATCGTTGGTCGTTTATTAATGGATTAGAAGGATGTCGTCGTCGGTCATATATTAATGGATTAGCAGACTGTCATCGTCGGTTGTTTATTAATGGATTAGCAGGATGTCATCGTCGGTCATATATTAATGGATTAGCAGGCTGTCATCGTCGGTCGTTTATTAATGGATTAGCAGGCTGTCATCGTCGGTCGTTTATTAATGGATTATTGGGATGTCATCGTCGGTCGTTTATTAATGTATTAGCAGGATGTCATCGTCGGTCGTTTATTAATGGATTAGCAGGATGTCATCCTCGGTCGTTGATTAATGGATTAGCAGGCTGTCATCGTCGGTCGTTTATTAATGGATTAGCAGGATATCGTCGTCGGTCATATATTAATGGATTAGCAGGCTGTCATCGTCGGTCGTTTATTAATGGATTAGCAAGATGTCATCGTCGGTCATATATTAATGGATTAGCAGGATGTTATCGTCGGTCGTTTATTAATGGATTAGCAGGATGTCATCGTCGGTCGTTTATTAATGGATTAGAAGGATGTCATCGTCGGTGTTATATTAATGGATAGAAGGATGTCATTGTCGGTCGTTTATTAATGGATTAGCATGATGTTATCGTCGGTCATATATTAATGGATTAGCAGGATGTCATCGTCAGTCGTTTATTAATGGATTAACAGGATGTCATCGTCGGTCATATATTAATAGATTAGCAGGATGTCATTGTCGGTCATTGAAGGCTATGTCTGAAAAGTGTTCCTTCTTGCAGTTTCCTCATATTCCAAGTCCGGCTTGTTGCAGGAGCTACTGAGTTAAGTGCTCTGTGCACACCGTGAGCTGTGTGTCTCATCCGTTTTAATCCTGCTTCGATATCCCGCTTGTTTACGATGAATGATGATATCGTATGACGGGGAACAGTTGGCTGTGTTCACTTTCTGCGCGGTTTCGCCTTATGTCTTTTGGCGTGTGCTGAGACTGCTACGATGGGGACTACAGTTAACTTTCTTTGTTTGGGGGATGAGTTAGTAATTCGGATGATTCCACTGGCACGGGCGGTTGAGCAATTATGGATTTTAATTCGTTTGCTGTTCGTTCGTTCGTTTTCGTCAGCTTTGACCTCTGACGAAGTCCCACCCACTCAATTTTGTGGGACTGAATTTTGCGTGTAAAGTCTGTTTTATCCCATTACAGGATGCCCCTCGCCATGCAGGCAGATTTACTCCGACTTCAGAGGTACTAATTTTTCGGGAATTAGTAAAACCCAGGTGTCCTTGCCTGGGTACGAACCCCGGCTGTTGCCGTGGTAAGCCAACCGCCTATAGATTGCGCTAACCGGACACCCATTCGTTTGCTGTGAGACCGAGGCCTTCCATAACCAATAACAATAACAAGTGGTTTAGTAGGAAGTTCACAGCACAATTTATAAACAGTTGCATTGATAATGAGTTGTGGACAGACTTGATCACAGTATCACGGTACATGATAACAGTGATGTGTCTCGATATGTGAAAGTGAATAATGGATAATCGGGGGAAACAAACAGCAAACAGAATGTTGAGAACGCTATGGACAGAGCAAGTGTGGACCTTCTACAAGTGGCCAAAAAAAAAGAGAGTACTTGAAGCCAACATCAAGACAAACAATCTCCATTTGTATCTGCCATATCATGAGAGGAGGCAGGGGGAAGGGTTCTGAAGTATCTTGTGACAAACCTGTTGTGGAAAACCTGAGGGAATAAGAGATCAGAGGAGGACAAAAAGAAAACATCCCAAACAGTGGTTTGTTAGGAAGTCAACAAAAGAATTGATAAACTACTGCAGAGGTTAATCTACATGTTGAAAAACAACACCACGGCACATGATGATGATGTTTGTTAAAGAGAGGAAGAAAAGAACACGGCTCAAGGGACATGGGAAATAGACGAACTGTGTGGAGACAACGTCACCTCGCAGCAGCAGGGCTGGAAGTTGACAGTGACACACAGCTGATGGCTTGCGACAAGATCGGTGAACCAGAACCATCCAGACGTTACTCCGCGGTGCCACCAGTAACAGATTAGGTACAAATAATAATACATAAATATTATTATATGGGGAACTTCCGAGGCGATAATAGGGAATAATAGAACAAAGAAGTATGTGTTAGCACTCGGAAAAATTGACAGACAAACAACAATAGAAAAAAACGAAGAACAATATATAGTCCGAAGTGGGATCGAACCCGTACTCAGTGGCACCGCGCCTTGCCACGAGAAGCCGAACGCTTGGCACGTTCGATCCCACTTCGGACTATATATTGTTCTTCGTTTTTTTCTATTGTTGTTTGTCTGTCAATTTTTCCGAGTGCTAACACATACTTCTTTGTTCTATTATTCCCCAGTAACAGATTAACCTGTCTAGTTTGGCCAAGGGAGTAGGGATTGAAGAGGGAAGACAACCCGGTACTAAAAAATAACATACTGAAGTCGGATGTGTTGGTCCGAAAGGCACACATATCACAGTTTAACTGCAAACCACAAGACAACGCAGTCACACAACTTAACGTCTTGTAACGAGCGAATGATGAGATGGTGTATACCTTTAGTCATTGGCTGAATCCAAGCATACGGACTAATTGCATTCATATTGTTCTCGCCATCGCTTTCGGGTAATGGTCGGCATTACAATAGCTCTTTTTTTAATTGAGAAACCCGGAAGTGACTCACCAGGTTGGTTGAAACGAATGGCTCTCGATCGGGATCAAACTCGAGTTCGATTTCTTCATGAGATCAGTTCGCTAGCCACAACTTTACCAAGTTCAAGCCAGACACATCAAACATTCACACAAATATTGATTGATCTTGTAATAACGTAAGACATCTCTCTTTCTCTTCATTAGAGTATATTCGCGCCATCTTTATATTCACCTCATTTTAAGTTATCAATTAGATCTCACCTTTAAAAAAATCCAATTAATTACTCCTTACCAACACAGCATTGTTAATTTGGTGGCCAACCACGCAAACCTGACACACGTGACCCTTAATCTTCTTGGCATGCGATTACCTGGCACACCTGTCGACCAGGTATCGCGTGATGCTAGAGAAACTAGTTTGGCTAGCACTCAAGCTTGCAGCCATAGTTAGAGGCGCTCTGTACACGTGAGCCAACGAGGGACTTGCTAGCTTCTCGAATATTTTTGTTCAGTGGAGAAGGCGGGATCTAGTGCGTTATCAGGTGGACAACTCTTGCATTATTTCTTAACATTGAGACTGCTGTCATCAATTATCGCTTTCTTCCCTTGATTAAAAGAATCAATTAATTTTTCCCTTTGCGTGGTCCGCTGGGGGGGGGGGGGGGGGGGGGGGGGAGGGGGGCAGTAGGGTACCAGCTGCAGGAGTTAGCTGCTCTTTGTTGAGCCTTCAGTGTTTGTTTCTGTCTGTGTGTGTGTATATGTGATAGAGCGTCGTCTGCCCGTCTATTTACTATTCACCTATTAGTGTGTTCTGAATTAGATGAGCAACCATTTGGATTCAGGAAAAACAGTGGGACAAAAGAAGCCATATTCAACATGAGAACATTTATTGAAAAGTACACAGAAGTAAACAAACCAATATATGCCTGCTTTATAGACTACACCAAAGCTTTCCATGGAATACACCATAACCATATAGACTGCCTAAGGATATAAATCTAGACGACACAGACATACGACTAATATGTAATTTGTACTGGGAGCAAACAGCAATACTAAAATATAACAAGGAGAACTCTACATCCATGGACATAAAAAGAGGAGTAAGACAAGGATGCATCATATCACCAAGCTTGTTCAATCTATACACTGAACAAATCTTTAAAAACATCTCAGAGATACCAGGCCTAAACATTAATGGAAAGATAATCAATAGCCTAAGATATGCTGATGATACTGTTCTACTAGCAGAAAATCCTAAAGACCTACAACAATTGCTTAATATGATAAACATAACAAGCAAAAAATATGGACTAGAAATGAATATCAAAAAGACTAAAACTATGATTATAAACGAAGAAAATTCTCAAGACATCCAATAAAATATCACAGTTGAGGGAATACATCTGGAGACAGTCCAGAGCTACAACTACCTGGGACATACTATAACCAATGATGGAAAATGCAAAACTGAAATAAACAAAAGAATAGATATGGCAAAAAGTAATTTTAATGCCATGAAAAATATACTAGCAACAAAACAAATATCAACAGGGCTGAAACTAAGAATGGCAAAATGTTACATCTTCTCAATATTCCTGTATGGTGCAGAAACATGGACGTTAGACAAGAAAACAGAACAGAAAATTGAAGCCTTTGAAATGTGGATTTATAGAAGAATAGGTAGAATTGGATGGAAACAAAATATAACAAACGATGAAGTTTTAAAACAACTGAAAATAAAAAGAGAACTACTAAATATAATTAAGACAAGACAAATGACATTTTTTGTGCATGTTAAAAGACACAATAGCCTACTAAAAGTAATATTGGAAGGAAAAATACAAGGTAAAAGAGGCAGAGGCAGACCAAGACTAACATGGACGAGTAACATCAAAAGATGGACAAGTCAATCTATGTGAGCCTGCACCATCAAAGCAAGAAACAGAGTAGAATGGCGATCCATGGCAGCCAACCTTCGTTGCGGAGAAGGCACGCGATGATGATGATTAGTGTGTTCTAGAACTTGCCTGTCTGCATTGCTACCAACCAGCCTGTGTTATTGTACAGACGTATTGTCATTATATTTGTATACGTTCTTATTGATAAGTTAGGCCGTCTGACTTACTTGACTCATTGTTCACTAATTAAATTGAACTTACACACGTAAACGTGTCTGGTGTTTTTAACCCTAGCTCTGCCAATGTTATGGTGTTTAACGAGATATGTCCCAGCAGGGTCATTAATTAAAAACAAAAAAAAAACTATCTTTACAACACATATTTTACCATTGCTGGTTTATGTCTGAGGGCTTACGAGAGGGATAAAGGCCGCTTAGTCAAAGCAGTCGCCACGACGTGAGAGGCTCCGAATTTCTATTTCACCCCCGAGATTTAAAAAAAAATCACTTCTGTCTACCCCATGTTTCGAACACCGTACAACTGCTTTTGAGACAACGAAACAGTGGCTTTAGCCGCACGGCCACGCGATCCTCAGGTAAGTAACTAATATTGAGTTAATTAACCAATTTTTTTTGTACAATCAGTAGAAGGAAACTCTTTGTACAGAGCTTCCCAGCAGGAGTCAATCTGATGATCAGAAGAAGCCCACCCCCGTCGAGCAAGTGTTTCGGTATTAGCTTCTTGACACTCTAGGGCAGGTGGGCCCGCCTGGGTCATAACTCCCAGGCGTCGACCTCCTGCTGCATTGCCTCTACGGCTTACAGAGTATCTTCGGCACACAATAACTACACATAATACACAAAACATTCGAAAATAGTTTAATTAACCTAACCTGAGGCTTACATTGTATGTTCGGCACAAAATAACTACACTTAATACGCAAAAGAATACACAAGAATTCACAAGCTCTTTATTGAGCTAATATCATCTTCCTTTCACCAACATGGAAGATACATTCCCTATCATAACTCCATTATATTAATGTCATATTTGTAATGAGCTTGAGTGGCTGAGTGTTAGGGCGCTCACTTCCTGATCAGAATGGGCCAGGTTCAATTCCCAGAAATGGCAATATTTGTTCGGAATTTATCTAGCTACACATATTTTTCTGGGAGGTATAGACGGTCTGGCGTAATCTGACCACATAACTCAAAAATCTGGCCATCAAATTCACCCATTCGCTTAGATAGGCAGCGAGGAAACCTTTACATGACACAAACATACATGGCGGTTAATACAAGTTAATACAAGTTAACACAAGTTAATACAAGTTAATACAAGTTAATACAAGTTAACACAAGTTAATACAAGTTAATATAAGTTAATACAAGTTAACACAAGTTAATACAAGTTAATACAAATTAATACAAATTAATACAAGTTAACACAAGTTAATACACGTTAATACAAGTTAATAAAAGTTGGCACAATTTAATACAAGTTAACACAAGTTAATACAAGTTAATAAAATTAATACAAATTAATATAAGCAAAAACAAGTTAAACACTCCCACTAATGCTTTCCCATCTTCCTTGAGTGGGATTTCTTCCCCGTCGTCTCTCTCTTTCAGCTCTCTCTCTATATATATATCTCATTCTTACCTCTTCTCTCAGCTCTCTCCCTCTCAGCTGTCTCTCTCACTCTCTCTATCTCACGCTTACCTCTTCTCTCAGCTCTCCCCCTCTCAGCTGTATCTCTCTCTATCTCATTCTTACCTATTCTCTCAGCTCTCTCCTTCTAGCTGTCTCTCTCTCACTCTCTCTATCTCACTCTTACCTATTCTCTCAGCTCTCTCCCTCTCAGCTGTCTCTCTCTCACTCTCTCTTTCTCACTCTTACCTCTTCTCTCAGCTCTCTACCTCTCAGCTGTCTCTCTCTCTATCTCACTCTTACCTCTTCTCTCAGCTCTCTACCTCTCAGCTGTATCTCTCTCTCACTCTTTCTATCTTACTCTTACCTCTTCTCTCAGCTCTCTCCCTCTCAGCTGTCTCTCTCTCTCTATCTCAATCTTACCTCTTCTCTCAGCTGTCTCTCTCTCTATCTCACTCTTACCTCTTCTCTTAGCTCTCTCCCTCTCAGCTCTCTCTCTATCTCACTCTTACCTCTTCTCTCAGCTCTCTCCCTCTCAGCTGTCTCTCTCTCTCTCTCTCTCTCTCTGTTCCATTCATTCTACTATCTGACTTTCAACGCCCCAGACATGACAGTTCCAAACTTCTCACTCTCCAGGCTCTCCTGGAAGTTCCACTTTCTATAACTTTCCCGCTGACCTTCCTCAGATGTTTCCTGCCATGAGTCTACACCTGTACATTTAATGTCCAATCGCTGTTTGTTTCTATGCTCATTTTCCTCATTGACCGGCAGGTCATGAATGTTACTGTGCCAGCTGCTTGTCTATAATATTCATCTTTTAAGCTCTCTTTATATGAAATTGTTAACTGTGCCCTTGTCACTTACTTTATTTTCTTATTTTTTTTTGGCTAAAGCACATTATAACACATCTCTTTACAGATACAAGAACATTGTCAAATGTCAATATATCATCACTATCACTTAGGGCCGTGTCCGCATCGAAGGCTACCATTGAGCGACATTGCGCTCTGTCTTTTGCTTTGATGGTGCTGGTTGTCATAAGTTGCCTTGTCCATTTCTTGATGTTACTCGTCCATGTTAGTCTTGGTCTGCCTCTGCCTCTTTTACCTTGTATTTTTCCTTCCAAGATTACTTTTAGTTGGCTGTTGTGTCTTTTAACATGGCCCATAAATCACATTTGTGTTGTTTGAATTGTATTTAGAAGTTCTCTTTTCATTTTTAGTTGTTTTAAGACGTCATCGTTTGTTTTCCATTCTTTCCATTCAATTCTACCTACCCACATTTCAAATGCCCCAATTTTCTGTTCTGTTTTCTTGTCTAATGGGCATGTTTCTGCACCAAACAGAAATGTTAAGAAGCTCAAACATTTTGCTATTCTTAGTTCTAGCCCTGTTGTTATTTATTTTGATGTTAGTATATTTTTCATGACATTAAAATTACTTTGTGCCATTCCGATTCTTTTGTTTATTTCAGTTTTACATTTTCCATCACTGGTAATCACTGGTTAAAGGTAGATTTAGCTCTGAACTGTCTCCTGGTCTATTCCTTCAACTTTGATATCTCCTTGTAGGTTTTGAGTAAATATAAGTGTTTACAAATGTACATATTCTGAATCTTTATTCATTTCCTATTAAATTCATGTTGATAATTACTTGGTAGATTTGATTTTTATGAAACCAAGCATCCAGCCAATAAAAATGAATGTGCACACTGACCTCAGTATCTGGTATGTAGGGTTCTTGCAGACACGCTTGGCGGCAGCTCCACATGGAACTCACAAGTCTCTAAAGGGAATTCTGGGGAATCAAGACTCATCCACGTCAAAGAGCAGCTTCCAGCTGTTGCAGAGTAGCTGGAGAAGCTTGCCTGTAGACTCTGCATGCAAGCTCGTCACACAGATGTTCTACAGGGTCCGTGTCTGGTGAGAGGACAGGCCAATGGTCACAATGTCCTGCTAGTGTAGATATTGTTGAGTAATGTGTGCGGCTAGCACTCGTGCTTTATCCTGCTAGTGTAGATATTGTTGAGTAATGTGTGCGGCTAGCACTCGTGCTTTATCCTGCTGGTGTAGATATTGTTGAGTAATGTGTGCGGCTAGCGCTTGTGCTTTATCCTGCTGGTGTAGATATTGTTGAGTAATGTGTGCGGCGAGCGCCAGTGCTTTATCCTGCTGGTGTAGATATTGTTGAGTAATGTGTGCGGCGAGCGCCAGTGCTTTATCCTGCTGGTGTAGATATTGTTGAGTAATGTGTGTAGCTAGCGCTAGTGGATTATCATGCTAGTGTAGATATTGTTGAGTAATGTGTGCGGCTAGGACTCGTGCTTTATCCTGCTAGTGTAGATATTGTTGAGTAATGTATGTAGCTAGCGCTAGTGGATTATCATGCTGGTGTAGATATTGTTGAGTAATGTGTGTGGCTAGTGTTCGTGCTTTATCCTGCTGGTGTAGATATTGTTGAGTAATGTGTGCGGCTAGCGCTAGTGCATTATCATGCTGGTGTAGATATTGTTGAGTAATGTGTGTGGCTAGTGTTCGTGCTTTATCCTGCTGGTGTAGATATTGTTGAGTAATGTGTGCGGCTAGCGCTAGTGCATTATCATGCTGGTGTAGATATTGTTGAGTAATGTGTGCGGCGAGTGCCAGTGCTTTATCCTGCTATTGTAGATATTGTTGAGTAATGTGTGCGGCTAGTGCCAGTGCTTTATCCTGCTAGTGTAGATATTGTTGAGTAATGTGTGCGGCTAGCATTAGTGCATTATCATGCTGGTGGATATTGTTGAGTAATGTGTGCGGCTAGTGTTAGTGCTTTATCCTGCTGGTGTAGATATTGTTGAGTAATGTGTGCGGATAGCGCTAGTGCATTATCATGCTGGTGTAGATATTGTTCAGTAATGTGTGCGGCTAGTGCTAGTGCATTGTCATGCTGGTGTAGATATTGTTGAGTAATGTGTGCGGCTAGCGCTAGTGAATTATCATGCTGGTGTAGATATTGTTGAGTAATGTGTGCGGCTAGCGCTCGTGCTTTATCCTGCTAGTGTAGATATTGTTGAGTAATGTGTGCGGCTAGCGCTAGTGCATTATCATGCTGGTGTAGATATTGTTGAGTAATGTGTGCGGCTAGCGCTAGTGCATTATCATGCTGGTGTAGATATTGTTCAGTAATGTGTGCGGATAGCTCCAGTGCTTTATCATGCTGGTGTAGATATTGTTGAGTAATGTGTGCGGCGAGCGCCAGTGATATATCCTGCTATTGTAGATATTGTTGAGTAATGTGTGCGGCTAGCGCTCGTGCTTTATCCTGCTAGTGTAGATATTGTTGAGTAATGTGTGCAGCTAGCGCTAGTGCATTATCATGCTGGTGTAGATATTGTTGAGTAATGTGTGCGGCGAGCGCCAGTGCTTTATCCTGCTATTGCAGATATTGTTGAGTAATGTGTGCGGCTAGCGCTCGTGCTTTATCCTGCTGGAGAAGCTGCAATTCTGAATAATCTGTGTACACAGGGGCAACAGTGCATCAAGAAGCTGAATATTTATATAGAATCAAATAGTATTTCCCGGATGTCTAGTCCATATGACATGTTGCTCTGTCCATTGCGAGCGGTGCTGATGATGTCTGTGGGTCAAGTTTGGCCCAAGGTCGTCTTGCAGTAAAGCATCTATCTCCGAATCGTCTTATGGCTGTCATTCAAGACATTTGTCCACATCTACCCACTATTGTTTTTGTTGTTTGACTTGCCCACATCTACCCATTCTTATTCTTGTTGTTTGACTTGCCCACATCTACCCATTCTTGTTCTTGTTGTTTGACTTGCCCACGTCTACCCACTATTGTTCTTGCAGTTTGCCTTGCCCACGTCTACCCATTATTGTTCTTGTTGGTTGACTTGCCAACGTCTACCCACTATTGTTTTTACTGTTGGACTTGCCCATGTCTACCCACTATTGTTCTTGCTGTTTGACTTGCCCATGTCTACCCACTATTGTTCTTGCTGTTTGACTTGTCAACATCTACCCACTATTGTTCTTGCTGTTTGACTTGTCAACATCTACCCACTATTGTTCTTGCTGTTTGACTTGCCCACATCTACCCACTATTGTTCTTGCTGTTTGACTTGCCCATGTCTACCCACTATTGTTCTTGCTGTTTGACTTGCCCATGTCTACCCACTATTGTTCTTGCTGTTTGACTTGTCAACATCTACCCACTATTGTTTTTACTGTTGGACTTGCCCATGTCTACCCACTATTGTTTTTGCTGTTGGACTTGCCCACGTCTATCCACTATTGTTCTCGTTGTTTGACTTGCCCACGTCTACCCATTATTGTTTTTGCTGTTGGACTTGCCCACATCTACCCACTATTGTTTTCGTTGTTTGAGTTGCCCATGTCTACCCACTATTGTTTTTCTTGTTTGACTTGCCCATGTCTACCCACTATTGTTTTTGCTGTTGGACTTGCCCACATCTACCCACTATTGTTTTCGTTGTTTGACTTGCCCATGTCTACCTACTATTGTTTTTGTTGTTTGATTTGCCCACGTCTACCCACTATTGTTTTTGCTGTTGGACTTGCCCACATCTACCCACTATTGTTTTCGTTGTTTGACTTGCCCATGTCTACCTACTATTGTTTTTGTTGTTTGATTTGCCCACGTCTACCCACTATTGTTTTTGCTGTTTGACTTGCCCATGTCTACCCACTATTGTTTTTGCTGTTGGACTTGCCCACGTCTACCCACTATTGTTTTTGCTGTTGGACTTGCCCACGTCTACCCACTATTGTTTTTGCTGTTTGACTTGCCCACGTCTACCCACTATTGTTTTTGCTGTTGGACTTGCCCACGTCTACCCACTATTGTTCTTGCTGTTTGACTTGCCCACATCTATCCATTATTGTTCTTGCTGTTTGACTTGCCCACATCTACCCATTATTGTTCTTGCTGTTTGACTTGCCCACCTGTACCCATTATTGTTTTTGCTGTTTGACTTGCCCACATCTACCCACTACTGTTCTCGTTGTTTGACTTGTCCACATCTACCCATTATTGTTCTTGTTGTTTGACTTACCCACATCTACCCATTATTGTTCTTGTTGTTTGACTTGACCACATCTACCCATTATTGTTCTTGCTGTTTGACTTGCTCACATCTACCCATTATTGTTCTTGTTGTTTGACTTGCCTACGTCTACCCATTATTGTTGTTGTTGTTAGTCTTGCCCACATCTACCCATTATTGTTCTTGTTGGTTGACTTGCCAATGTCTACCCACTATTGTTCTTGTTGTTTGACTTGCCCACGTCTACCCATTATTGTTCTTGTTGTTTGACTTGCCCACATCTACCCATTATTGTTCTTGTTGGTTGACTTGCCAATGTCTACCCACTATTGTTCTTGTTGTTTGACTTGCTCACATCTACCCATTATTGTTCTCGTTGTTTGCCTTGCCCACATCTATCCATTATTGTTCTTGTTGTTTGACTTGCCCACATCTATCCATTATTGTTCTCGTTGTTTGACTTGTCCACATCTACCCATTATTGTTCTCGTTGTTTGACTTGCCCACGTCTACCCATTATTGTTCTCGTTGTTTGACTTGTCCACATCTACCCATTATTGTTCTCGTTGTTTGACTTGCCCACGTCTACCCACTATTGTTCTTGTTGTTTGACTTGCCCACCTGTACCCATTATTGTTCTTGTTGTTTGACTTACCCACATCTACCCACTATTGTTCTTGTTGTTTGACTTGCTCACATCTACCCATTATTGTTCTCGTTGTTTGCCTTGCCCACATCTACCCATTATTGTTCTTGTTGTTTGACTTGTCCACATCTACCCATTATTGTTCTCGTTGTTTGACTTGTCCACATCTACCCATTATTGTTCTTGTTGTTTGACTTGCCCACATCTACCCATTATTGTTCTTGTTGTTTGACTTGTCCACATCTACCCATTATTGTTCTTGTTGTTTGACTTGTCCACATCTACCCATTATTGTTCTCGTTGTTTGACTTGTCCACATCTACCCATTATTGTTCTTGATGTTTGACTTGCCCACATCTACCCATTATTGTTCTTGTTGTTTGACTTGTCCACATCTACCCACTATTGGTCTCGTTGTTTGACTTGTCCACATCTACCCATTATTGTTCTTGTTGTTTGACTTGTCCACATCTACCCATTATTGTTCTCGTTGTTTGACTTGCCCACGTCTACCCACTATTGTTCTTGTTGTTTGACTTGTCCACATCTACCCACTATTGGTCTCGTTGTTTGACTTGTCCACATCTACCCATTATTGTTCTTGTTGTTTGACTTGCCCACGTCTACCCACTATTGGTCTCGTTGTTTGACTTGTCCACATCTACCCATTATTGTTCTTGTTGTTTGACTTGCCCACGTCTACCCACTATTGCTCTCGTTGTTTGACTTGTCCACATCTACCCACTATTGTTCTCGTTGTTTGACTTGTCCACATCTACCCATTATTGTTCTTGTTGTTTGACTTGCCCACGTCTACCCACTATTGGTCTCGTTGTTTGACTTGTCCACATCTACCCACTATTGTTCTCGTTGTTTGACTTGCCCACATCTACCCATTATTGTTCTTGTTGTTTGACTTGCCCACGTCTACCCATTATTGTTCTTGTTGTTTGACTTGCCCACGTCTACCCATTATTGTTCTCGTTGTTTGACTTGCCCACGTCTACCCACTATTGTTCTTGTTGTTTGACTTGTCCACATCTACCCACTATTGGTCTCGTTGTTTGACTTGTCCACATCTACCCATTATTGTTCTTGTTGTTTGACTTGCCCACGTCTACCCACTATTGCTCTCGTTGTTTGACTTGTCCACATCTACCCACTATTGTTCTCGTTGTTTGACTTGTCCACATCTACCCATTATTGTTCTTGTTGTTTGACTTGCCCACGTCTACCCACTATTGGTCTCGTTGTTTGACTTGTCCACATCTACCCACTATTGTTCTCGTTGTTTGACTTGCCCACATCTACCCATTATTGTTCTTGTTGTTTGACTTGCCCACGTCTACCCACTATTGGTCTCGTTGTTTGACTTGCCCACGTCTACCCACTATTGTTCTCGTTGTTTGACTTGTCCACATCTACCCACTATTGTTCTCGTTGTTTGACTTGTCCACATCTACCCACTATTGTTCTTGTTGTTTGACTTGCCCACGTCTACCCACTATTGTTCTCGTTGTTTGACTTGTCCACATCTACCCACTATTGTTCTCGTTGTTTGACTTGCCCACGTCTACCCACTATTGTTCTCGTTGTTTGACTTGTCCACATCTACCCACTATTGTTCTTGTTGTTTGACTTGTCCACATCTACCCATTATTGTTCTTGTTGTTTGACTTGCCCACGTCTACCCACTATTGGTCTCGTTGTTTGACTTGTCCACATCTACCCACTATTGTTCTCGTTGTTTGACTTGCCCACATCTACCCATTATTGTTCTTGCTGTTTGACTTGTCTGGCGAGGAATACTCCTGAGTTGACTCAGTACAATATAATGATCTAACTAGGGGTAGTAACTCGTGGTTGGCCACTCCGAAGTCTGTCACGGGTACTATCAGTGGTTCGGTAACGTTCATTCAGACGTACGTTTGTGCTGTGGTGGCAATGGCTAGCGAACTCATTCCGGTCTCCAACATATCAATGGCTCGATAGCGGTCGTTTTCAGATAGTCATGGCATCCCAACCACATGTAATGAGTGTTTTGTCTGAACGGCCTTTTTACCCCGAGTGTATAGCCACAACGTGTGTACATGTTCAGGGTCATAGCTATTGGGAGTTTTGTTTTACGTGTAACTTTCATTGTTTTCATGTTGTCTGTACAAAAACACGTGGTTTGAATCGTGCACTTTTCATTCCAGAACCCTACCTCATGACAAACACGTGGAAAATCTATTCCCACACTTTTATTTACATTTGACACTCTGTTCCTGGATCTGTAAAGTAGTGAGTTATTAATGTGCTGCAGTATATTTATGTTTTCTTGTTTGTCATACTTACAATATATTCTCTGCTGCCTCTTCCTTTTCTCTTACTCTACTACACTTGACTGTTTGTCTGCTAATATAACTATTTATTTGCCTGAATGTATCTCTTAACTGCCTATCCACCTACCTTTCTGACAGCCAGTCTGACTGTACATTTGTCTGTTTATTTATCTGCCTGACTATGCCCGTGTATCTCTACTTGCCTGCCCACTTTTCTGCCTGGCAATCATTCTGACATTTCATGTGTATGTCTGCTTGCCTTTCTGTCTGATTGCCTTTCTGTCTGATTGCCTTTCTGTCTGATTTCCTCTCTGTTTGTGTGTCTATCACAAGTGAATTTTGTGCATACTAAATTACGTCATTAGAGACAAAAGGTAAGAAGACAAAAGTAAAGACATTTAAGAAATAATCATCACCATCTGGAAGCATAAAAATAAAATAGAACAATCTGAAACAAGTGCAACGCTTCAAATACTTGGGCATAATAATAACATCAGATGGAATATGCACCACATAAATAAAGAGCAGACTAGCTCAGGCCAAAATAGCAGTTCAGAAAATGAAAAACATCTTATGCAACAAGTCTATGTCAATAGAAGTGACAAAGAGAGTTCATTGGTGTTATATAGAGCCAGTTCTGACATATGGAAGCGAATAATGGACAGTAAACAAACAAATGAAAAGATGACTAGAGGCCGCGGTCGACAAAGAGAGAAAATTTTGGATGGCTTGGTGTCATGGCATGACAAACAGTCAACAACAGAACTTATACGATGCACTGTTTATAGAAGATTGTGGAAGGACACGATCGCCTACGCCAACCGGTATGGCACATGATGATGATGAGAGACAAACAAAAATGTCTCCTTTTTCAATCTGCAGGAACTACACCCACTATTGAAGTCGACATCAGTAAAGAGAGAAATATGAGTGAGTGGTTACTAGAGTTAGACCTCCTCTCCTACAATACCTGTCCGTCTAGTCTACTAGTCAATCATCTGTAGACAAAGACAGCAACCAAATGTCAGTTACCTTTTATTAATTGGTAACAAAGGATACACTAGGTCAGTGTCAAGAGCACTCTATGTGGCCATTAGTTTGCTAGAAGCTTATCCTCCGATTGAGAAATACGAGAAGACACCAGCAATGAGATTCTATCCGCGTACTCTCTGAGCATTCTCATCCCGGCTTCTAATCACACTCAAGAGTGCGTTTAGCCCAGGAATTAGAGACAGGGATAATCTCGTCAAGGTGCACGTGGCCTGAAGATTAGCAGCAAGGATAATGAGCTGAGGCTGTGCTAATTGCTGGTTAGGCGAATCAATGTTCGACGTATGAAAGCCGCAGAACGGCTTCTCCTTGGCAGTCGCTATGACACTACATGTTGTGACTGACAAAATAAACCACGCTGATTCCTTGAAGTAATATCTCGTGTCTATATTTATACAAGAGATGTTGTGGCAGTTAAAGTCAATGTATTGCAGCTGTAACCATACTTTCCATTGTAAGTGATGAATACAAGCTTAATTCGCAACCGAGAGTAAAATAATAGGAAGATCAACTCAGATTATTGGATAGAAACATGGACAAATAATGTGATAACAAGAGATAAGTGAACACAATAAACCAATGACCGTCTTCAGCTATACGCCCTTAACCTGTGACAAACCTAGTGACGTATATATATGGCCCTTTTCGTCTTGTCAGACGGTCTAGTGGAGGCTATTGCGTATTTTTTTTAGGTATTGTTTTTGCCGAACATCTTCTCTCGTGGCTAATTCTACCAATGTTTGACAAACACACGCGGTCACATAATGAACAGGTCAGGCTCGCTGGTATACAGGGTTTACCATCCTTTTTCATGACTCTCTTCTCTTCTAAGTCCTGTCTTAGCACAGTCTCAAATGTTGTTATACCGTTCCTTATACGTGCTCTCCATGATGTGCGATCACTTGCCAGATGTTGCCAGTCGTTTTCACAGATGGCGAAGTCTTTCAGAGATGATTTGCAGATATCTCTATATCGTAGTTTAGGTCTGCCGATTTGTCGTTTTCCGTGTTTTAGCTCGCCATATAGTATTTGCCTAGGAATGCGTTTTTCTTCCATCCGTTGGACATGCCCCAGCCATCTTAGCCTTCGACTTCTGAGCATCGACATGATTGTTAGGGTCTTAGCACGTTGCAGGACAGTTAAGTTGGTTATTTTGTCCTGCCATTTGATGTGCATTATTTTGCGGAGACATCGCATGTGGAAGACATTTAGTCTTTTTTCCTGGTTTGAGTATGTTGTCCAGGTTTCGGATCCATATAGTGGTGTGCTAAGCACACATGTTTGATATATTAAGAGTTTAGTCTTTCGAGTTAGTTTCGTGTTGTTCCATGCCCTTTTTGTGAGTTTGCCGAAGGTCGTAGCTGCCTTACCAATTCGACAGTTTATTTCTTCATCAAGAGAGATGGTTTGCGTAACTGTGGATCCAAGATATGTAAATTTCTGTACTGATTCTAGTGGGCAGTCTTTTAGAGTAATAGATAGAGATTTGAAGTCACCTTGATTTAGTATTACTGTCTTCTGAACATTAATTGACAGTGAAAAAAGGTCGCATGCTTTATCCAGGTTGTTGATCAGCGACTGTAGGGTGGCCTCACTATGAGCGACTAGGGCTGCATCGTCAGCAAATAAAAATTCTTTAAGTAGGGCAACATTTGTTTTGGTTTTTGCTCTTAGTCGTGCTAGGTTGAACAGTGAGCCATCTGGTCTAGTGCGAATGTAAATATCTCCTGAGCTGTTTTCAGCTAGTGACGTGGCATTGAATAAATCTTTAATTTGACATAACGTTTTTAAAATGAAGGATACGGACTAGCCTAGAATGATTTTAAAATGGGGTATGACGACAAACTCTGAAAGATAATTATAAGGAAGTAGGCAGAGGATATTACACAGACAAATTGTGACATAGAGATAGTACATGTATAACCAAAGTGGCAACAAATTGTGTATGTACACTTATTAAGTGAATCAATGTCCAAAAGATGAAGAAACGAATATATAAAAGATTAAATGAAAACAATAAAGATGAATATAATGGGAGTGACAAGACAAGCAGGAAGTTGTAGCGAACAGAAGCACCAAAGTTAGTATAGGTGTCGAGCTATAAGGGGAAACTGGTGGACTATCATGGGCCACGTGCTCGACGACAGAAAACTCTCGCAGCAGATGAGTGAACACAGAACGACAGAACACAAAAACAGGAAGATCCAAAGAAGCTCTAAAAATATAGACTAGTAGATCAGGATGTTTTTGTTTTTTTTAAAATGAATAGATGGGAACAAATTATCATTATACGCATCAGAACAGGACACAACCGAGTCCACAGTCACATGTATACACAACTCAAGATCGGCACCTCAACTACTTGTACATGTGGACAGGTGCCCCAGACTGCTGAACACATACTTCAAGACTGCACTGAATATAGTAGACTGAGGAAAATCCATCGGCCCATAGATACAACACTACAGACAAAACTATATGGGCCACTGCAAGAATTACAAAAGACAGTAACATTTATACAGGAAACGACATTGCAGATATAGACAATACTTCAGGCGAACGATAGAATGATAGACAGAGAGGGCTCAAATTATTGCTCAAGTACAAAACAAGGGGGAGCCGCGATAGCTCAGTGGTTAGTGAACTGGACTACAAAGGACAAGGGGTAGGGTTCGATCCCAACCGACGGCTTCCGGTTCACCCAGCCTTAAATGGGTACCGGATTTTTTCTGGGAAAGTAAAGCAGCACGGGCGTAATACCGACCACATTACCCCCAAAAAAATCATGTGCTGAAGGTCTGTAAAATATAGGGTCACTAACACCATATTTCCCTATACGCCACTTGGCGTGACGGAGGTACTTTACTACTACAAAACAAGGCCTACCGAATAATCAGCCATACGTAGATAGTTAAGTTTTTTGGCTGAGTGGAGCTATCTCAACAACACACCACATCCTTGTGGACGATGTTGTAAATAGAATAGTAAGGGGAGAGTCTAGGATTCGTTATAGACCCGGAAACTGACAGAAATATTGTCATTATTAGCCTCAAATATTCATCAGAAGTTGTATTGGTAGACATAGAAAGGGGCCGTAAATAGATTATACATACAATACATGTACTAGGCAACACCACCATCAATGAAAATTAATGCAGAAATTATTTAAATACATACAAAACACAATTAAAGATATAAATAAAAGAAATATGTACGATAATTGAGTGAAAAAGAGAGACTTTAACACACAACAAACTATTGGCAGGACAGAGTTAGAAGAATATAATTAGGAGCACTTAAAGTCCAAGAGAGTAAGAGAAATTCTGAAACGTCAGCCAACTCTTAGCATTCCTCCCATGTAATAAAAGATTATCAGTAGAAAACAAACATTCGCCTAACACTGAGTGTCACAGATTCAAACATTCAGTGTCACAGATTCAAACACTGAGTGTCACAGATTCAAACATTGAGTGTCACAGATTCAAACACTGAGTGTCACAGATTCAAACATTGAGCGTCACAGATTCAAACATTCAGTGTCACAGATTCAAACTAATAATAATAAACAAATAATATACATCAGTTAAAGGATTCAATGAATACAGGAATGCGTGAAGAACAGGTTGGGGTTAGAAAAGGGAGAAGCTGTCTTGACCACAATTTTATTCTACTACTTATATTGGAGGAACACACTGAAAAGCAGAAACCTTTTGTACTTAACTTCATCGACTTCAAAAACGCATTTGACAGTATTCATCGAGATTCTTTGTGGAAAATTCTGAAGCAATATGGCTTACCATCAAAAATCATAAATATTATTAAAGACATGTATGATGGTTACACATGTGCAGTTCGAACAGAGGAAGGACTGAGTGAATGTTTTCCAATAGAAACTGGGGTTAAACAAGGATGTATTTTATTGCCCTTGTTATTTGGAGTTGTTATTGACTTCACAATGAAGAAATGCTGCTCTGGTAACAAAGGCATCGAATGGATAAAAGGAAACCATTTGGATGACTTCGACTTTGCTGATGACATAGTTCTCATCAGCAGCCAGATAAAAACGATGCAGGAAAACACAAATGAACTATCATCAAAAGCCAATAAAATTATGCTTGAGATCAATCATGAAAAGACTAAAGTCATGAAAAATTTAATTCCAACAGACGACAAAATATACATGGAAAACAAACCAGTAGAAGAGATCGATCACTTTATCTATCTTGGAAGTCACATTGATCGAGAAGGGGATACAAGTAAAGAGATTAGAATCAGAATAGCTAAAGCAGCAATGTCTTTCAGAAGCCTTGAAAAGTTGTGGAAATCAAAACTCATTAGCACAAACATAAAACTTAGACTATTCAAATCAAATGTACTATCAACCCTTACGTATGCGTGTGAAAGCTGGAAAACAACAAGAGATATAGAAACAAAGTTGAAATTTCGCATTCGAAAATAAATGTCTAAGGAAAATACTTGGTATAGCGTGTAGTGTAACGAATTCAAAACAAACGAGGAAATTAGAGAAATCGCCAATCAACCACTAATATCTTCAGTAATAAAGAAAAGACGATGGTCATATGTTGGACATGTGATGAGAAGAGATAATAACCGAATAGCAAAGCAAGCCCTCATGTAGGAAACAACAGGTAAGAGGAAAAGAGGAAAACCCAGAGAGACACTGAGAAGAACATTGATGAGAGAGGCAAGAGCAGCAGGAATCGGCTCCCTCAATGAGATAGAGCTACTTGCACAGAACAGAAACAAATGGCGAGATTTGATAAAATATATTTAAAAGAATTGAAAACTGCTAGAATAAAGATTTATATAAGAGAAGGAGTATCTTGGTCTACGCCCTATCGGCCGGCTACGGCTCGAAAGGTCAATAGATAGATACAACCTAATACTACAAAATGAATGAAAGGAAGCGGCAATTGAAAAAGAATGGGACCTGTTTTAGAGCAGATTTTTGATAGAAGCCATGGATGAATGTGTTACGGTAAGAAAGAGAATAAACTTCATGGTAACACGTTTTTTTCTCTTTTCTTTATTTCAGTCCTACATTTTCCATCGCTTTGTTTTAACATATCCAAGATAGCTACATTCTTAAATTACATCTATGTTCTTTCCATCTGCGTTGATATACATTGTAGATTGTGTGAATTATCTCTTTTTACATTTATAGTTTTGTCTTTTCCATCTTTATATCTAAACCATATTTCTTGCTTGTTTTGTTTATTTTCTTAATAAGTTATTGATGTTTTTTTAAAACTTTCTACTAGCAATGGTGTGTCATCAACATGTTCATAATAATTAATTATGTATCCCCAACAAATTAGACACCATGAAGAACACGTGCACAACACCAGCAAGCCAGTAGAACTAAAACTACTAAGGACATGTATCTGCCTTCCCGATAGCAACTTATGGTCGTACATCATGGACTGTCTCGCAACAGCAAGGCAGAAAATCGATTCCTCGAAACAAAATATTACAGAAATATCCTTAAGATACCTTATATAATAGAAAAGAGCAATGAAGACATATTAAAAGACTTAAACATTAAAAAGAGCTGTCTTATAAACAACATTCTACAGAGAAAATGTAAATGTTGTAACCGCATTAAAAGACACAGTTGACTAGAAAAAAACAATAATGGAAGACCATGTGCGATGAATCAGAGGCAGACAAAGAAGAAGGTGGTTTCAAGACATCAAGGAGACCTTGAAAATGACAACAGAAGTAGTGGAAGATCTGGCTGGAGACGGAGACGGGTTTCGGTGAATGCAACGTTCCACAACGGACATGCGACCTGATGATGAAGATCAGTTTGTGTAAAGATCTGGCATCTGCTCATTATACAGACTGAATAGACATAGATATAGGAGCGCAGCTCTGTCTTACTCTTGTTGTTATAGACATAGATATAGGAGCGCAGCTCTGTCTTACTCTTGTTGTTATAGACATAGATATAGGAGCGCAGCTCTGTCTTACTCCTGTTGTTATAGACATAGATATAGGAGCGCAGCTCAGTCTTACTCTTGTTGTTATAGACATAGATATAGGAGCGCAGCTCTGTCTTACTCTTGTTGTTATAGACATAGATATAGGAGCGCAGCTCTGTTTTACTCTTGTTGTTATAGACATAGATATAGGAGCGCAGCTCAGTCTTACGCTTGTTCTTATATCTATAGGTGCGGCGTTCTCACTGTTGTATCGTATCGTAGCTGTTTGTTCCAAGTATCAATGACATATCAGGTTTACGTCTGCATCATCTCGGTGTACATCTTTCTTATTAGGCAATCTTTAAGTGGTTCAAGCAAGAGTCATAATCTATACACAATAATATATCAAGCATATTTATCTATACACAATAATATATCAAACATATCTATACACAATAATATATCAAACATATTTATCTATACACAATAATATATCAAACATATCTATCTATACACAATAATATATCAAACATATCTATACACAATAATATATCAAACATATCTATCTATACACAATAATATATCAAGCATATCTATCTATACACAATAATATATCAAACATATCTATCTATACACAATAATATATCAAACATATCTATCTATACACAATAATATATCAAACACATCTATCTATACACAATAATATATCAAACATATCTTTACACAATAATATATCAAGCATATTTATATATACACAATAATATATCAAACATATCTATCTATACACAATAATATATCAAACATATCTATACACAATAATATATCAAGCATATTTATCTATACACAATAATATATCAACCATATCTATACACAATAATATATCAAACATATCTTTACACAATAATATATCAAACATATCTATACACAATAATATATCAAACATATCTATCTATACACAATAATATATCAAACATATCTTTACACAATAATATCTCAAACATATCTATACACAATAATATCTCAAACATATCTCTACCGTACAACGAAAGCTCTCCTTGCTCATTTTAATGTTATTGTATTTTTTCCCCTTCATTCGTCTCACTTCTCTTCACCATTTATTAAAACTTACATTGCTGTTATTATTATTTGTCATGCTAGAACTTGTTGGCTGTCGTCTTGCCATTGATTGTTCAAGGCTGTACAAAAGACAGTTGTACTCAAAGACATCCGCGATTGTTACCTCAAAGCTGGGATCAAAGAATACTTGCCCTCATACAATAATACTTTATTCCACCGGTAACTGGTTGTGACTTGGGAACCCGTAGACTCTGTTGTAATGTCAGCAATAGAACATTTCCGAACAAAGGAACAACTTTGGTTAACTACAAGCGTAATACAGCTGAGGTCAGGACAAAAACGGAGACAAATAATAATACTTGAATATTGTTAACAGGGGTAAACTTCCGGCGCGGCAGATAAACGAAATATTGTCAGGTTTTTTTTCCCTTCTGTTGTTGATTATTTGTGTATTTTTCCCGAGTGTTGTAAACTATCCCAAGAAACGATTCATGAAATAAAAGCTAGGATCCATAATATGTAATCTAATCAAGATATTGTTTGGCAAACAATTTATACTAAAAATTGTGTCAAGTAAAATAACATATTTGATGTCTGCGCTTGTTGTTAGCATTCAACCAGATTTATCTACAATTGGTGCTCCACTGAATGTATAAGTGTACTATTATTTTTGTTCTAGGGCCGGAAATATTATCACTATTATCTACTGATAATTTACACATTCTGTTATCAGGTCTACATTTCATTAACAAAAGCATTTTTACGATATCGCTTGTTAAACCTCTGATCAACGGTTCTATACCAAGCTGGAGAAAATGTCTTAAATGGGTTCCAAAAAAAAAAAAAAACAGAGTTTGTACTGATGCTCTATTATCCATAAAACAGCTAGCAGAAAAAACGACAGAACACTATCAAAATTTGCACATAGCATTCATTGACCAGGCAAAAGCATTCGACAGAGTAAATAGAGAGCAACTGTGGGAGATACTAACAACATACGGAGTAAGCCAACATCTAACCAACCTAATTAAAAGTCTCTACATCAACAGCACCGGGGTTCGTACCCTGGCGAGGACACCTGGGTTTTACTAATTCCCTAAAAATTAGTGGGAGCCGCGATAGCTCAGTGGTTAGTGAACTGGACTACTACGGACAAGAGGTAGGGTTCGATCCCAACCGACGGCTCCGGGTTCACCCAGCCTTAAATGGGTACCGGATTTTTTCTGGGAAAGTAAAGCGGCACGGGCGTAATACCGACCACATTACCCCAAAAATCATGTGCTGAAGGTCTGTAATATATAGGGTCACTAACACCATATTTCCCTATACGCCGCCACTTGGCGTGACGGGGGGTACTTACTTTTTACATCAACAGCAGCTGCAGGGTCAGAACAGCAGGAGGCTACACAGACCACATCGAAGTTAGATCAGATGAGAGACAGGGGTGCGTACTACCCCCCCCCCCCCCACTGTTATTTACATAAATGGTCTGTCTATATATATATATATATATATATATATATATATATATATATATATATATATATATATATACCAGTTAGCCAACTCATCAGAGACAGAGATGAACGAATTTCTATTTGCAGACGATCAGGCATGACGACAGACGATACATGGAAAAATAGGAGATCTAAAAGAAACACTTAAATAAACTCAACAGCACAGGTACAAAATACAGTATGAAAATCAACATCAACAAAACAGAAGTCATGAATATCGCAAAAAAGAAACAGAACATCAACATAACTATAGAAGGCATACAACTAAAACAAGTACAGGCATTTAAATACCTAGGAAGTCTAGTGATAAAGGACTTTCCATAAGCAGAAGAAATAGAATCAAGATGCAACAAAGCTTGTCATTGGACAACTATCACCACTATTGTCCAATAAGGAAAAAATACTCTAGAGGCAAAACGGGCACAATACAATACAATCTTCATCCCAACCTTGTGATACCAATGCCAGACATGGGCTCTAGATGCAAGAACAATAAGAAAAGACTTTGGGGGCCTCGGTAGCCGAGTTGGGAAAACCACCCGACTGGACTACCGATGTTCGGACAACCCGTGTTCGATCCCGCTGGGAGCAGTGTGAGTTGTACTTATGATTGGGAAAAAAAAATACCCCCACGGTCGACCCAGCCGTTGGCAGAAATGGGTACCAGGGTATTATCCTGGGAAGATGAGGAATGTCGCTTCGCATCTGAGTTTCGATGCTTGAGGCGACACTATACAGAAATCTCCGAACATTTCTGGATAGGCGGTCGAGCACATATGGGTGGAAACTCGCGTGCTAAGACGCCGGTTCAAGTCTCGTACATTACCTTTACCTTTACAATAAAAAAAAATAACCTTTCCTGAGATAAAGTGTGTTAGGCGAACAACAGGAAACAGTCTGAGGGATACGATCAAGCCTGAAGAACTGAGAAGAAAGCTAGGTATAACCACTGCCATATAATATATAAAGAAACAACAGATAAAATGGTTTGACCACGTGAAAAGGCATAGTGATCAAAACACAACACAACGAACCTGAAATAAACATTGCAAGAACACTAGACCCAAGGGCCGACCACGAAAAAGATGGATTGACGGAATATTAGATGCACCTGCCAACATAACAGCGGCAGAGGCGAACAGAAAAGACCGCACATTATATTTCATCTCAACGCTGAAAGGCAAACGAGGAAGAAAAGAGGAAGAAGAGACCGATGACTTTTTTGAGTGCTAAGTAAGTGTTGCTTATATCGCTTTCCCTAAATGTACGCCACGCTATTTAGTACACAGAGGTAATAGGAAAAGGGTATTTACTACAGACGGAGAATAGGAAGAGTATATACTGTACACACTAGTAATAGGAAGAGGGTATTATAGAGGGTACACACGAGTAATAGGAAGAGGGTATGTTGTACAGATCGTACACACGAGTAATAGGAAGAGGGTATGTTGTACAGAGGGTACACACGAGTAATAGGAAGAGGGTATGTTGTATAGAGGGTACACACGAGTAATAGGAAGAGGGTATTGTACAGAGGGTACACACAAGTAATAGGAAGAGGGTATGTTGTATAGAGGGTACACACGAGTAATAGGAAGAGGGTATTGTACCAAGGGTACACACGAGTAATAGGAAGAGAGTATGTTGTACAGAGGGTACACATAAGTAATAGGAAGAGAGTATTTTGTACAGAGGGTATAGACGAATAATAGGAAGAGGGTATGTTGTACATAGGGTACAGGCAATTAATAGGAAGAGAGTATGTTGTACATAGAGTATAGACGAGTAATATGAAGAGAGTATGTTGTACACACGAGTAATAGGAAGAGAATATGTTGTACATAGAGTATAGACGAGTAATATGAAGAGAGTATGTTGTACATAGAGTATAGGCGAGTAATAGGAAGAGAGTATGTTGTACACACGAGTAATAGGAAGAGAGTATGTTGTACATAGAGTATAGACGAGTAATATGAAGAGAGTATGTTGTACATAGGGTACAAGCGAGTAAAAGTAAGAGAGAATGTTGTACACACGAATAATAGGAAGAGGGTATGTGGTAACCAAGACAAAAATGATGACTGTTTACAAAGATTTACTTGTGTTTCAATTCGACATGCATGATTATGATGATGATGGTTTCTTTCTGCTAGAGTGACGAGAAAAAATCTTGTGACGTCTAATATAACTTCAATAACAACAACATCTAAAGTGTGAGGACAGGGTGGGGTAAGGAATGAGATCTTAGATGTAAAGGCCTGCCGCATCAAGGTGGCAGTTTGACGTGGATCTCTCAACTAATGTTCTGGAGTGTTCGAATGACGAGACTAAAACGTTTAGCCACGCTGATTTGAATATCGGTTAAACGGAGATAGTAGATCTACTAGGCGTGGCTCGAGTAGGTAGAGACATTGCTTGCATCAAACCACTGAGCTGCTGGAATCAATAGCGCGCACACTTTATCTCAACTCTTGGGGACAGTTTGTGCACCACATGTGTACGTTGACGTTGCTTCTGATGGTTAATCACGTTTATTTCCTCTCACACCTTCTTGTTAATTTAGCTCTCCCGATGGTTAATCACGTTTATTTCCTTTCACTACTTCCGGTTAATTTAGCTCTCCTGATGGTTAATAACGTTTATTTCCTCTCACTACTTCTTGTTAATTTAGCTCTCCTGATGGTTAATTACGTTTATTTCCTCTCACTACTTCATGTTAATTTAGCTCTCCTGATGGTTAATTACGTTTATTTCCTCTTACTCCTCATCCTTTCGAGCCGTAACCGGCCCATAGGGCGTAGACCAAGATACACCTTCTCCTATATGAATTTTTGTTCTAGCAGTTTTCTTTTAAAGATATTTTATCAAACCTCGCCATCTGTCTCTGTTCTGTGCAAGCAGTTCTATCTCATTGAGGGAGCCGATTCCTGCTGCTCTTGCCTCCCTCATCAATGTTCTTCTCAGTGTCTCCCTGGGTCTTCCTCTTTTTCTTTTACCTGTTGTTTCCCATATGAGGGCTTGCTTTGCTATTCGATTATTATCTCTTCTCATCACATGTCCAACGTATGACCATCGTCTTTTCTTTATTACTGAAGATATTAGTGGTTGATTGGCGATTTCTCTAATTTCCTCGTTTGTTTTTAATTCGTTCCATTCTATACCAAGTATTTTCCTTAGACATTTATTTTCGAAAGCGTTCAACTTTGTTTTCCTCTTACTACTTCTTGTTAATTTAGCTCTCCTGATGGTTAGTCTAGACAAAAAAGGAATTGAAGTCAACGGTCACAACATAAATAATTTGCGATATACGGATGACACAGTCTTAATAGCAGAGACAGAGAATGAACTACAAGAAATGATAGACATAATAGTAAAAGAAAGCAACAAGAAAGGTCTCAGTCTGAATAGTAAGAAAACAGAAGTAATGGTTATATCGAAGAAACAATCACCACCATCATGCAGCATAAAAATAAACGAGACAAATCTGAAACAAGTGCAACGTTTCAAATACTTGGGCACAATAATAACATCAGATGGGAGATGCACCACAGAAATAAAAAGCAGAATAGCTCGGGTCAAAATAGCATTTCAGAAAATGAAAAATATCTTATGCAACAAATCTATGTCAATAAAAATGAGAAAGAGAGTTTATCGGTGCTATATAGAACCAATTCTGACCTATGGAAGCGAATCATGGACAGTAGACAAACAAATGGAAAGACGATTAGAGGCCACAGAGATGGGATTTCTCAGAAGAATGTTGAAAGTTCCCTGGACAGCTAAAGAGACCAGTGAGGAAGTTCTCAAAGAGGCCAACACAAAAAGGGAGCTCTTAAAAAACATCAGAAAGAAGCAATCAACATTTTTCGGCACATTATGAGAAGAGGAAAGTTGGAATACTTGGTTACAACTGGCAAAATAAAAAGAAAGAGAGATCGCGGACGACAAAGAGAGAAAATACTGGATAGCTTGGTGTCATGGCATGGAAAACAGTCAACAACAGAACTGATACGATGCACTGTAGATAGAAGATTGTGGAGGGACATGATCATTTACGCCAAACGGAACGGCACATGATAATGATGATGGTTAATTACGTTTATTTCCTCTCACTACTTCCGGTTAATTCAGTTCTTCTAATGGTTAATCACTTTTATTTCCTCTCATTACTTCCGGATAATTTAGCTCTCCTGATGGTTAATTACGTTTATTTCCTCTCACTATTTCTAGTTAATTTAGCTCTTCTGATGGTTAATTACGTTTATTTCCTCTCACTATTTCTAGTTAATTTAGCTCTTCTGATGGTTAATCACGTATATTTCCTCTGACTATTTCTGGCTAATTTAGCTCTCCTGATGGTTAATCACGTTTATTTCCTCTCACTACGTCTGGTTTATTTAGCTCTCCTGATGGTTAATCACGTTTATATCCTCTCACTATTTCTGGTTAATTTAGCACTTCTGATGGTTAATCACGTTTATTTCCTCTCACTATTTCTGGTTAATTTATCTCTTCTGATGGTTAATCACGTTTATTTCCTCTCACAACTTCTGGTTAATTTAGTTCTTCTGACGGTTAATCACGTTTATTTCCTCTTACAATTTTTTTTAAATTTAGCTGTCCTGTTGGTTAATCACATTTATTTCCTCTCACTACTCCCGGTTAATTTAGCTCTCTTGATGGTTAATCACTTTTATTTCCTCTCACTATTTCTGATTAATTTAACTCTCCTGATGGTTAATTAAGTTTATTTCCTCTCACTATTTCTGGTTAATTTAGCTCTCCTGATGGTTAATCACTTTTATTTCCTCTCACTATTTTTGGTTAATTTAGCTCTCCTGATGGTTAATTACGTTTATTTCCGCTCACTATTTCTGGATAATTTAGCTCTTCTGAGTGTTAATCACCTTTATTTCCTCTCACTACTTCCGGTTAATTTAGCTCTTCTGATGGTTAATCACCTTTATTTCCTCTCACTAATTTCCGGTTAATTTAGCTCTCCTGATGGTTAATTACGTTTATTTTCTCTCATTACTTCTGGTTAATTTACTACTCCTTTGCTCGACGCCTGTCCCTCATCTCTCACACCTTTCTATCTATATCACTTTTTTCCGTCACTCTCTCTCTGTATCTCTGTCTCTCTCTCTCTCTCTCTATATATATATATATATATATATATTAGTTGGGCGTGCTGAGTTGAAAAGTTGCGCCACCTCATGCTAGCGATGTACCTGAAGTGAAGGTGAATAAGGAGGCAGGCTCTTCATTGATGAATGTTCGAAATGTTTTTTTAAAATATAATGTTGTGACTTCACAGCGTTGCAAGTATCTTTTCTCCAATAACTATTGCTGTTTTTAACTGTCAATTGTTGGATCATACTTCGAAAATCTAACAGGTTCTTGTATATGTCTTACATTTTCATGAGGCCTCAGGCTCAACGTGGCCCCCTAAAATGCACTTTCTTATTTTCCTACAAATCATTATCACTTCGTCGATTAGTGTTTTAAAACATGTCTTTGTTGATTTACCTTATCGTGCAGACACTCGCAATGCTCTTATGTAAATTCAAGGCGTAGTCAATTATTGGACAGCCGAATGTCTGTAGCGATCTGAGGACTCGACTACGTGACTTTGGGTGACTTTCCCAAGTCGTTATCAAATAATTTAAACTACACAATCTGTAGTTGTTGTTAGTCGAAGGTTCATTAGAAACGAACTAAAATCCATAATTACTCAACCACCAGTGCCAGTGGAATCATCCGAATATTAACATCTAATCTCAGTGAAGAATCGAAATAAAGAAAGGTGGTAGCTGCAGTCCCGATAAGAGCAGCCATAGCACACGCCAAAGACATAAGGCTTAGCCGCATCGAACGTGAACGCAACAATCTGTTCTTCGTCATTCGATATCATCATTCATTGTAAGCAATCTGAATATGGAAACATGATCTGGATGAAAAAATACAGCTCACGGTGTGCACAGAGCACTAAACTCAATAAAAACCTGTCTTCTCCTAATGGTCTGTATCTGTAGAAAAAAACAAACAAGCACGCCCAGCACTGCAATTTATGAGATTTAGTCGATCCAATTAGCCACAGGGAAGTTTTACATTTCCTGTCGTTACTACATCCAGTTTATACATTGTTGACTTTTAAGATGTTCACTTTTAAGATGTTCACTTATAAGATGTTCACTTTTAAGAACTGGAAGGTAAGATTTAAGCGCACCTTTTTCCCAATGTGAAATTATCTTAAACGGAAGCCGGGATTTTTGTGTCATTTCTAATATTTCATTTTAATGTATGCCACTCACTGTAATTTATTACTCACTGCAAACAGCTATTACTAACAGACGTACTACAAACAGCAATCATTAACACAGAGAGTCAATTCTTTAGTAACAGAAGCACTACAAACAGCAATCATTAACACAGAGAGTCAATTCTTTAGTAACAGAAGCACTACAAACAGCTATCACTAACAAGAGAGAGTCAACTCTTCCCTAATAGACGCACTACAAACAGCCATCATTAACACAGAGAGTCAACTCTTCACTAACAAACGTACTACAAACAGTCATCATTAACACAGAGAGTCAACTCTTCCCTAATAGACGCACTACAAACAGTCATCATTAACACAGAGAGTCAACTCTTCACTAACAAACGTACTACAAACAGTCATCATTAACACAGAGAGTCAACTCTTCACTAACAAACGTACTACAAACAGTCATCATTAACACAGAGAGTCAACTCTTCACTAACAAACGTACTACAAACAGCCATCATTAACACAGAGAGTCAATTCTTTAGTAACGGAAGCACTACAAACAGCTATCACTAACTGAGAGCGTCAACCCTTCAATAATATATACACTACAAACAGCTATCACTAACAGAGAGCGTCATTTGGTTATTTTGTTATGGGAGGCCCCAGTATCACTGCAAACGAATTAAAATCCATAATTGCTCAACCGCCCGTGCCAGCGTAATCATCCGAATTAATATATCATCTCCCAAACAAAGGTAACTGTAATCCCCATTGTTGCAGTCTCAGCACACGCCAAACGACATAAGGCAAAACTGTGCAGAAAGTGCATACAGGCAACTGGTCCGTCATACGATATCATAATTCATCGTAAACAATTTGAATATCATGACATTACCAAAACGGATGAGACACACAGCTCACGGTGTGCACAGAGCACTTAACTCAGTAGCTCCTGCAACGAGCCGGACTTGGAATATGAGGAAACTACAACAAGGAACATTGTTCATGTTCCCGCCACCTATCCACCATATACCGTCAACTCTTCACTAACAGAATCACTACACATGTGATTCAAAAATGGACAAATGATTTCCAAGTATGAACGTGACAGAAACACCAAGCTAGCTCTTTCCCGAGGGAATCACTTCCTCGCGTGAGTCACTGCCTCTATTGAAGTCATTAACCGTTGCCATATCGACGCTACAGGCAGTCCGACAGTTTTCGAAATCTTCAAGCGAAGTCTATACATCTGGATGCTGTGGTGCCCATGTCACAAGCTTCAATACTTGTATTGGAATCAACAAACTTATGCATGCTTTCTTAGTACTTTTATGTATCTGATTCTGTAGTCGACCGTGCTTAGTAGCTGACCTCGCTGGCCTGCAATTTATATACATCGCTGATAAGTATATATATATATATATATATATATATATATATATATATATGGTATTTGGCGTCTTGACAGACGGTTGGTAACCAGCAATCATGATAAGTCAGTAGTTTGGTAAAGCATTAGTGTCTGATACTGGGTGCTGCTTTACTGAACATCTTTTCTCGTGGCTGAATTTACCAATTCTGGACAGACAGATCCATCCACAGAACGAGCAAGGTGTACTCGCGGTACCGGGCCTTGTCTCCTTTCTTTTGCGCCTTTTGTCTTCTGAATCAGCACTGTCCCCAAAATTGCTGTGCCATTTTTTAATATTTCCTCTCCATGTGCTAAGATCCGCAGCCACATTTTCCCAGTTCCTTTCACTTATAGAAAATTCCCTCAAGGAAGCCCAGTAAACATCCTTTAAATATAATGTATTTAAAGAATCAAAATTGTATTATGATTGTGTGATTTCAAATACGTGTCTAGTTTTATTTAGTCTACTGTTGCTTATTGCCTCCCCTTTTTCGTGTGCCCTGAACATTGTATCAGCCATCTCTAGAGTAGCTGCCTAGTTCTAATAGTCGCCCCTTATTCTGTGTAAATATTGTTGTTTGCCAATCTGATTGACGTCCCGTTCTCTAGTTAATTGACCTCTGTCAACCCCAATCTCTCTTCCTACAACCTCCAATGTTGAAGCAGGAAACGAAACCTACTTGCCGCTGGCCACACTTAGTGACACGCCACCATTGTCCTTTTACTTTGACGGGTACGGCTTCCATCTGTCCTTGTCTCGGCAATCACTGACAGAGCACGAGCCATACAATGAGGGCGAGGAGACCACTCGGCTCACTCATGACAATGTCACCATGTTTGAGCCCATAAACCAAGTGCTTAGGTGCAGACATCACAACTTTCCTACAACAAGCAAACATGAAACTTTAAATTCCAATTCACTTGAAACTTCTATCAAGTGAATTCTAGAATGCGAAAGTAACTTAATCAAGATATAATCAACTGAAAGGAAAATAAAGTGTCGTACTGAAATTAATTGATATCAATTCTATTCTTTCAAATCCCCCCCCTCCCACAACTCTCTTTCATTCTCTCTCTTTTCTCCTCCTTTTTACACTTCTTCTGTTTATTTTTTCTTCTCTTGTACTCTTCCTCTCTCACACGTCAGCTCTGATAATGATGCCTTTCTTCTCCCACATGTTTCTACACACAAATGATAAAAGTATCTGCTTCTTTCATCATTCATCCAATATTTAGCTACTTTCATTCATACTTCTCTGTATTTCAGCTCAGTCTTCCTCTCTCCGGTCTCTCATTTATTCCATTCATTTTCAGCTTCTCTCTAAATGTGTATCAATTTTCTTCTCTTATGTATTTCTCTTTTATAACTGTTTTCTCTCTCTCTCTCTCTCTCTCTATATATATATATATATATATATATATATATATATACACACACATGTATATATTTATCTTTTCTAACTCAATTCTTAAACTTCTCTCTCTGTCTTTTCTAATACTTGTGATCTTAATTTGATGCCTTTCTCTACTGTTGATTTCTTATTTAACATTTCTCTCTCTCTCTCTCTCTCTCTCTCTCTCTCTCTCTCTCAATAACATGTTACAATAAAACTTGTCTTCGCTTCTGTGCCATGAAGAAATGGATGTTTACTATTTTCAACATAAGCCTCTACCTTCATATAATTCTGGATGGCATGTTGAACCACACAAGCTCGTCCATTTCTTGTTCCCGGTCCCCGCCCAACTTAGAGCAGGCCACAATCAACCCGACTTGCCTTGAGTCACTCTTGGTCACGCACTGCCTCTGTCCCTCGGCTCTGACATGTCATTCATCCACCTGTCTTTGTCTCTGCTATTATTTGTTGAATCAAACCCCGACTAGAGACGGTATTTGTCTTGTCCTGTGTCCTGGTCCTTGAACACTTCCACATAACGAGCAAACATGAAAAATTAAATTCCAATTTGGAACATTTCCCAACGCACTAGACCGCTGCACGAAGCACATGAAACAGTTTCTCAATTCCGGAATGAGAAAGTATCTTAAGCCAGCATCTCCCTGAGGTAAAATGAAGAACGGTGTCGAAATTAATTTACACCAACTTGAGAGAAACGCCATTCTGAGGTGGGACAAAGTGGCGTGATTCATACATAATAAATGAGGCTTCTAGAATGTCCAAGTAGAGACAAATAATGATAGTCGTGGATTGTTACAAAGATAACTAGCTGGCTTCTCCAACTTTCCTAGCTTATCTTCAAGTCACGCAAGCTTACCACAAATAGATTAGGGATCTAGTTGTGCTCATCGGATCTGTGGCAACCCTGAGCTACGAACTTTAGTCTTCTCAACGACACAAATATTTCAGTGATCCTGGCACAAAGAGTTTGGAGTTCAAATGCGAGTGTGATGAACGATAAGAATATATCAGGATGAGTTGGAGGGATGAAGATGTAATATTTGCAAAGAGGGAAAGGTGAAGGTAAAGTACTAGACTTGTATCGGCGTCGTAGCACGCGTGTTTATAGCGATTAGATAGTAATAAAATAATAAACTACAACACACACATATATATATATCCTTTATTTAGACACACAAGAGCAGAATCTACAGAAATGAAATACCGTGTTAATATATCGAGATAAAGACGCTATCGAATGACGTCAGAGTAGTTTTGACAGCAAAAGTTCATCTCAAAATAGAAGAAAAAAGAAATGCTGCCAGAGAGAACGTCAAGTTTTCCTTTCTCGTCTCGTGACCTGTGTTGTTCTATCAGTCTTGGTATTGTCTCTCACAGTCTTCTCTCAGTTTTAATTCTCTATAATTGTTTCCACTTCATTTATTTTAGCTTTTGTGTGTCTTTTTTAATATTCATTTCCTAACTTTGTATGCCCCTCTTTCCTGCTCTCTCGTGAATCTCTCCTGCAAATGTTCCTTCGTGTATCTAACATCTTCCCATCTCAGCGTGACTTATCTCAGACTTGTGTGGATTAATTTAACCACATAACAGTTACTACACCTGTGCCCATGTGTGACGCAGTTTTGTTTATTTGTTTACTGATCACCTGAAGCTTGAAGCTGTCATCCTATGAGTTCTGTGCTTGCTAGTGAAACATTCACATTAGTATAGGAAGCCTGGACGTAACCCACATCCTGGAAGAAATGGAATAATAGAAGCAGCCTTCTCAAACCACTGGTCCTTCACAGCAGAGCAGATGATGAAAGACCGAACTCCGTAGACACACATTGGGGATCGTAGTTCTAGAGCTTTCTCATAGTCCAGAGATGTAAGGTTAAAGTACGACACTTGGCGTCTAATATGTGTCTTATCACGCGATTTTTCACCCATGTGTGCTCGGGCGCCTATCCAGAAGTGCTCGGAGACTTCTTGATTGTGTCGCTTCAAGCATCGAAACTCACGATGCGAGGCGGCATTCCTCACCTTCCCAGAGTACTATCCTGATATCCATTTCTGCCAGTGCCTGGGTCGACCGAGGGAGAATTTCTTTTTCAACCACTGGTACAACACACACTGCTCCCAGCGGAATCGAGCACGGGTTGTCTGAACGTCGGTAGCCCAGTCGAGCGGTTTTCTCAACTAGGATACGGAGTCCAAAGAACTGTTCGTGAGACCATTGCATCTGGACCAAATTTCTGCTCCTACATTGGACGGACTTCGAGCAATGTTCTGGATAAAAATATAAGGAGACTATTAAAACAGGCTCTTACATTTAGAACAAAGACATGATTGGTATCGAGACGTTTTTTTTTTAAGTTCACATAATTAAATACAGGTATTACCTGTTACAGATGAAATACATGGATTACCTATTACATATTAAATACAGGGATTACCAATTACAGATAAAATTCAGGGATTACCTTTTACAGACGAAATACAGGGATCACCTTTTACAGAATAGATACAGGGATTACCTATTACAGATAGAATACAGGGATTACATATTACGTAAGAAATACAGGGATCACCTATTACAGACGAAATACAGGGATCACCTTTTACAGATGAGATACAGGGATTACCTATTACAGATAGAATACAGGGATTACCTATTACGTATGAAATACAGGGATCACTTATTACAGACGAAATATAGGGAGTATCTTTTACATATGAGATACAGGGATTACCTATTACAGACGAAATACAGGGATTACCTTTTACAGATGAAATACAGGGATTACCTATTACAGATAGAATACAGGGATTACATATTACGTATGAAATACAGGGATCACTTATTACAGACGAAATACCGGGATTACCTTTTACAGATGAGATGCATGGATTACTTACATCAGTACTGACATAATACTGACATAATACTGACATAATACTGACATAATACTCACATAATACTGAACAAACATAAAAGCTAAAGTCATGAAAGGTTTAAAAAGTCACGATATGATAATTGTAAGATAACGACAGCAGTAGAATGTAGTTTTCAACATAAAATGAATGATATAAGAAACGAAGAAGGTAGGAAAAGGTGTCAATTAAAAGACTAAAACATTGGACTCTCAAAACAATCATTGGACTAGTATCTTATGAATTGTTCGGACAACAAGAACAAAGGCGTGCATTCGTCGTATCCGTTATACGATAAGTCACTTACTGTTTAAAGGAATCGGTCTCAATACATATAAGGCAGGCCAATAGGTACCCACTTTTTCTTAATCATCATCATCATCATGTACCCTGCCGGTTGCGGTAGGCGATCATGTCCCGCCACAATCTTCTATCTACAGTGCATCGTATCAGTTCTGTTGTTGAATGTTTTCCATGCCATGACACCAAGCTATCCAGTATTTTCTCTCTTTGTCGTCCGCGATCTCTCTTTCCTTCTATTTTGCCAGTTGTAACCAAGTATTCAAATTTTCCTCTTCTCATGATGTGCCAGAAAAATGTTGATTGCTTCTTTCTGATGTTTTTTTTAAGAGCTGCCTTTTTGTGTTGGCCTCTTTGAGAACTTCCTCATTGGTCTTTTATCTGTCCAGGGAACTTTCAACATTCTTCTGAGAAATCCCATCTCTGGGGCCTCTAATCGTTTTTTCATTTGTTTGTCTACTGTCCATGATTCGCTTCCATAGGTCAGAATTGGTTCTATATAGCACCGATGAACTCTCTTTCTCATTTTTATTGACATAGATTTGTTGCATAAGATATTTTTCATTTTCTGAAATGCTATTTTGGCCTGAGCTATTCTGCTTTTTATTTCTGCGGTGCATCTCCCATCTGATGTTATTATTGTGCCCAAGTATTTGAAACGTTGTACTTGTTTCAGGTTTGTCTCGTTTATTTTTATGCTGCATGATGGTGATGATTGTTTCTTCGATATAACCATTACTTCTGTTTTCTTACTATTCAGACTGAGACCTTTCTTGTTGCTTTATTTTACTATTATGTCTATCATTTCTTGTAGTTCATTCTGTCTCTGTTATTAAGACTGTGTCATCCGCATATCGCAAATTATTTATGTTGTGACCGTTGACTTCAATTCCTTTTTTGTCTACTATTGATCTCATAATATATTCGCTGTAAAGTGAAAACAAATCCGGCGACAGAACACAGCCTTGTCTGACTCCTTGTTTTATATATTGGAATTGTCCTGCTTGGTTGTTAATTCGTATAGCTGCTGTCTGTTGTCAGTACATGTTTTTTATGATTCGCAGATCCTTGCCATCAATGTTTAATTTCTCCAGCATATTTATTATTTCCACCATGCTTTACTTTGTCAAATGCTTTTGTGTAGTCTATAAAGCACATATATAGATCTTTGTTTACCTCTATAGATCTTTCTATCAATGTCCTTAAGATGTATATAGCATTATTGGTGCCCTTTCCTTCCA
>JAVIAB010000126.1:44915680-45003180 GCA_032433765.1 Megaustenia siamemsis
ATTGCTGAGATCTGCCGAGGAGTTTCTGTTTGGCTGGAAAATAATGACAGCATGTTCAGTGCAGCTGAAACCAACTGTTCAGCTTAAAGTTGATATTTTTGCTTCTCGTTAAACACAAACATATGGTGATCCTACAGTGAATTAGTTATATGACTAAGATATTACTAAGAATCATCATGCGAAGAGTGCGAAACAAAATCCGTCCAGAATTTAGCGATGAACAGTGTGGTTTTGTTAGAGATAAAGGAGCAAGCAATGCCATTTATATCATAAGATCTTTAGTAGAAAGAGCCATAGAGGTGAAAACAGATCTATACCTATGTTTCATAGATTACACCAAGGCATTTGACAAAGTAAAGCACCAAGAAATAATCAAAATTTTAGAAAGCATAAACGTAGACAGCAAAGATCTAAGAATAATAAAGAACATGTACTGGCAACTAACAGCGGCCATAAGAACTGGAAACCAATTGGGAATGTTTCAACAAATAAAACAGGGTGTTAGACAAGGTTGTGTGCTGTCACCAGATTTGTTTATATTTATAGTGAGATTATTTTAAGATCCATAAGGGACATGCCTGGAATAACAATTGGAGGTCATAATATAAATAATCTAAGGTATGCTGATGATACAGTCTTAATCGCTAAGAGTGAAAATGAGTTACAAGAAATGTTGGACATTATAGTGAAAGAAAGCAAAAATAAAGGACTCAGCCTTAATAGCAAAAAGACAGAGGTAATGGTAACAACAAAGAAAAAGACATCACCTCAGTGCAAAATAATGACAAGTGGAACAATATTAAAACAGGTAAATGAATTTAAATATTTGGGAACTATGTTAACCTCAGACGGAAGATGTGCAAAAGAGGTGAGATTCAGAATGGCTCAGGCAAAAGCAGTTTTCCAAAAAATGAGGAAGATACTATGCAATCCATTTTTGACAATAGAAACAAGAAAAAAGAGTTCTTAAATGTTATCTAGAGCCAGTCTTAACATATTGATGCGAATCATGGACAATATGACAACAGACAAGAAAATCACTGGAGTCTGTAGAAATGTGGTTTTACAGAAGAATGTTGAGAGTACCGTGGACAGCTAAGAAGAGTAATGAAGATGTTCTGAGAGAAGTCAAAGCAAAAAGAGAGCTAATTTCCAATGTTAGGAAGAAACAATCATCATTTTTTGGCTATGTAATAAGAAGAGAACAACTGGAACATATTGTAACAACTGGATAGAGGGTAGCAAAGAGAAAAAAAATAATAGACAGCTTAAGAGAATGGCTTGGCAGAAGGTCAACAACAAAAATGATAAATAGCTGCTGAGATCAAAAGTTGAGGAGAGACATGGTCACCTACGCCTGTAGGCCCGGTACTTGATGATGTTGACAGTGAATTAAATCCGCCTTCCAGTCTATGTTTATTATAATATTGAAACAGGCAAATGAATTTAAATATCTGGACACTTTGTTAACCTCAGGTGGTAGATGTACAACAGAGGTGAGATGTAAAATGGTTCAGGCAAAAGCAGTTTCCAAAAAAATGAGGAACATACTATGCAGCCCATTTGTGACAATAGAAAGAAGAAAAAGATTTCTTAAATGTTATGTAGAACTAGTTTTAACATATGGCTGTGAATCATGGACAATCGGCCAAAGCAAAAAGTGCACTAATATCCAATATTAGGGAGAAACAATCATTGTTTGGCCATGTAATGAGAAGGGAATGGCTGGAATATATTGTGAGAACTGAGAAAATTGAGGGACGAAGAGGTAGAAGCAAGCATATAGAAAAGATGCAAAACAACGGAAATGATAAGTAACTGTCGATATCAAAAGTTGTTGAGTGACATGATCACCTACGCCAGCAGGCATAGTACATGATGAGAGGTAGACGTTTTTAGGTCAGTGTTGTCTTTACTCAAATGTTGATACATGTAAATGACAACGAGACGACAAATGATAAATCGTTTACTGACACGTTTTTAGGTCAATGTTGTCTTTACTCAAATGTTGATACATGTAAATGACAACGAGACGACAAATGATAAATCGTTTACTGACACGTTTTTAGGTCAATGTTGTCTTTACTCAAATGTCGATACATGTAAATGACAACGAGACGACAAATGATAAATCGTTTACTGATACGTTTTTAGGTCAATGTTGTCTTTACTCAAATGTTGATACATGTAAATGACAACGAGACGACAAATAATAAATCGTTTACTGACACGTTTTTAGGTCAATGTTGTCTTTACAAATGTCGATACATGTAAATGACAACGAGACGACAAATAATAAATCGTTTACTGACACGTTTCTGTTTGCAGTGTCAACATTTGTTTCTGCCTAAGAAACAAGGGAGACAAATAGCAGCAGACAGATTTCAGAAAAAAAATATTCAAGACAGAGAACGATAGAAAGTGAGAGAAGGAGAGAAAGAAAAAGAGAGAGAGACCACAACACCTTATAAGGACAACACTGAGCATCAAACACAGTGACGTCAAGAATATTCACGAAAACTGGTCAAGCCTTGTATATGATACCTAGACAGACACAATAATCGACAAGTTCAGAGAAGGAAGAATCGTTAGACGATATCTGTCAGCGACTGGTACGCTCGCTCTGTGTGATAGAGTATTGCTGATACTTAACGTAGCAGCGAGTTGACGTGAATAAACGAGTACAACTGTTGTACTTATAATGATCAAACGTATCTCTTGTCGTCATGGTGGTGCCACACAAATCATATACTTTCATGTCCTTTTTCAACGCGTTAGTGTCTCTATCTTTTCAGTTTCCTGTGGAGCATAGGTCTTCAACAAACACTTTCAAAGCCGCTCTAATTCTTGCCATTCTTTTAAGATAGTTTCATGCTTTCCCTATCCTCTTCATCTCTGCCTATATCTGACGTTAGTGTGGCATTAACGAAATTGTGTACATTTGTTCAACGACTTCTATTTGTTGAAATAATTATTTTTAATAAACAGAAAGAACATGTCCAAATCTCGCAAATGTGTTTGAAGACAAGTCTATAGCACTAGAGAGGCCGAACATTGTATGATATGATCTAGATCTGTGTCCAAGTGAACAGATCAGTGAGTCGATGCTTCTATTCATGCCAAGTAACATCCGAGAATAACACATTAGAAGTTAGAGTATCATAGTTTTAGTATCCATAATATAATCAGCGAATATATAAAGTCAATAACTGTGATAATTTAAAAGAAAAAAACGAATGCATTTATATCAGAGTTGAAAGTGCGCCAATAAGAGATTGACATTGTACTACGCCGATATGTTTGTCTGTGACGTGTAACGGGACTTATCATGTGGTCATTCTAATGACGTGGACTATACACTTCAATTGATCTTTTAATTTTTTAAAAATGAAACTGAACTCTCTCTCTCTCTCTCTCTCTCTCTTTCTTTATCTCTTCTCATCTCTCCATCTGCCTGACTACGTACCTGCTGTTCTTCCGTCCATCCACACTTCCACACATCCACCCAATACCCACTCAGCCTGTCATCCACTGTGGTCCATCAGACCACACAACCATCGATCTGACTTTGCCTGTCTGTCACAACACAAACTGAACAATTCATCGAGCGTGTGGAAGGGACATAAACACCTGAACACCAAATATATCATGACAGTTTTTGGACAGAGGTGTCTCCTCATCATTATTTTTTCAACATTAGCACAAGAAATTTCTTGTTCAATTAGTTTATTACCATCATGCCCCTCAACCGTACAGCCACTATCTTCCAATATATTGAAGACAACAATAATAAATACACTTATTTTGTTACAGATGGAAACTTCCAAGGAGAGAGAAGGACACACAAATAACGACTATCTGATGTTGACGGCACTTGGACAAATCCACAAACAAAAAACTGACTAAAACAAAGGTCATAGCAAACAGCTGGACCTGTGATTGAGACCTGTCTGTTCGTGGGTACAGCGCCAAGACGCTTACACACCTGTCTGTTCGTGGGTACAGCGCCAAGACGCTTACACACCTGTCTGTTCGTGGATACAGCGCCAAGACGCTTACACACCTGTCTGTTCGTGGGTACAGCGCCAAGACGCTTACACACCTGTCTGTTCGTGGGTACAGCGCCAAGACGCTTACACACCTGTCTGTTCGTGGGTACAGCGCCAAGACGCTTACACACCTGTCTGTTCGTGGGTACAGCGCCAAGACCCTTACACACCTGTCTGTTCGTGGGTACAGCGCCAAGACGCTTACACAGCTGTCTGTTCGTGGGTACAGCGCCAAGACGCTTACACACCTGTCTGTTCGTGGGTACAGCGCCAAGACGCTTACACAGCTGTCTGTTCGTGGATACAGCGCCAAGACGCTTACACAGCTGTCTGTTCGTGGGTACAGCGCCAAGACGCTTACACACCTGTCTGTTCGTGGGTACAGCGCCAAGACGCTTACACACCTGTCTGTTCGTGGGTACAGCGCCAAGACGCTTACACAGCTGTCTGTTCGTGGGTACAGCGCCAAGACGCTTACACACCTGTCTGTTCGTGGATACAGCGCCAAGACGCTTACACAGCTGTCTGTTCGTGGATACAGCGCCAAGACGCTTACACACCTGTCTGTTCGTGGATACAGCGCCAAGACGCTTACACAGCTGTCTGTTCGTGGATACAGCGCCAAGACGCTTACACACCTGTCTGTTCGTGGATACAGCGCCAAGACGCTTACACACCTGTCTGTTCGTGGATACAGCGCCAAGACGCTTACACACCTGTCTGTTCGTGGATACAGCGCCAAGACGCTTACACAGCTGTCTGTTCGTGGATACAGCGCCAAGACGCTTACACAGCTCGATAATCCATAGCAGTTATCGATGCTGGTTAGGCGTGCATGCATGTTTCGTCACGTGACAGTACTGTTCGAACAGCAATCCATGAATTCATTGACAGACCCAATTGTGTGCTGAGTTTCCAATGAACGAGTCAAAGCCGTACCCACAAGTAGACTGCAAGACTTGCTGTCGTGATCTCCACATCACCCACAAATGTGCAGTAAAAAGTAATAAAGTAAAGTACCCCCGTCACGCCAAGTGGCGTATAGGGAAATATGATGTTAGTGAACCTATATTTTACAGCCCTTCAGCACATGATTTTTGGGGTAATGTGGTCAGTATTACGCCCGTGCTGCTTTACTTTCCCAGAAAAAATCCGGTACCCATTTAAGGCTGGTGAACCCGGAACCCGTCGGTTGGATCGAACCCTACCCCTTGTCCGTGGTAGTCCAGTTCACTAACCACTGAGCTATCGCGGCTCCCTAAAAAAATGTGCAATGGTCATGAACAAATAAGAGCAAAACACTGAACACACCAAACAAGGCGTGGACTGAGCCTTTTTATTACTCGCGTTGTTGATGCACAGCAGGGGACGTAACAAAACGAGAATGAGTATTCAAACTGAGGGCAACAATAACACATTCCTGAATATAGGGACACTTCCGAGCCGAGTGAGAAACGCGTGACACGGAGACACTGCCATGTTTACAGCAATCAGAAATATCCACAAATAAACATCCACAGAAAACACAGAGAACAATATTCATCTCGAACTACGACTGTATCGCCATATATTATTCATATGTATTGCCATCATCTTATTCAATTGCATTACTATCTAAATGATGAACTGTATTAGCTTGTTCAACTTTACTGCCATCATTAATGTTCTATTGTACTTCAAACTTTGCACCAACAAATTGTTCAATCTTATTGCTCAACGATTCGACGCTGTGACCATCGTGGTTTGGCCACTGACTGGTCTATAAACAACGTACCCTCACAAGAGCAGGCCCAACAACACGAACTGATAGACTGAATGTAAATAGATATGTTGAGATGTTGAATAAATTGTATAACAACATACACGCTGTGACCGTGTTGACAGACTCAAATAATCAAAGTAATGAGATATATTAACGCGCCATTTACTCTCTATCAGAAAGGACTATTCTCTTACTCTCTAAGCATTTTATAATTTTCCAAGATTATTTCTTTTAAAATAAAAGTTTCACTTTGTTGCTTTTTTTTACAAATATGAATTCAAACGTTTAGAAACATTTCTAACGAAATTCAGACAGGAGTCTCTCAAACCAGCTCTTTCTTTAACCCCGGTAATTGCTTATAAAAATAACGCCATTTTGGCAATTCGTTTCATTATTCCAAGTTTTGCCCTTGCGAACACTCGTCAAAATACACAAAGAAACTGAAGTTGATGTAACATCACAAAGACTTCACAAACACAAAATGCTTTCAATAACGCTCTCCGTCGTCTTCACGCCCTTGTCAAGAGAAAAATGTCGGGAGTTCCATTTGGCTTTATACAAATCACCATTTTCAGAAAGATCTAGAAAGTGACATTGTGGGACTTTTCCTTTCTTAGCGTGTCAGCAATAATTACACAGGTCCTCTATGTGCAACCTGCGGCCCGAGGACTAAAGGTAGCACTAACTCTCCTCAACTATCGATCCCTCATTGGAGAGGATGGCGACTGCGGTGTTAGAAATGGATTGCAATGTTTATTCATGGATACTGTAAGACATTGGATTGTCTTTGTTTACTTCACAGGTTGCTCCCCTCGAAGTAATGCTTCTGTGTAGACGAGACCGCGTAAAGAAAGTACATAATGATGAACAACAAGAGGAGTAGAAGTGCTGGAACATTACAATATAGAGCTACTATTGATCGGGGTGACAGTGAGGAAAACACATTCACGTTTAGATTTGGACAAACCGATATAATTACAACGATGGAAGAGAAGATGATGACAGCTAAACGAATATATAAAATAGATGGAGAGGGAAGTTAAGAGAGGACGAGAGCAACAAATTAGAAAATGAAAATGATATTCTGAGTATGGGAACAACAAGTACTAACATAGATAGAAGCAACTGTAATTATAACGGAAGTAGTGTACCGAGCTATGACCTAATCTAAACGACAAGTTAAGCACTTTAATAGCTATTAATTACTTTAACTACAAAGTATGTGCTATAGCTGAGAAGTAAGTGTTCTAACTGTGAAGTAAATAGTATACTCAAGTAGTACATATTCTAACGGTACAGTAAGTATATATACAGCATTGTAGGAAAGCTATACGCCAAAATCTTGGAAAAAAGGCTGAGACCAATAATAGAACTACAGTTAAGCGATTTTCAAATGGGGTTCCGAAAAAAAAAAACATAGGATGTACAGACGCACTATTCACACTAAAACAGCTTGCAGAAAAAACGACAGAACACAATCAAAACTTATACATAGCCTTCATTGACCAGGAAAAAGCTTTCGACAGAGTAAACAGAGAACAACTGTGGGAGATACTAACAACATACTGAGTAAGCCCACATCTAACCAACCTTATTAGAAGTCTCTACATCAACAGCTGCTGCAGGGTCAGAACAGCAGCAGTCTACACAGACCACTTCGAAGTTAGATCAGGTGTAAGACAGGGGTGTGTACTATCCCCCCTACTGTTTATTACATACATGTTCCATATATGCAATCTAGCCAACCCATAAGAAACAGAGGAGATCAACGAGCTTTTATTTGCAGACGACCAGGCACTAATACATGAAACAGTAGAAGATCTACAAGAACACTTAAACAAACTCAACATCACAGGCACAAAATACAAGATGAAAATCAACATCAACAAAACAGAAGTCATGAATGTCGCCAAAAATAAACAGAACATCAACATAACTATAGAAGGCATACAACTAAAACAAGTAGAGGAATTCAAATACCTAGGAAGTCTAATGACAAATGATAATTCTCAAACAGCAGAGATAGAATCAAGATGCAACAAAGCTTGTCAAATAATTAGACAGTTATCACCACTATTGTCCAACAAGGAAATAACTCTGGAGGCAAAACTAGCACTATACAATACAATCTTCATCCCTACGTTGCGCAACTAATGCCAGACCTGGACCCTAGATGCAAGAACAATAAGAAAACAACCTCTACAGAGATGAAATGTGTTAGACGAATGACAGGATACAGTCTGAGAGATAAGATCAGAAATGAAGAACTGAGAAAAAAGCTAGAAATAGCCCCCGCCATAGAATATATAAGGAAACAACAGATAAAATGGTTTGGCCACGTGACAAGGCAGAAACAACAAAACACAACACAACGAGCCTTCAACAAACGTTGTGAGAACACCAGACCCAAGGGTCGACTACGAAAAAGATGAGTCGATGGAATATTAGAAGCACTAGGAAACATAAACAGCAGCAGTGGCGAACAGAAGAGCAAAAGACTGCAAATTATATCTCCCCTCGACGCTGAAATGGAGATGAGGAAGAAAAGTAGAAGAAGAGGCAGAGGAAGAAGAGGACAGTAAGTACTTTACTTAATCTATTTGTGAGATAACTGGTTATTGAATTATTCTTTACTCTAACTGTGAAGTAAGTTTACAAACTTATTAGTTCCTTAACTGTGGAATAAGTACTTCGCTGATCTGTTACCTACACTAATGTTGAAAAAGTACACTACCGAATTGTTACCGATACAATTATGGATTTAGTGCTTTACCAAAATATTACCTACTCTGTTGCGGAAAAAGTACTTTACCTAGTCATTAACTACACAAGTGTGGAGAAAGTACGTTACTTATCTGTTGCCTACACTAATGTGGAGAAAGTAATTTACCTACACTATTGTGAAGAAAATACTCTACCTACACTATTGTGGAGTAAGTACTCTACCTACACTATTGTGAAATACTCTACCTACACTATTGTGGAGTAAGTACTCTACCTACACTATTGTGGAGAAAGTACTCTACCTACACTATTGTGGAGAAAGTACTCTACCTACACTATTGTGGAGAAAGTACTCTACCTACACTATTGTGGATAAAGTACTCTACCTACACTATTGTGGATATATTACTCTACCTACACTATTGTGGAGAAAGTACTCTACCTACACTATTGTAGAGTAAGTAATCTACCTACATTATTGTGGAGTAAGTGCTCTAGCTACACTATTGTGGAGAAAGTACTCTACCTACACTATTGTGGAGAAAGCACTCTACCTGCACTATTCTGGAGAAAGCACTCTACCTAAACTATAGTGGAGTAAATAATCTACATACCCTATTGTGGAGTAAGTACTCAACCTACACTATTGTAAAGTAAATACTCTACCTACACTATTGTGGAGTAAATACTCTACCTACAATATTGTGGAGAAATTACTCTACCTACACAATTGTGGAGAAAATACTCTACCTACACTATTGTGGAGTAAGTACTCTAAATACACTATTGTGGAGAAAGTACTCTACCTACACTATTGTGGAGAAAGTACTCTACCTACACTATTATGGAGAAAGTACTCTAGCTACACTATTGTGGAGAAAGTACTCTACCTACACTATTGTGTAGACAGTATTCTAGCTACACTATTGTGTAGACAGTACTCTAGCTACACTATTGTGGAGAAAGTAATCTACCTACACTATTATGGAGAAAGTACTCTAGCTACACTATTGTGGAGTAAGTACTCTAGCTACACTATTGTGGAGAAAGTGCTCTAGCTACACTATTGTGGAGAAAGTACTCTAGCAAAACTATTGCAGAGAAACTGCTCTAGCTACAATATTGTGGAGAAAGTACTCTACCTACACTATTTTGAAGAAAGTACTCTACCTAAACTATTGTGGAGAAATTATTCTAGCTACACTATTGTGGAGAAAGTACTCTACCTACACTATTGTGTAGACAGTACTCTAGCTACACTATTATTGAGAAAGTACTCTACCTACACTATTGTGGAGAAAATACTCTAGCTACACTATTGTGTAGAAAGTACCCTAGATACACTATTGTGGAGAAAGTACTCTACCTACACTATTGTGGAGAAAGTACTTTAGCTACACTATTGTTGAGAAAGTACTCTACCTACACTATTGTGTAGACAGTACTCAACCTACACTATTGTAAAGAAAGTACTCTAGCTACACTATTGTGGAGAAAGTACTCTAGCTACACTATTGTGAAGAAAGTACTCTACCTAAACTATTGTGGAGAAAGTACTCTACCTGCACTATTGTGGAGTAAGTACTCTACCTACACTATTTTGGAGAAAGTACTCAACCCAAACTATTGTGGAGAAAGTACTCTAGCTACACTATTGTGGAGAAAGTACTCTATCTACACTATTGTGGAGAAAGTACTCTAGCTACACTATTGTGGAGAAAGTACTCTACCTACACTATTGTGTAGACAGTACTCTAGCTACACTATTGTAGAGAAAGTACTCTACCTACACTATTGTGTAGACAGTACTCTAGCTACACTATTGTGGAGAAAGTACTCTACCTACACTATTGTGTAGACAGTACTCTAGCTACACTATTGTAGAGAAAGTACTCTACCTACACTATTGTGTAGACAGTACTCTAGCTACACTATTGTAGAGAAAGTACTCTACCTACACTATTGTGTAGACAGTACTCTAGCTACACTATTGTGGAGAAAGTACTCTACCTACACTATTGTGTAGACAGTACTCTAGCTACACTATTGTAGAGAAAGTACTATACCTACACTATTTGGTAGACAGTACTCTAGCTACACTAATGTTAACTCTATAATTCTAACCATATTTAAGCTTCAAGTTACACTTTTTGTTCTTTTGTCCGATATGATATGATATGATATGATATGATATGATATGATATGATATGATATGATATGATATGATATGATATGATATGCGGATGACCTGTTGACTAAACGAAATTAATTCTTGAATATCTTCAAGATGTCGACAATGTACAAAGCCCCATTATTCCCTCCACCGTTTTCCATAAACCAATCTATCACCTCATTCATTACCCTCATGACCTGGACAGTATAACCACAGACCGTTACATGACCCCCTCATGACCTGGACAGTATAACCACAGACCGTTACATGACCCTCTCATGATCTGGACAATATAACCATCGATAGTTTCATCGCCTTCTCATGACCTGGACAGTAAAACCATCGACTGTTCCGTCATCTGTGCAGTATATTCATGAACCGTTTCTACGGTTTGAGATATCTAAATAAATGATTCACTGGACGCGAAAACATTGATTCTGACCCTTGCTCTTAAACGAGCATTTCTTCTAGCCATTGTTTCTTTTCCTTTTCTCCCCATTCTCCCTTTATTTATATTTGTTGTCCATTTAAAAAGTCTCTATTCTTTTAATCTAAATTTAGCAGAAAACCTATATTTCCTGTCAATTAAGGTTTCTTAGATTTCATTTATCTTCCTCTAGAGCTGGATACATCATTATAACGGTAGTGTTTAGTTCTCCACAGCCGCGATAGCTCAGTGGTTAGTTCTCCACAACCGCGATAGCTCAATGTTTAGTTCTCCACAGCCGCGATAGCTCAGTGTTTAGTTCTCCACAGCCGCGATAGCTCAGTGTTTAGTTCTCCACAGCCGCGATAGCTCAGTGGTTAGTTCTCCACAGCCGCGATAGCTCAGTGGTTAGTTCTCCACAGCCGCGATAGCTCAGTGGTTAGTTCTCCACAGCCGCGATAGTTCAGTGGTTAGTTCTCCACAGCCGCGATAGCTCAGTGGTTAGTTCTCCACAGCCGCGATAGCTCAGTGGTTAGTTCTCCACAGCCGCGATAGCTCAGTGGTTAGTTCTCCACAGCCGCGATAGCTCAGTGTTTAGTTCTCCACAGCCGCGATAGCTCAGTGTTTAGTTCTCCACAGCCGCGATAGCTCAGTGGTTAGTTCTCCACAGCCGCGATAGCTCAGTGTTTAGTTCTCCACAGCCGCGATAGCTCAGTGGTTAGTTCTCCACAGCCGCGATAGCTCAGTGTTTAGTTCTCCACAGCCGCGATAGCTCAGTGTTTAGTTCTCCACAGCCGCGATAGCTCAGTGTTTAGTTCTCCACAGCCGCGATAGCTCAGTGTTTAGTTCTCCACAGCCGCGATAGCTCAGTGGTTAGTGAACTGGACTACAAAGGACAAGAGGCATGGTTCGATCCCAACCGACGGCTTCCAGGTTCACCCGGCCTTTAATGGGTACCGGATTTTTTTCTGGGAAAGTAAAGCGGCAGGGGCGTAATACCGACCACATTACCCCAAAAATCATATGCCGAAAGTCTGTAAAATACATGGTCACTAACACCATATTTCCTAGACGCCACTTGGCGTGACGGAGGGCATTTGACTTTTCTTTTTTTTTTAGTTCTCCACGGTTGACGAATTGAAGCTAATTCTTGCAGGTCTCGCTTAGTGACTTGCTGAAGTCCTCTCTAGTAATTGGTTAGAGTGACTAGAGGGGAACAAATGAAACATCTGTAGCTAACTCTATTTGAGCCTCTCAGAGAGGACTTCTCTTATGAAAGTCTACATGAAATTATATGGAGAAAAACATAAATTAAGCTCTAGCTGATGTCAGACAGAGAGCAAATAAATCTATTAAGTTATAAGTCAAGAGTTTGTCCATCCAATATTGGCAGACTTCGTCATGGGAGAAGCTGCTCTGTAAAACAGCCTCCATTAGAAGACACACACATTAGCAATGTACAGACAAACCTTAACTTCTTGCTATCAACTCTTTGTTCATACAACCAAACGCCACACATAAACTAATGCGTATATATCAACCAAATATTGGCGAATAATCTGTCAACTATACCAGCGCGATATTGTCGATAGATAATTCAACTTTTCCACCAAGATATTTTTGATAAATCTGTCAACTGTGGCAGCATAATGTTATCGATAGATTAGTCAACTATACTAGCAAGATTTTGTCGATAAATCTGTCAACTATACCAGCATAATGTTATAGATAGATTAGTCAACTATAACAGCGAGATGTTGATAAATCTGTCAACAACAACATCCAGCAAGATATTGCTATAAATCAGTCAACTATACTGAAAAGTGATTTGAGAACAGCCCTGGACCAACTAAGCAATAATTTCCAGAGTAGTCATTCAGTGGATACTATCACATTGTAATATACACGGGAACGAACGCGCAGACAAATTAGCTAAAGAGGGAGGGAGATTACCACAAGAGAACCATCCGCTCAGTTATGATGAAGCCAAATCCATCCTCAAAGGTCAGTTCCATGAAAAATGGAAACGAGAACACCCAAAGCATAACGAGAGTGATGGATACCACCAACTATCAAGGAGGGATCAAGCCATCATACTTCGCCTACGCACTGGCCACAATAGAATGAGAAATAACATGTTCACCAAATTCAAAATAGGTACAACCAGCCTATGCCACTGTACACTGGACAATATGACAACAAAACATGTTCTACAGGATTGTCCCCAGTACACAGACCTGAGAACAGCAATGTGGTCCACGCCCACCTCCCTGGAAGAAAAACTATATGGGGCAATAGTTTCGTTTAAACAGACAGCTGACTTCATGAGAGAGTCTGGAATCCTACTCTGATTGAATCTTGATCGCAGAGAGAGAGAGAGAGAGAGAGAGAGAGAGTCAACTACACCAGCAAGTTTTTTTTATAAATCTGTGAACTATACCACCAGAATATTGTCGATAAATCTGTGAACTGTTCAAGGGAGGTATTGTCGACATATTAGTCACTATACCAGCCAGATATTGTCGATAAATCTATCAACAATACCAACCAGATATTGTCGGTAAATGTGACAACAATACAATCTAGATACTGTCGATAAATATGTGAACAAAATCAGCAAGATAATAACGATAAGTCTGTCAACCATTTTATGTATGAATAATCTGTTAGTTTTTCCAGTGAAATATCGTCGATCCATCAGTTAATTGTATCAGTAAAATATCGTCGATCCATCAGTTAATTGTATCAGTAAAATATCGTCGATTCATCAGTTAATTGTATCAGTGAAATATCGTCGATCCATCAGTTAATTGTATCAGTGAAATATCGTCGATCCATCAGTTAATTGTATCAGTAAAATATCGTCGATCCATCAGTTAATTGTATCAGTGAAATATCGTCGATCCATCAGTTAATTGTATCAGTGAAATATCGTCGATCCATCAGTTAATTGTATCAGTAAAATATCGTCGATCCATCAGTTAATTGTATCAGTGAAATATCGTCGATCCATCAGTTAATTGTATCAGTGAAATAATGCGTGGCAATGTACGTGCGAGATCCACCAGCTCTTGGGGAAGAACGGAACGGGAGGTGGTGGTTTGCAGAGAGCTATTATTTAGGACAGATGCCAAACCTGACTGAGTGTTTACAAACAATTACTGTGTCAGTCGATAGATGTTGTACTTTATATCAGGACGTATTGTTGCGTGGTGTACTTCACGTTGTGTCTTCGCCTACCTGCCAGCGCTGGCAGTTAATAGCAATAGACGAGATGATATGTCAAGGGTAGGAGAGGTACAAGTCGATAGTGAAGACCAGTCTTGACTGTACACGTGGGAACATAATTTATCATAACTTTGTGTGATGATCTATTTGATTTTTGATTTGGCAAAACTGATCCGCATGAAGAGTTGGAGAGATTGGTGGGTGTGGTCTGTAGAAGGATAAGGAGTTCCTTCTCGCAGTGATTAACTACATCACTTAGTTTACTCCATACATGTGTCTACAACAGTCGCGTACTGATCTCGAAGGTAACGGTTTAATTAAGGAGAAATCTTGTCCTCAAGACGTAGACCAGTTCGAGATTCACAAATGAAGAGTGCGAGAGTTATATAGGGCGACCTGCCAACCACATTACTTATCAAAGGGCCTATGTTCAAAGAAGAATGCGACCGCTACACTACATTCCCCATACCGCCACTACGCGTAGCGGATACACCTAATTTACTGATTGCACTTTCCACGTTAATTCAGTCTGTCTCGACAAGAACGTCTTGGTTTTATTCTATTATTGAATTAATAAAACTGTATAAGTCAAGTATGTAACACGATATACTAATAGTGGATTATAATATTCAACGCAGCAAAAAAAATCAGTCACAAACTAGAAGCATATCAATAGAAGATGCCTGCATAGAATGCTGTATGTCTTGTGGTCCACACCGTCATTTCTATAGCTATCTCTACTTCCATTGCAGGAAACATCGCTACAGAATTAAAGTAAAGAAATTGTCGCTGGCAAAGCTACGTCATCAAAACATCTTCATAGATTCTGCTGCCAAAGAAGTAGATTTTCACCGGATCCTAGATAGTTTAAAGAACTAAAATAAAAGGCCTAAATAAGACAGAGAGAACAATGGTTGGTAAGGCACATGGGTTGTTTTTTATTATTATTAATGGCAAGCTCAGATCAATTCTTCCAAAATGGCTTCTTTCACTTTTTGTAAAACAAATGTTGAGAAGGGGACTTGTGAAATGAACTCCTTATCTTGATTGACAGTTATGTTCAATTTAAAACGTAAAGCTTATCCTATCATGTAAAGAACTGGTTATTTGAAGACAGGAAAGAAGAAAAATGTAACATCACGCTTCAGGTCGTGCCTATGGTAAAGATGGTGCTGACGTTATTTAACCATTAGCACTAGTTCAATGTGTCAGTGACATTTTCTGTCCCAGATGAAACTCTCTGGATGAACTGTCCCGATGAACTGACCCGATGAACTGTCCAGATGAACTGTCCAGATGAACTGTCCGGATGAACTGTCCAGATGAACTGTCAAGATGAGTTGTCCAGATGAACTGTCCGGATGAACTGTCCAGATGAACTGCCCGGATGAACTGTCCAGATGAACTGTCCAGATGAGTTGTCCAGATGAACTGTCCGGATGAACTGTCCAGATGAACTGTCCAGATGAACTGATCCGATGAACTGTCCAGATGAACTGTCCAGATGAACTGTCCAGATGAACTGTCCCGATGAACTGTCCAGATGAACTGTCCAGATGAACTGTCCGGATGAATTGTCCAGATAAACTGTCCAGATAAGTTGTCCAGATGAACTGTCCAGATGAGTTGTCCAGATGAACTGTCCAGATGAACTGTCAGGATGAACTGTCCCGATGAACTGTCCAGATGAACTGTCCGGATGAGTTGTCCAGATAAACTGTCCAGATAAGTTGTCCAGATGAACTGTCCAGATGAGTTGTCCAGATGAACTGTCCCGATGAACTGTCCATATGAGTTGTCCAGATAAAACTGGCCAGATGAGTTGTCCAGTTGAACTGTCCAGATGAGTTTTTCAGATGAACTGCCCAGATGAGTTGTCCAAATGAGTTGTCCAGTTGAGTTGTCCAGATGAGTTGTCCAGAAGAGTTGTCCAGAAGAAGTGTCCAGATAAGTTGTGCAGATGAGTTGTCCAGATGAGTTGTCCAGATGAGTTGTCCAGATGAATTGTCCAGATGAGTTGTCCAGATGAATTGTCCAGTTGAGTTTTCCAGATGAGTTGTCTAGATGAGTTGTCCAGATGAGTTGCCCAGATGAACTGTCCAGATGAGTTGTCCAGATGAGTTGTCCAGATGAGGTATCTAGATTAGTTGTCCAGATGACTTGGTCAGACAAACAAGTCTAGATGAGTTGCACGTGCAACTTCGATGTCAATAATCGGGCCTAGACTCCTGTCCTAGGTGAACATTTCAATAACCACATCTCTACAGTGACTAATTAAACTCCTACTCTATCTCTGCATATTTATCAGCTACCTTGCTTATCTGTATGTCTCCTCAGCCTATTTATTTTTCTGACTGTTAATCTGGGTAGTTACCTTTCAGTCAGCGTCCCTCGCAATATTGTCTATTTCCTCTCTCTGCTACATGTTTTCTTTGCCTGAACATTGTAAATATTAATCTCGTTATCCTCTCAGCTTAAGTGTTTGTATATTTATTAGATTGCTTAAGAATGTGTCTGTCTAAGTATCCTTATATAGACAGACATATGTTATCTCTGAATTTCTTGGCTAACGAACATCAGAAATAAAATTAAAGGAAAAAAATGTACAAATGTAAGAATGTGTGTTAATCCACTTGCAGAGAAGTTATGCATGAACTCCTGACAGTGAAATCATGACAGATTTACGTCAACATAATAAAGTAACACTAGCGCTGTGCTCGCCACAATGAGAATATAATTATTTTGAGGTGAAAGCAATCTATGTAACGGTATTCACCAATAAAATACGTCACGCTATCACTCTAAGGCATTGGGAAGGCCAGGTCCTTAAGGATCCAACCAAATTATTAGTGAGCCACAGGCTCTTCAAAATTGTTTTATACGGTCTTTGAAAATATTCAAAGTTGCATTCATCTTTAGTTCAAAATCTATAGAGCCTGATTCAATGAGGCTACTCCAGGGGGCACGGTAAGGCAGAACGTGATTACGTTTTTGGATTTGGGGCACTAGAGCTATGTGCCGAATGAGATAAGAAATACAGAAAACGCGATAAGAAAGTGTAGCATGAAATCAATAACAAATAACATGTACCAGTGCAGTGTATGTGTTCCAATGGGTGTCCTATATATATATATATATATAAATAATAACAATAATTATAAACACACATACACCCAAGCCGCCTCGTACTTCCAACTTAATTTGTTACGCACAGGCCCCTTCGAACTCTGAATTGTTCAAAGTGTGAATCAATTTTCCCCTTAAGTAATAATGGAAAGCTAGTTAGTCCCATCCTAGGGGCTAAAAATTGCTTATTTTGACTGAAACAGCAAAAGAAACATGTAACGGATACCAGAAGAAGAAAATAGGATAACAAAGATGAGTATAAGAGAATAGATAAAGAAATTGTAATAAAATGCAATGAAGCAAAAAATAGCATGGCTAAAACAGAGATACAAAGAGATGCAAGAAAAATGTGATACCAAAGCTATATGCAAACAAAATGAAGAATTAACAGGAAGAAAAAAGAAACCAAAAACTGGATGTTTAAGGTCAAAGAAAAGAAAACTGTTGATTGAACAAGAAAGCATAAGCAAAAGATGGACAGAGTACATTAAAGATCTTTACAATGATGAACGAACTTAATAAATATCAAGGATAATGGGGAAGGACCAGACAAACTCAAAGAAGAAGTGGAAGACGTCTTGCGCAATGGAAGCATAAAAAGCTCCTGAACAAAATAATATAACTAAAGAAGTGATTGAAGCCATGGGCGATTTTGGAATCTCAATAATAACAAAAATGTGGAATGATATATACAACAGCGGATATATACTAGGTGACCTGCTAAAATCAATATTCATAGCCCTACCGAAGAAATCTGGTGCGATTGAATGCGATAATCATCGCACAATAAGCCTTATGAGTCACATGACTAAGATATGACTAAGAATCATCACGAGAAGAGTGCTAAATCAGTCCAGAAATTAGCGATGAACATTGTGGTTTTGTTGGAGGTAAAGGTACAAACAATGCCATATACATCATCAGATCTTTAGTAGAACGAGCCATAGACATGAAAACAGATCTATATCAATGTTTCATAATTTATACCAAAACATATGACATAGTAAATAACCAAGAAATAATAACAATTTTAGAAAGCATAAACTTAAGCAGCACGGATCTAAAATAATAAAGAACATGTACTGGCAACAAACAGCGGTCATAAGAACTGGAAATCAATTGGGAATGTTTCAACAAATAAAACAGGGTGTTAGGCAGGGTTGTGTGCTGTCACCAGATTTATTTATTATGTATAGTGAGATTATTTTAAGATCCATAAGCGGCATGCCTGGAATAACAATTGGAAGTAATAATATAAATAATCAAAGGTATTCTGGTGATACAGTCTTAATCGCTAAGAGGGAAAATGAGTTACAAGAAATGTTAGACATTATAATGAAGGAGAGCAAAAATATAGGACACAGCCTTAAGAGAAAAAAAGACAAGTGGAACAATATTAAAACAGGTAAATGAATGTAAATATCTGGGAACAATGTTAACCTTCGATGGTAGATGTGCGACAGATGTGAGATGCGGAATAGCTCAGGCAAGAGCAGCTTTCCAAAAAATGAGAAAGATATTATGCAATACATTTTTTTACAATTAAAAACAAGAAAAAGAGTTCTTAAATGTTATGTAAAGCCAGTCTTAACATATGGATGTGAATCATGGACAATAGGACAACAGACAAGAAAATCACTGGAGTCTGTAGAAATGTGGTTTTACTGAAGAATGTTGATAATACCACGGACAGCTAAGAAGAGTAATGAAAATGTTCTGAAAGAGGCTAAAGCAAAGAGAGAGAGCTCATTTCCAATATTAGGAAGAAAAAAAATCATCATTTAGTTGGCATAGTAATGTAAAGGGAACAGCTGAAATATATTGCAACAATTAGGAAAATTAAAATTGAGGGACGAAGATATCGAGGGAAGACAAGAGAAAAGATACCAGACAGTTCAAGAGAATGGCTTGGCAGAAGGTCAAATACAGAAATGATAAATAACTGTCGAGATCGAAAGTTGTGGAGAGACATGATCACCTATGCCAGCAGGCATGGTACTGGTTGATGATGATGAATGAAATACAGATCCTCATATTTGTGTAACTCTCACGAAGACATGTGGAAAGTGAATTAAAAATCAGTTTTATTCGATTTACAAGTGATAGAGAGATAGTGATACAACTTCCTGTGATGGATATCATGTGCGATTTTTTTAAGAATTAAAAAAAAATAACGGACCAGCATCAAATAGATTTTTTTTTTCAAGTTAATTCCTGCGTTGTCTTGCACAAATGCTTTTTTTAAAATATTTTTATGGCCACTCTACTTCCCTTAATTGTGAACTGATAATCACGTATATGTTGATTGTTATGAAAATTGACGCAATTCTTTCTAAATAAATTTGGTTATACTTTATTATATTCAACCAATACTTTTACAATAATTTTTTGGGTGTTAAAGAAGAGGGGTGGGCTGGTTCGTCTCAAGGCAAGAAGCCGGTCAAGAGGCAGAGAGGTTGTGAGTTCAAATCCCGGCTGCACCAGTTGGAATTTGTATTTTGTGATTTCTCTTAGCGGCAATTACTCCTGGTCTCAGCAGCGAGGCCCAGCTTGAAGCGGCAATTACTCCTGGTCTCAGCAGCGAGGCCCAGCTTGAAGCGGCAATTACTCCTGGTCTCAGCAGCGAGGCCCAGCTTGAAGCGGCAATTACTCCTGGTCTCAGCAGCGAGGCCCAGCTTGAAGCGGCAATTACTCCTGGTCTCAGCAGCGAGGCCCAGCTTGAAGCGGCAATTACTCCTGGTCTCAGCAGCGAGGCCCAGCTTGAAGCGGCAATTACTCCTGCTCTCAGCAGCGAGGCCCAGCTTGAAGCGGCAATTACTCATCGACGGCGAAAAAATATGACTACACCCGAAGACGAAGTTATCGACCTGTGCGGCGAGGGACCCATGTGCACGGGGTAAAGTGCATGAAATCACAAAATTCAGTTCCTAGTCTCTAGGCACTTCGCCAGAGGTGAAAGCTGGTGAACACAAACAAATATTACAGTTGGTTCGGTGAGTTTTGATATGTCAACAAGGGTAGTTGCATCTCAAAGTTTAGCAGCCAAAGAATGAAGTTTCAACCTTTCGTGATTGTCTTTGTGTGTGTATGTGAGAAAACAATGAAGGTAAAAAGTAGAAGTCAAGTGGCATTCCCCTTCTAAACTAGAACATTTCAACATGCACATCCTGCTCTCCTGTCAGCATTTAAAACGTCTAATGCATCTTTATTTCAAAAATCGATGGAAAGAAAAAGTGACCAGGTAACGAGTTATATTACCGTAGATCTTTCACAATTAAGGAGAGTGAAGTAATTAAGATTGATGAAAGTGAATGACGTAGAAGAATTAGAAATAGAGAACATATGTCAACATCATCATCATCGAGTGCCATCTCCGCAACGAAGATTGGCTACCATGGGGCGCCATTCTGCTAAGGCTATTGCTTTGATGGTGCAGGTTGTCATAAGTTGGTTTGTCCATCTTTTGATGTTACTCGTCCATGTTAGTCTTGGTTTGCCTCTGCCTCTTTTCCCTTGTATGTACCCCTCCAGGATTACTTTTAGTAGGCCGTTGTGTCTTTTAATTTTGCCCCAAAATCGCATAACATATGTCAAAGCGAAACGAATTCTCTGACCGATTCGGACATCCCACCTCTGTCTTCTTTTGCTTGGACCGTTTCATTAACCGTTACTTATCTCTCTCTCTCTCTCTCTCTCTCTCTCTCTCTCTCTTCTCTCTCTCTCTCTTTCTCTCTCTCTTTCTCTCACTCTCTTTCTCTCTCTCTTTCTTTCTCTCTCTTTCTCTCTCTCTCTCTCTTTCTCTCACTCTCTTTCTCTCTCTTTCTCTCTCTCTTTCTCTCTCTCTTTCTCTCTCTTTCTCTCTCTCTCTTTCTCTCACTCTCTTTCTCTCTCTCTCTTTCTCTCTCTCTTTCTTTCTTTCTCTCTCTTTCTCTCTCTCTCTTTCTCTCTCTCTCTTCTCTCTCTCTCTTTCGCTCTCTCTCTTTCTCTCTCTCTGTCATTCTCTCTCTCTTTCTCTCTCTCATTCTCTCACTCTCTTTCTCTCTCTCTTTCGCTCTCTCTCTCTTTCTTTCTCTCACTCTCCTTCTTTCTCTCTCTCTCTCTCTCTCTCTCTCTCTCTCTCTCTCGGCTCCAGATATTTATTTTATTAATGAAAAATGCATGTTCAAGGAATAATGGAAAGAATGTTTTAAGATTTGTGAAAATCTTTAGGAAAATAATGGAAACAAATAATGTCAGAAAGCATCGGTTCTGTACAGATTTGACGTTTTGTTACAGAAAACAAACACGACTAATTGTTCACCATAAATATAAGCTCGTTCCTCTAGGAATCTGAGACAGCACATGTCTAGAAGTAGCACATCAAGTCTGTCGGCATCCACAGACAGGACACCAGAAACAGTATGTAACACTTCTGTTATGATACTAACATAAGTACAAGCGAGTCAACAAAATATCATGTTTTTCATAAACAGATTACGATAGAAAGACAAATATATATATATATATATATATATATATATATATATATATATATAGAGAGAGAGAGAGAGAGAGAGAGAGAGAGACAGAAAGAAAGAGAGACAGACAGACAGACAGAGACAGGAGTGTGTGGAAAGCATGGTGGGTATTTGTGGGTGTGGTAAAGCTGGCGAAGAGAGAATATAAAAAAAAAACATGTTTGAACGGTTTGGGTACATCATTACATTCATAAATGTGAGTGAGCTAAAGATAGTAACAAAGTTAACAGAACATCAACAACTAATCCAGGAGCTCATTATATAGAGTAACATTGTAAGTGTATGTTTGTGAGCTCATTAGGCTACCAGTATCACATATGTCACTTTTTGATCGACTTCAAGCATGGCTCATATCTTAATGTGTTTCAGTGCTAGACATGGTTCATATCTTAATGTGTTTCAGTGCTAGACATGGTTCATATCTTGGTGTGTTTCCGTGAAGCCATGGCTCATATCTTAATGTGTTTCAGTGCTAGACATGGTTCATATCTTGGTGTGTTTCCGTGAAGCCATGGCTCATATCTTAATGTGTTTCTGTGCTAGCCATGGCTCATTTCTTGGTGTGTTTCCGGGAAGCCATGGCTCATATCTTAATGTGTTTCTGTGCTAGACATGGTTCATATCTTGATGTGTTTCCGTGAAGCCATGGCTCATATCTTAATGTGTTTCTGTGCTAGACATGGTTCATATCTTGGTGTGTTTCCGTGAAGCCACGGCTCATGTCTTAATGTGTTTCTGTGCTAGCCATGGCTCATATCTTAGTGTGTTTCTGTGCTAGCCATGGCTCATATCTTAGCTTACGTGTGTGTGTGTGCTAGCCATGGCTCATATCTTGGTGTGTGTCATGTTAGTCGTATCTCATATCTTGGTGTGTCCGTGTTAATCAAGTCTCCTATCTTTATATGTGTCTGTGTTTAGTCATATCTCATATCTTAGTGTGTATCTGTATTAGTCATGTGTCATATCGTTGTGTGTGCATGTCTGGGTTAGTGATATCTTCTCATATCTTTGTGTGTATGTTTATGTTAGTCATATCTCATATCTTTGTGTGTGCATGTCTGTGTTTGTCACATCTCATATCCTTGTGTGTGCATGGCTATGTTAGTCACATCTCATATCCTTGTGTGTGCATGTCTATGTCAGTTATATCTCATATCTTTGTGTGCATGTCTATGTTAGTCATGCGTCATATCTTTGTATGTGCATATCTATGTCAGTCATATCTCATATCTTTGTGTGCATGTCTATGTTGGTCATATGTCATATCTTGATGTGTGTCAGTGTTAGTCATGCCTCATATCGTTGTGTGCATGTCAGTGTTAGTCACATCTCATATCTCTGTGTGTGCATGTCTGTGTTAGTCACCTCTAGTGACTCGGGCAGATGGTGCTCGCAAACCTGGGAGGGCCGAACATCTAAGGGCAGAATCACTCTACAGAAAAGACAATCTGCTGCCTTGCAGGAAGATTGGGGACAATCAAAGGCCAAGGAAAGCAAAGTTGAATAAAATGCTGGCTGAAATCGACTGCACTGGGCCACAGGCGCAGAACACAGTGCAACGTTTTAACGGTTGTTTAATCAGAGTGGATCTGGCAGACTCAAATGTTTATGTTCTGTCTGTGGGGGCGATCAACACACTTAACCTGACTGCTGACTTCATATGAGAGTCTGGGATCTTACTCTGATTGAGTCCTGATCGCAGAGAGACAGATAGAGAGAAAGAGATAAGAAAAATAAATAGAGGTACCCACACCCACAGGACTGTCATATATATCAGATAAAATTGAGAGAAATCAGAACACAATATGTCTGGCATATAAAATAGTGTGACCAGTATTAGTTCAAGCTTGATACCTCCACAATATATTTGCAGCAGTAGCTAGGCATGATTCTACAGAAACTGTTATGCTCCGTTGCATGTTGCACGAGTGCTAAATTGTAATTTACACATTTTAGAACATACACCACATAAGGGACATGCCATAAACATGTAACACGTGCAGTGCTGCATGGTGTCCAATGTTTCTCTATAAGTCACGTGCTCCGCTGTACACTAAAATGTGTACTACTAAATTGGCGTACAAACGATCTAACTTTAATTCTGGGCCAGCATGGCTACTTATGTCTCTGGGGTTCAGACCTAGCCTTTCTGTAATTCTGGGCCAGCATGGCTACCTATGTCTCCAGGGTTCAGACCTAGCCTTTCTGTAATTCTGGGCCAGCATGGCTACCTTTGTCTCCAGGGTTCAGACCTAGCCTTTCTGTAATTCTGGGCCAGCATGGCTACCTATGTCTCCAGGGTTCAGACCTAGCCTTTCTGTAATTCTGGGCCAGCATGGCTACCTATGTCTCCAGGGTTCAGACCTAGCCTTTCTGTAATCGCCAGTCAGTGAACAGAGCCCGTTTGTGATCGATGGAGGGGTTAATATCATCTACACAAATTCTAGTAACTACGATGCTCTCATCGACACACACACGGTCTATAGCGAGTCACCAGCGAATTACTAATGCATTCACTGCACGTCCCAGTGGCAGAAGTCCTTACAGAGATAGTGACGCCTGGCAGTGACAATCAGCAGTAGTATAGAGATTACTATCATGACAGTGACGACTAGCAATAGTAAGGGGGTTATTATCATGACGTGACGACTAGCAATAGTAAAGGGGATTATCATCATGATAGTGACGACTAGCAATAGTAAGGGGATTATTATCATGACAGTGACGACTAGCAATAGTAAGGGGATTATTATCATGACAGTGACGACTAGCATTAGTAAGGGGATTACTATCATGACAGTGACGACTAGTATTAGTAAGGGGATTACTATCATGATAGTGACGACTAGTATTAGTAAGGGGATTACTATCATGACAGTGACGACTAGTATTAGTAAGGGGATTACTATCATGACAGTGACGACTAGTATTAGTAAGGGGATTACTATCATGACAGTGACGACTAGTATTAGTAAGGGGATTACTATCATGACAGTTACAACCAACAGTAGTAAGGGGATTATGATCATGGTAGTGACAAAATTTTTAAAGTGTGACAGGGTTACAAACATCTTTCCATGATGACAAAATTACACAGGTTTTTGTGCGATGACAAGATTATACAGATGTTGTGTGATGACACAATTCTCCAGATGTTTGTGTGATGACAAGATTATACAGATGTTTGTGTGATGACAAGATTATACAGGTGTTGTGTGATGACAAAATTCTACAGATGTTTGTGTGATGACAAGATTACACAGGTTTTTGTGCGATGACAAGATTATACAGGTGTTGTGTGATGACAAAATTCTACAGGTGTTTGTGTGATGACAAGATTATACAGATGTTTGTGTGATGACAATATTATACAGGTGTTGTGTGATGACAAAATTCTACAGATGTTTGTGTGATGAAAAGATTATACAGATGTTTGTGTAGTGACAAGATTACACAGGTGTTTGTGTGATGACAAGATTATACAGGTGTTTGTGGGATGACAAGATTACACATGTGTTTGTGGGATTACAAGATTATACAGGTGTTTGTGTGATGACAAGATTATACAATGTTTGTGTGATGACAAGATTATACAGGTGTTTTGTGATGACTAAATTCTACAGATGTTTGTGTGATGACAAGATTATACAGATGTTTGTGTGATGACAAGATTGCACATGTGTTTGTGTGATTACAAGATTATACAGGTGTTTGTGTGATGACAAGATTACACATGTGTTTGTGTGATTACATGATTATACAGGTGTTTGTGTGATGACAAGATTACACATGTGTTTGTGTGATTACAAGATTATACAGGTGTTTGTGTGATGACAAGATTACACATGTGTTTGTGTGATTACATGATTATACAGGTGTTTGTGTGATGACAAGATTACACATGTGTTTGTGTGATTACAAGATTATACAGGTGTTTGTGTGATGACAAGATTACACAGGTGTTTGTGTGATGATACCATTATATATATGCTTGTGTGGTGATAAGATTACACACATGTTTGTATGATGAGAAAATTACACTCAATCGATATTCAATATCAGCAATGTCCAGACGGGCTTCATTCACAGGTAATGGCTGGATCCCCACATTGTTGACAGTTAGCTTCTAGTTTGTCCCGTGTCACACAGGTGTTGAAGAAACTAGAGAGCAGATCAACTATCTGGCTCCACGATCATATCAGATGGGTAGAAAGAGAACATAAATCACTGACAACTTCCAAGATTCGGATAGAATGACGGGTTTTGATGAAAGTGATACTATATCGCTATCTAGAGCCCGTGATCTGATAGGCATATTGGCACTGCTAGATAAGAGCGATAATTTGAACAAGTAAAAGTAATTTTCAACCATCACGATACTGGCACAGTTAGCTACGTATTGATGAATATTGGGATGCCCTATGCAGTGGCTGATCATAACAAAGCTAACAAATGTTGTAGTAACATTCGTCAGTCATGGGTGATCATAACAAAGCTAACAAATGTTTTAGTAACCTCCGTCAGTCATGGCTGATCATAACAAAGCTAACAAATGTTTTAGTAACCTCTGTCAGTCATGGCTGATCATAACAAAGCTAACAACTGTTTTAGTAACCTCCGTCAGTCATGGCTGATCATAACAAAGCTAACAACTGTTTTAGTAACCTCCGTCAGTCATGGCGGATCATAACAAAGCTAACAAATGTTTAGTAACCTCCGTCAGTCATGGGTGATCATAACAAAGCTAACAAATGTTGTAGTAACATCCGTCAGTCATGGGTGATCATAACAAAGCTAATAAATGTTGTAGTTACCTCTGTCAGTCACGGGTGATAATAACAAAGCTAACAAATGCTGTAGTAACATCCGTCAGCCATGGCTGATCATAACAAAGCTAACAAATGTTTAGTAACCTCCGTCAGTCATGGGTGATCATAACAAAGCTAACAAATGTTGTAGTAACATCCGTCAGTCATGGGTGATCATAACAAAGCTAATAAATGTTGTAGTAACCTCTGTCAGTCATAGGTGATCATAACAAAGCTAACAAATGTTGTTGTAACCTCTGTCAGTCATTGGTGATCATAACAAAGCTAACAAATGTTGTAGTAACCTCTGTCAGTCATGGGTGATCATAACAAAGCTAACAAATGTTGTAGTAACATCCGTCAGTCATGGGTGATCATAACAAAGCTAACAAATGGTGTAGTAACCTCCATCAGTCATGGGTGATCATAACAAAGCTAACAAATGGTTTAGTAACCTCCGTCAGTCATGGGTGATCATAACAAAGCTAATAAATGTTGTAGTAACCTCTGTCGGTCATAGTAGATCATAAAAAAGCTGACAAATGTTGTAGTAAGATCCGTCAGTCATGGTTGATTATGGATTTTGCAGCGCCTCTAGGTAAATGTTATTTCCTTTTTTCTATGAATCTGTCTACTTCGTGCTAGAGCGTGCTTCCAGAGATTGCGGTCTGGAGCTAACTCTTTCCAGTCTGCAGGGTTTATGTTCAGAGTCCTCATGTCACGTTTACGCAGGCATTTAAATCGGAGTTTTGGGCGCCCCCTAGTTCTTTTCCCATCTGTTAGTTATCCATAAAATGTATCTTTTAGTATGCGGCCATCTTTCATATGGTGTACGTGGCCATGCCAGCTCATCTTACGTTGCTTAAGCAGCGTGTAGATGTTCGAGAGGACTGTGCGAATGAGGACCTCCACGTTTGTCACTTTGTCCTTCAAGATGATATTAAGAATACGACGCTGGCATTGCATATGAAATACATTTAGCCTTTTCTCTTGCTTTACATAAGTTGTCCAAGATTCGCTACCATGCAGGAGGATACTAATGATGCAGGCATTATAAACTACGGTCTTTGTTTTAATTGTCAGTTTGCTGTTTTGCCGAACGCGCCTAGAAAGGCTGGGGACAGTTGTAGCAGCTTTACCAATGCGTGTGTCAGTTTCTGTATCTAAAGATACTTTGTCGTTGATGTCAAGTCTATCATAATATAAACTAACAAAGCATAACTATTTGTATGTTGCCATGCTCCCCAGTGTAAGAACAACCCCCACTGTAGACTTTCACTATATGTTGCTACATTCCTCACTGTAAGCCACAAGCCTTCACTGTTTGTTGCCATGCACTTCACTGTAAGCTACAAGCCTTCACTGTATGTTGCCATGTACTTCACTGTAAGCTACAAGTCTTCACTGTATGTTGCCCTGTACTTCACTGTAAGCTACAAGTCTTCACTGTATGTTGCCATGTACTTCACTGTAAGCTACAAGCCTTCACTGTATGTTGCCCTGTACTTCACTGTAAGCTACAAGTCTTCACTGTATGTTGCCATGTACTTCACTGTAAGCTACAAGCCTTCACTGTATGTTGCCATGTACTTCACTGTAAGCTACAAGTTTTCACTGTATGTTGCCATGTACTTCACTGTAAGCTACAAGTCTTCACTGTATGTTGCCATGTACTTCATTCTAAGCCACAAGCCTTCACTGTATGTTGCCATGTACTTCACATAAAGCCACAAGCCTTCACTGTTTGCTGCCATGTACTTCACTGTAAGCCACAAGCCTTCACTGTATGTTGCCATGTACTTCACTGTAAGCCACAAGCCTTCACTGTATGTTGCCATGTACTTCAGTGTAAGCCACAAGCCTTCACTGTATGTTGCCATGTACTTCACTGTATGCCACAAGCCTTCACTGTATGTTGCCATGTACTTCAGTGTAAGCCACAAGCCTTCACTGTATGTTGCCATGTACTTCACTGTAAGCCACAAGCCTTCACTGTATGTTGCCATGTACTTCACTGTATGCCACAAGCCTTCACTGTATGTTGCCATGTACTTCACTGTATGCCACAAGCCTTCACTGCATGTTGTCATGTACTTCATTCTAAGCCACAAGCCTTCACTGTATGTTGTCATGTACTTCACTGTAAGCCACAAGCCTTCACTGCATGTTGTCATGTACTTCATTCTAAGCCACAAGCCTTCACTGTATGTTGCCCTGTACTTCACTGTAAGCCACAAGCCTTCACTGTATGTTGCCATGTACTTCACATAAAGCCAAAAGCCTTCACTGTATGTTGCATTGTACTTCACTGTAAGCCACAAGCCTTCACTATATGTTGCCATGTACTTCACTGTAAGTCACAAGCCTTCACTGTATGTTGCCATGTACTTCACTGAGTTGCAAGCACTGCCACCTGCTACTTGAAATGCTAAACCATGAAGCGCAGAAGCCAATGAACAAAAGATGTTATTTCCACTATCAAATATCTACATTATTCTGTAGATCTCCCAACTCCCACAATGTTCACGGATGACTGATCTCAAATAAACCCCCGCAGAGACAAGCAAAGCTCCTTCATTAGTGTGTGGAGCACAACCTGCCCGCTGTAACCAGCAGAACCTGCTTGCCTCAATATCTCTCCTTGTATGAGAAAATGAAAGAAAGAAACCGTTTTTATGGGAAAAAATTGGAGGGTGGGGAATGACGATATATAATATAGACATACTACGACAGTTAGGGGCAGTAAAGAAATACCAGTTGATAGAAAAAAGTCCTGGTAATTGTATACTTGTCCCGGTGAAGCTACAGTGGAGAGCACAGGAATGAAAACGTCTTATTTTTCGGTTCGGGACAGCTCAAAGAGTTATTTACCTTTTTCATTAGCAGACCGAAGAGGTCCTTATTGTTGTGTACTCAATGGGCTGTTTTGATTTGACTCAACGTTGCCGCCAATATAATGAAGTGTTGCTGCCTGGGGATGTAGACATACTCCGTTGCTCGTCGGCGACCGAGTTGTGACAGTATCTGTGGATTCAAATATCAGCTTCTATGGATTCAAATATCAGTTTCTGTGGATTCAAACATCAGCTTCTGTGGATTTGGTACGTTTTATTTATCTTCAGTTGATGATTATCATGGGACTATCAGTTTTCTTGAATAGTTTCTAGTAAATGTTCGTTGACTGGTGTAACAGTGTGAATAGTTTCTAGTAAATGTTCGTTGACTGGTGTAACAGTGTTCTGCTGTTATTGAGACGGCGGATAAGTTCTGGAAAAAAATGTTTAATCTACTTGTGATATTCATGGGATATACTAAGAGCTAGTATTGGAAAGGGCACATGTTAATGTATCACAATTTCGTATAAAGTACCTAATCTCATATTAAAAGCATTAATGAAAGCTTTTTATACGGACTTGACTCTACAAACCTAAATCTAATTGTAGGATTCACTTTCAATGAGCAAATTGTGTGCATTTATATGTGAACATGTTCAGGGACATTCCACACATACTTGGTGTTGAAGTTTGATAGCAGCGGATTGAGGCATCATTCAGAAAGGTTTTTATTATTTCTTGATTAATTAATATGTGAGCTCATGCTATAGAATTAGATTCATGCTTATGAGAAAATGAAATCTGTCAAAGATGAAACGTGTCAAAGATAAACGTGTCAAAGATAAACATGTCAACGATGAAACGTGTCAAAGATGACATGTGCTAAAGATGAAACGTGTCAAAGATGGCATGTGCCAAAGATGAAACGTGTCAAAGATGGCATGTGCTAAAGATGAAACGTGTCAAAGATGGCATGTGCTAAAGATGAAACGTGTCAAAGATGACATGTGCTAAAGATGAAACGTGTCAAAGATGGCATGTGCTAAATATGAAACGTGTCAAAGACTGACAAATGTCCTACTCTCTTTGTCTTGTTTTGTCTTTCGGGCATTTCTGCCTTCTCACGTCGAGGGTGGAGCGATGTGTTGGTACAGCTCTTTGCTTGGTCTCACAGATGTTGCTTTATGTGACGTCATGTATTTGACTTGTTCACGTTATCTTCCTCTAGCTTCCTTGTTATTGCATCTATTTGTTATTGTCTGTTGTAGTGTGGTGTTTGCCCGTATCGTATTTAAATGTTTTGGGCATGTAGACCGGCTACGGGCAAGTAACACTTTACTGATTCTGGATAAAGTCAGAACTGGTCTTACTGTCACTCACTTCCTGATTTCTTTCCTTTTCTCTTATCCACACATTAACAATTCTTAAACAAGTTCAGTAGTTTTTAGTTCTATCTGATGTCAAATATTTTTTCTCCTAAGCCACAAATGTTATCAATATTTCAGATCTAGTTTCAGATTAACTGGAACTGCAAGTGTCATTATTGAAATGGGCATTACAGCTTCAATGAAAAGTGTTAAACAGCAGTATAATAGCTGGCCTATATTTGAACACTGTTTATAGACGAGTCTTGAGAACATGGCTAAACGTGACAAGAAAAGGTGCACGAAACTGTTGTCTGTGCGTTCAGGACTCCGCTAGAAGTGCTCAGCCAACACAGTTTTGTTCGTACATGTACTTGCCATACAGCTTGTTCACATTGATATATATATATTTTACATTTCCATATTTTTTTTTTCACTCGTGTGTGTGTATATATATATGTGTGTGTCTGTGTATGCTGAGTGAGTCAGTGACATGAACCACATTCGTGGGTCGGTCTTAATTCGTATACAATTGCTGGGATCAATACAGAAATCCAAAGCATGATGTAGTATCAGCTTTATGTATTGCCACTTTCGTATATGCCCAGAAATATATAAATAACTGGAAACTGTAGAAATGCGGACAGAAGAATGTAGAGAATAACATGGAGAGCAAAGAAGAGTAATGAAAACATTCTGAAAGAGGGCAAAGTGAAAAAGAAAGCTAATATCCAATGTTAGGAAGAAACAATCATCATTGTTTGGCATGTAATGAGAATGGAACAGCTGGAATATATTGTAACAGCTGGGAAAATTGAGAGACGAAGAAAAGATACCAGACAGCTGAATTAAGAGAATGTCAACAAAAGAAATGATAAATAACTATTAAGATGGAGAGTTGTGGAGAGACATGATCACCTACGCTAGCAGGCATGGTACTTAATGATGATGATATGCTCCGAGCCATGCTGATGTTGAGGACAACGACAGAGCAGGCAGGCTGGTCTGTTCGGCAATATTAAATGATGAAAACCCAACAGATCGGACAAATATCATTAACAATCTACGAAAGAAAGGTTAAGAAAATGACTTTGACAGAAGTCAAATACAGGGCTGTTCAGACTGAGAGTGAAGACCGGTGTTGTCAGAACAGAGCTATATTTTGGACGAATGAGAGGATTTGTCAACCAACACCGAACTGGCACGATTATAGCTCGTTTCAAATCATGTGCCCAACTTCAAAACGCTATTACTCAGTAACCGTTTGTTAAAAACTGTTGAAATTTTCCAAATGTTTTTAGAATGCAAAAGACCCTTTAAATGTATATTTAACAAATATCTTGCAGCTACAGTTTTCTTAAAGCGGCGAATTTCTTTGATGTTTGTCAAAATTGTAAATTGTGAACCCCTAAGGAATAGAAATTACCGTAGTTGCTGGTCTGTGATTAATTTTCACTAGGTTAAGGCGTGGCCGTAATGGGGAAATAACTGGATAAGACAAAACACCAGGAGAATTAGTGTCTTCTCAGTTCGAGGACGGACGATAATATCAAGGTATACCTGTATGTCCAATTTTCATAGTTATGTGGCCCTGAAAAGGACCGTTTGTTGAACTAATTTAAGGCAATATAGGGGCCAACATTGTGGGGGCTATATACTTTCATTCTGAATCAGACGAGTCTAAAAGATTAATAACTGTTTGGGGTTGAACATTCCACAAACCATCATTTTTCCAATATTCCTCTTCCTGTTTTAAGACGTGGTCTTCACATTTAGCCCAATAATCTTTGTCTATATTTAATAAAGCGACATTAGCAAGAGTCTTTACATCGCATATTTTGAATGTTGTATTTTCATCTGCCACTTGTCCTTTTAATTTTGCCCAGATTAGTTCTATTGGATTTAAATGAGCATGGTAAGGTGGCAGCCTCAAACTTATATGACCGTGCTCTTGGATAATCTTATCTATTTGAAAAATCTTTGTCCTTTGTTTTTGCTTTACTAGAGATAGTAATTCAGGTTTTAAGTACATGTTATTAAATTGTATGTGCTCCTTAGTGAGCCATATCTTAATAGCATCTTTTGTACTGGATGACGTCGGGACTTTATCTTCAAGTTCAACAATGTTGTGGTACGCTGCATTGTCCATTATTAGGCAAGATGGTCGATCTAGTGATGGGAGAGCAGAATTTTCAATCCAATCTAAATATGTGACCATTCATCTCAGAGTGATAATCCCGATTGTCTATGGATTTTGAAAGAAAACTGAGCTCTGCATTCTGTATTAGTCCATGTTGTCGACTACCTGCATGCGCAATTATCAAGCGCTGTCCTTTGCTGCTAGGTATTAATCTCTTAATCTTTCCATCTGATGACTGCCATTCCCTTTGGTTAGTGTGGTGAGCATTGATCCATGTTTCATCCAAGTACAAAATATCATAACCTTGCTTGCGCACCTCTTTTACTTCACGTAAGTACTTGCTTCTCATGACTATTATATGTGGCTTCTCACAGATGATGTTTCGTCCATTGGAATACTTTCTGAATGTAAAGCCTGCAGCTCTCACATTCCTCCATAATGTAGACTTTGATATTTCAATACTGTTGTTCTTTTTCAGCGATACTTTTAATTTTCCTATTGTAACAGTTTCATTCATACCCAACATTTTGCGAATTTCACTTCTAATAAGTTCACTGTCGAAATTATCCAACATTTTTTCTCTTCCTTGTGATTTTGTATATTTTGAACATTGACGGTCACGTGCTTGAATCCAGCGATTAAATGACCGTTTAGATAAATCCAAAATGTGTCTTGTCCTATTCTCAGGGTTTTCTAAAGAATGAAATAATCTTCCTCGTTTAGCGTCTTTGCAAAAAATAGTCATACATTTTTATTGCGATGTTTTGTAAACTGCAGAATTTCATTTTAAGACTCATGATAAATGTTAGCGTTCCACGTTTCCGCCGCTGAATGAACGGAAATGGGACACACAATTTATTGTGTTTTTAACAATTGTCCAATTATGTCAGAAAACCAACGTTGAAAGCGTGCAAACACGTCAATTTGACCGTGTATAGATTTTTATCGCTATTTTTAACTTAAAATACTGTAAACATTAAGTTTTGACTACATCAATGGGTCGTTATGAATTTATATAATTAAAAAAAGCAACAATAATAACCAAATGTTTTTTTTAATGAAAATAATTCCCTGTTGGGTTCTAATCATTATAACTTTACATGCCAATTCTGAACAACTTACAAAAAGCGGTTAAAAAGATATCGATTTTAAAAGTTGGGCACGAGTTATGAAACGGACTATAGTCGCTGTGTAAGGATGAATATTTTGAGGAGTAGCCTAGAGCACCTATGTATGTGTCCAGAGTGCTGTGATCATGATCCTAATTTAACATAACATTTATTATTTCACGTAGCTATATTAAACGCCTAGTTGCAACTCAGCTGAATATATTTAAAGTTAATCACCTAGTATAACTCAGCTGAATATATTTAAAGTTAATCACCTAGTATAACTCAGCTGAATATATTTAAAGTTAATCACCTAGTATAACTCAGCTGAATATATTTAAAGTTGAGCACATGGTATAACTCAACATACAAAGTTAAGCACTTAGTATAACTCAGCTGAATACATTTAAAGTTAAGTGCCTAGTATAACTCAGCTGAATACATTTAAAGTTAAGTGCCTAGTATAACTCAGCTGAATACATTTAAAGTTAAGTGCCTGGTATAACTCAGCTGAATACGTTTAAAGTTAAGTGCCTAGTATAACTCAGCTGAATTCATTGAAAGGTAAGCGGCTAGTATAACTCATCTGAGTACATTGAAAGGTAAGCGGCTAGTATAACTCAGTTGAATACATTTAAAGTTAAACACCAGTTACAATTTCAGTGATTACAAGCTAAGCATCCAGTTACAATCGAGTAAAGTTCAATAGGACACTCAGTCACAACTGAAACTAGCAAACCTAAAATAAGCACCGCAGTTACAACTCACATGGATAAAGCAAAGTTGGAGCAAAATGGATTAAAGTTAACACGTAACTAAGCTGTGTAGAGACCCAAGTAAAGTGCGACTTAAAACTTTCTTCCAGAACTAAATCACGAAAGTAGCATCGGGGATAAAAGCAACCCTGTAATACAAGCACTAGTATCTTGTTGTATGTAATAAAAATGTGTAGGCAAACAACAGAGCTAAACGTGTACAGCTTACAATACGGGGTAGATAGAACCTGTCAGCTCAGCAATGCAGTCTATGTAATGTTTAAGTAGCCATGACGGCAAGAGTCAAACAGGCATATCTAAACATAACAATGAAACAAAACAGGTCAACGTGACAGGTAACGTACAACGCGTATGATACACATCAACACGCTGCTGATACACATCAACGCGCTATTGATAAAGTTTCTAGCTAAACACACTCGTATATCATCATCATTATCTTGTGCCCTGCCTTGTGACGTTAACAATCAATTATGTCTACAAGATATTTCTTCTTCATTTCAACATTTCACATTTGTTTTCCACTGTTCCTAAAAACGTTGTCTTTCCATCTAAGATCTTTCCTCTTTGACAGTTCCCAACTTTGCTTGCTCTCGATTATTCACGCTGTGACTTAGTTCTACACACTCACAGTTGCAAATCTTACTCACTAAATAATGTGTGCGTCTTATTCCTTGTTCGCGACCATTGATTAAACGATCGCAATTTCTTGGCTTTGTTTGAAACAGTGGCCTCCCTGAGCCCTTCTCAGGTTCTTTCTGTTAGCAACTGTCTCTATATGGCTGCTTCCGTTCTTATATATACACTAACTAGCTTGCGCTCAGTAATTCCCTTCATTAATTCAATATTGGTTTTATGTTTAAAAATAGAGAGAACATTTCCACATTTGAAATATTATTTCCTGATTGTAGGTAAGTTTATCTATTTCTAGTTGCTTGGATTTAACCTGTTAGTGTTGTGTTTGTTATCATTTCTGATCAATGGCAGTCTAAATATAGGAACAAAATTAGAAACAATTTAAAGGAGCCAAACACATTGAAGGAGACGTGACGCATTGATGACCATACCATTTTCGACAAATCAAGTGTTGTGAATGCGACCATCCATCGTCTATGCTTGCGTTGCGCTTTACGTCACATTGGTGCCGTTCATGACCGTTGTTGGATTTGCTTGACGCAAGTTATTTCCATGTTACTCATTAATGTGAAATGCTTCATTAGCCGCAGTTTTATCTCTTTTAACGAATTTGCACCGTGTTCTGTTCGTCGTGGGCTACATTTACTAGAGTAATCAGGATTCTAAAGGGCGCGTCATCGCAGTGCGTCCGACATTATTATATGTGCTACATCATCGTAATGGCTCATCGTAAATCCCTAGACCGGCCGTACGCTAATCTTACGGTCTGTTGTTTGATGTGCGACAAGGATAATCTGACGACTAACTGTGTGTTTATATGTTCGAAATTGGAGTCAACAACGAATGCCTAACATCATCAAGCGCTATACATTTTTAAAGAAATATGACGATCATCACTTTCCGGAGGACGTGAAATTCTAGTATATGGTGGATAGGCGGCAGGAACCATTGTAGGCTATGCATGAAAAGTGTTCCTTGTTGCAGTTTCCTCATATTCAAAGTCCATGGGGGACTGGTTGGTCTCAAGGCAAGACGCGGGCCTCGGGACAGAGAGGTTGTGGGTTCAAATCTCGGCTACACCGGTTGGGATTTGTATTTATGATTTCTCTCCTCTACAACCACCCCTGGTCTCAGCAGCGAGACCCGGCTTGAAACGTCAGTTACTCATCGACGGAAAAAAAAACATGAGTACCTCCGAAGTCGGAGTCATCTGCCTGTGCGGCGAGGGACCCCTGTGCGCACGAATGACAGGGAAAAATGGATTAAAACGCAAAATTCAGTTCCTAGGCTCTAGGGACTTCGTTAGAGTTTAAAGCTGGCGAACGCAACAACAACAACAACAACAACAACAACAAACGTGACGCAGCGATGACCACGTTTGATGGGAAACGTGACGCAGCGAAGACCATGACGTTTGGTGACTGAAAAGTGGCAGTCGAACCAACTTGGTTTCTCCTTAAGATCTCACTTTTCCTTTCCCTCAATGATTTGTTTCTTCATTATACAACGAGTACTAATCAGTTTGATGACATATTTATGTGCAAAAGCATAGTTTCTCTATCACTTTTCTGTGTCATTGTGTTCGCATATTTTACTTATAAATTCTTTATGAAAAACCATAGAGAGGCATTGATAAATTGCTTTATGTGCATAGAGTGTCTGTTACGAATTGTGCCTCATGAGGCTGAGGTCCATCCATCATTCACAAACAACGGTTACAGAACGACTCCAGATGTCGCATCGAGTTTCCAAAACTTTTGTCTCTAGGATTTGATCTTGTTTTTTGGTTCTTACTTTCACCTCCCCCTTACCTCAGACATTCCGATATTTTCTCCCACCGATAATTGGAGGCAGGTCTCACTGACTCGACTTCTCTTCTATCTGCTCCAGACATTATTATGTACCTTGAAAACACGCCAAGTGGCATATAGGGAATATGGTGTTAGTGACCCTATATTTTACAGACCTTCAGCACATGATTTTGGGGGTGATGTGGTCGGTATTACGCCCGTTCCGCTTTACTTTCCCAGAAAAAAATCCGGTACCCATTTAAGGCTGGGTGAACCCGGAAGCCGTCGGATGGGATCGAACCCTACCTCTTTTCCTTTGTAGTCCAGTTCACTAACCACTGAGCTAACGCAGCTCCATTATGTACCAGCATACACTTTTACTTCAACAATTTATTTTTAAATTTGATTTTTTTTTTTTTTTTTTTTTTTTTTTTTTTTTTTGGTGTCCTTGAAAGGCGAAAGATAAGAAATAGAGAAATGGGTGAGAAAACAACAAAGAATGGAGAGTCTTCAGCTTCACAGAGTCTCAAATAATGACTGCAGATTGGGATTAATGGAGAAGATTAAAGAAGTCTTTAGTGGTGGCCAACCTGTGTGTAAAACAGAGGTAGACAATATACGACCCGCGGGCCAGATGCGGCCCACCAAATTATTTTGACCGGCTATTGTGCGTGAAACTTTGAAAGTTACTATAACCGCCATTCTTTTGAGATAAAATTAAGGGTAACACATCAATACACAAACTCTAGGACATCAAAATACAAAACCTAGGACATTAATACACAAACCCTAAATCATCATTACACGAACCCTAACTCATCAATACACGAACCCTAACACATCATTACACGAACCCTAACACATCATTACACGAACCCTAACACATCATTACACGAACCCTAACACATCAATACACAAACCTAACACATCATTACACGAACCCTAACACATCATTACACGAACCCTAACACATCAATACACGAACCCTAACACATCAATACACGAACCCTAACACATCATTACACGAACCCTAACACATCATTACACGAACCCTAACACATCAATACACAAACCCTAACACATCAATACACGAACCCTAACTCATCATTACACGAACCCTAACACATCATTACACGAACCCTAACACATCATTACACGAACCCTAACACATCATTACACGAACCCTAACACATCAATACACAAACCCTAACACATCATTACACGAACCCTAACACATCATTACACGAACCCTAACACATCATTACACGAACCCTAACTCATCATTACACGAACCCTAACACATCATTACACGAACCCTAACACATCATTACACGAACCCTAACACATCATTACACGAACCCTAACACATCATTACACGAACCCTAACACATCATTACACGAACCCTAACTCATCAATACACGAACCCTAACTTGTAAGCTTTCTATTTAGAATTTATTGTTGATTTTTTTCTGTCACCCCCCCCCACTTTGTTCTCTCTCATCCCTCCCCTTTCATTCCACTCTCTTGTCTGTCCTCCACTCTCCACCACACTAGACGATGTGTACATTACAGATGCTTGTGAATGCAACTTCGGTCATTTAGATAAAGGTTTCATTAGGTGATGGTATCTGGTCCTCGACGTCTTCATAGTTTTTAGATCTGGCCCTCGACGTCTTCATAGTTCTCAGATCTGGCCCTCGACGTCTTCACAGTTCTCAGATGTGGCCCTCGACGCCTTCATAGTTCTCAGCTCTGGCCCTCGACGTCTTCATAGTTCTCAGATCTGGCCCTCGACGTCTTCATAGTTCTCAGATGTGGCCCTCGACGCCTTCATAGTTCTCAGCTCTGGCCCTCGACGTCTTCACAGTTCTCAGATCTGGTCCTCGATGTCTTCATAGTTCTCAGATATGGCCCTTGACGTCTTCATAGTTCTCAGATCTGGCCCTCGACGTCTTCATAGTTCTCAGTTCTGGCCCTCGACGTCTTCATAGTTCTCAGATCTGGTGCTCGACGTCTTCATAGTTCTCAGATCTGGCCCTCGACGTCTTCATAGTTCTCAGATCTGGCCCTCGACGTCTTCATAGTTCTCAGATCTGGCCCTCGACGTCTTTATAGTTCTCAGATCTGGCCATCGACGTCCTCATAGTTCTCAGATCTGGCCCTCGACGTCTTCATAGTTCTCAGATCTGGCCCTCGACGTCCTCATAGTTCTCAGATCTGGCCCTTGACGTCTTCATAGTTCTCAGATCTGACCCTCGACGTCCTCATAGTTCTCAGATCTGGCCCTCGACGTCCTCATAGTTCTAAGATCTGGCCCTCGACGTCCTCATAGTTCTCAGATCTGGCCCTAGACGTCCTCATAGTTCTCAGATGTGGCCCTCGACGTCTTCATAGTTCTCAGATCTGGCCCTCGACGTCTTCATAGTTCTCAGATCTGGCCCTAGACGTCCTCATATTTCTCAGATCTGGCCCTCGACGTCTTCATAGTTCTCAGATCTGACCCTCGACGTCTTCATAGTTCTCAGATCTGGCCCTCGACGTCTTCATAGTTCTCAGATCTGGCCCTCGACCTCTTTATAGTTCTCAGATGTGGCCCTCGACGTCTTTATAGTTCTCAGATGTGGTCCTCGACGTCTTCATAGTTCTCAGATCTGGCCCTCAGAAAGTAAAATCTTGCTCACCCCTGGTGTAGACCATCATAAACGTTGATAACATCAAGCTGTTCTCACATTCTCATGTTTTCCCCATCCCCTGTTTCTATGCTGGAATATCCATTAAAATAATTCTTTCTTTCATTCTTTCTTTCTTTCTCTCTTTCTTTCTTTCTTTCCTTCATTCTTTCTTTTTTCTTTCTTTCGTTATTTCTTTATATTTGTGTTGCCAAACTGTCTTTTACGCGTCCACTGGGTTGATGGTGTCTAAGTTAGGAGCCCATTGCTTCTTTCCGAAGCTGGTCATACGTTTAGTGTTTTGTAACAACAAATGTGCTTTCATATCTGCACTTACCAGCCTTTAATGGGTATCGGATTTTATTATAGGAAAGTAAAGCGGCTCGGACGTAATACCGACCACATTACCCCAAAAAGTATGTGCTGAAGGTTAGTAAAATTTATGGTCACTAACACCATATTCCTATATGACACTTGGCGTGATGTGGGTACTTTCCTTTTTTTTTTGTAGAGCTGCACTTAACTTGGCCAACACATCACAGACATGATCACAGCAACACTGAACGATCGTCTTTTTGTGCCTACTTTCTTTATCAAGGGAACGAGGGTCGCTGTAAGTTCTATAGCCTAGTATACATCCGTGAGTTCTATAGTCTAGTGTACATCCGTAAGTTCTATAGTCTAATATACATCCGCAAGTTCTGTAGTCTAATATACATCCGTAAGTTCTGTAGTCTAATATACATCCGTAAGTTCTATAGTCTAATATACAACCGTAAGTTCTTTTGTCTAATATACAACCGTAAGTTGTGTAGTCAAATATATAACCGTAAGTTCTATAGTCTAATATACATCCGTAAGTTATATAGTCTAATATACATCCGTAAGTTATATAGTCTAATATACATCCGTAAGTTCTATAGTCTAATATACGTATCTGATATCTCAATTTGCCTGAATATAGCTGTCTTATAAAGAACACACATTAGACGGTTGTTCTAGTGAGATGTGAACAAATGCACGAGTGGCTGTCTATGAATAGTGTTCTATCTGGAACAATGTGATACAATAGAAGTAGCAAATAAAACTAGCCCTAAGTTCTCAAATGAAAACTGACATATTAAAGAACATAATAGTACTAGGCATTATGTTCACTTATGCATACAGACCAGCACACATACTTGGAGACAGATAGAGGACTGTGGGTTCGGTCTAGCGTGAACAGCATAGCACGTTAGAAAGCAAAGTTCTCGTGTTTCTGCGTGAGTTATTTGCTAAGTCCCGCGCTTTCACGGTTGACAGAACAGCTGCTTATATTCGTGTCTGCCCTGTACACGTTTCCTTGTTGGTGTGTATGGCCCAGGTTTATCTAAACTGATTTCGTCTCTATTTTGTGTTTCAATTCTTGTGGTTCTATATTGTGAAGGCATATAGGAGATTGTTGTCAGCCGTCTTGAGGACACAGAATTGCCGTCAGCGGGTAGGCGAACACAGACAGATAGGCAGGACACCAGCAGCATCTTTACTTGTAGTTAAATGAGCGACATCGGCAGTTGAATCGATACGTGCAGTTTGATATGCTAACAGCGGTAGCTGAGTAACGAGACATATTGATGTGACATACCTGGCAATGATAGTGTGGCAGTTATGTCAGTTGTAATGGAGCCCGTAGGTTCATAATATACACACATTATTGTTGAAGGCCATTTCTATGTAATTTAGATCAAATTGGCTGATTTCGATTTTGTTTTGTTTAATGTAGCAGAACACAATGTTGTTCACCTTGAATTGATAATATAACCAAACAGAATTTCGTTACACTTACATTGTGCAATGTAGCAAAACAGAATGGCATTCAAATTGCATTTAGTGTTGTGCAATGCTATAAAATATATGTTTTTCATACTGTGCTATGTAATGTAACAAACGCACTTTTTCTTTTCTGTTTTTTAACACATGATATTGTGTACTGTTACAGCGCACAATGTAATCACGTGATGTTTAGTGATGCAAGTAGATCCAATGTTACTCAAATTCGTCAATTATATAATGTCAGACAAAACGGTCGTGCTCAACTGGTAGTGTGTAAAGTATCGAAGATATTCGTGAGCCATTGCATCTTCCTATAGAACAATGACAGAGTTTGACACTTGTTGGTGTTTCTTATGGGTGTTTCTTATGGGTGTTTCTTGTGGGTGTTTCATGCGAAAGGCACTCGCTACCGGTCAGGCAACCCGGTTGTCGAATGCGACGAGCACCACCCGAGGTCTGCAGAGCCTATGTTGGTTCCTAATCATTAGGCAAAATGGTGACCAGAGGTACGGTCTGGGAAAGTTGACTGCGGAGTTCCAGCTGAGGGCCACACCAATCAAAAGTTTCTTGTCAATCGAGTGGCGTAACATTATATGGTTCTGCTACCGTCGCTTTCGCAAAGATTAACATCCCATGCAGTTACCGTTTACCTTTTTACAATAAAAACAATCAACGGTACGTGCATCAAGTGATTATTTGTGTAGTGTATTGATCTTTCACGAAAACTCCCATAATTTGCCAACGACTCCTGTAGGTTGTTGGTTGCCATAGAAGAGGTAGAGTCACCCTTGACATGTTCAACCCCAAAAAAACCTTCAGTGACTGCGCTTCAATTACCTTCAAAGATGTTTCTTGTCTGTAATTCACTAACCACAGGATTTCTGCCTTGCACATTAGTGCTTCTTTACATTAGTACTTCTTTAAATTAGTACTTATTTACATTAGTGCTTCTTTACATTAGTACTTCTTTACATTAGTGCTTCTTTACATTAGTACTTATTTACATTAGTACTCCTTTACATTAGTGCTTCTTTACATTAGTGCTTCTTTACATTAGTGCTTCTTCACATTAGTGCTTCTTTACATTAGTACTTCTTTACATTAGTGCTTCTTTACATTAGTACTTATTTACATTAGTACTTCTTCACATAAGTGCTTCTTTATATTAGTACTTCTTTATATTAGTACTTATTTACATTAGTACTTCTTCACATTAGTACTTCTTTACATTAGTGCTTCTTTACATTAGCGCTTCTTAACATTAGTACTTATTCACATTAGTGCTTCTTTACATTAGTGCTTATTCACATTAGTGCTTCTTTACATTAGTACTTCTTTACATTAGTACTTATTCACATTAGTGCTTCTTTACATTAGTACTTCTTTACATTAGTACTTATTCACATTAGTGCTTCTTTACATTAGTACTTCTTTACATTAGTACTTCTTTACATTAGTACTTCTTTACATTAGTACTTATTCACATTAGTGCTTCTTTACATTAGTACTTCTTTACATTAGTGCTTCTTTACATTAGCGCTTCTTTACATTAGTACTTATTCACATTAGTGCTTCTTTACATTAGTGCTTATTCACATTAGTGCTTCTTTACATTAGTACTTCTTTACATTAGTACTTATTCACATTAGTGCTTCTTTACATTAGTGCTTCTTTACATTAGTACTTATTCACATTAGTGCTTCTTTACATTAGTGCTTCTTTACATTAGTGCTTCTTTACATTAGTGCTTCTTTACATTAGTACTTCTTTACATTAGTACTTATTCACATTAGTGCTTCTTTACATTAGTGCTTCTTTACATTAGTGCTTCTTTACATTAGTGCTTCTTTACATTAGTACTTATTCACATTAGTGCTTCTTTACATTAGTACTTATTTACATTAGTGCTTCTTTACATTAGTGCTTATTTACATTAGTGCTTCTTTACATTAGTGCTTCTTTCTGATCTCTCACCTAACGCTAGTACAAGTGAAGTACTTTGATTTGGGGGTGTGGGGAGGGCCTGACAATTAACGAGCACTTACCTATTTCGGTTTCCTTCAATGTTATTTAGTATTTCGCAAAGTCAAGACCTGTCCATTCATTGATATTATCTCTGACTGCCTTTGAGCCCCTTTAACAGTCTTTATAACCACGGACGAGAGTCGACAAGTTCTACATTAGAAGAAGCAAACACATTCTAAAAAGTGTATTTGTGTAGATATGCGTGGCTCCTCATGATCGATTTATCGAGTATATACACGGTATGTCGTAAACACCAGTAGCTGGACTTAATGTTATGAGAGAAGGCTTCGGATTTTAGTTGAAGTGGGAATGAAAGAAAGTGAGAATGAAACACCAACTCAGCAGGAAAACATATGAAGTGGGAATGAAAGAAAGTGAGAATAAAACACCTACTCAGCAGGAAAACATATTTCTCAAGGACATAGGATCTACCTAAATTCAAAATAGATGAAGCAGTATTGAAACACATCAACACTTTCGAAACCTGGGCACAATAACTTCCAAAGGGAGGTGCAACACATTAAATATATGAAACACATCAACACTTTCGAAACCTGGGCACAATAACTTCCAAAGGGAGGTGCAACACATTAAATATATGAAACACATCAACACTTTCGAAACCTGGGCACAATAACTTCCAAAGGGAGGTGCAACACATTAAATATATGAAATACATCAAATATATAAAATATATAAAACACATCAAATATATAAAACATATCAAATATATAAAACACATCAAATATATAAAAAATATCCAATATATAAAACATATTAAATATATAAAACATACCAAATATCTAAAACATATCAAATATATAAAACATATCAAATATATAAAACACACCAAATATATAAAACACGCCAAATATATAAAACACACTAAATATATAAAACACATCAAATATATAAAACACACCAACTATATAAAACACACCAAATTTATAAAACACACCAGATATATAAAACATATCAAATATATAAAACACACCAAATATATAATACACACCAAATATATAAAACACACCTAATATATAAAACACACCAGATATATAAAACACACCAAATATATAAAACACACCAAATATATAAAACACACCAGATATATAAAACACACCAAATATATAAAACACACCAGATATATAAAACACACCTAATATATAAAACACACCAGATATATAAAACACACCAAATATATAAAACACACCAAATATATAAAACACACCTAATATGTAAAACACACCAAATATATAAAACACACCTAATATATAAAACACACCAGATATATAAAACATATTGAAGTGCATAATATTCAGAATAGCCTCATGAGGGTATTCAATAAAGTTCACATTCTGAAAGAGGTTGTCATAAGAAGTACAAAAATGAGTCCTGATTGTTAGGAGGATCATTTTATGCGTTACGGAAGAGAATCATGGATAATTAATGACAAAGCAAGACATTCACTCGTTAGGGGAAATATTCGAGCTAGCAAAAATGCGCTTTACTTGAGTACTGAAGAAGATGTGCTTTACTGAAGCTAGCAAAAATGTACTGCACTCAAGCTAGCAAAAATGTGCTTCACTCAAGCTAGCAAAAATGTACTGCACTCAAGCTAGCAAAAATGTGCTTCACTCAAGCTAGCAAAAATGTGCTTTACTCAAGCTAGCAAAAATGTGCTGCACTCAAGCTAGCAAAAATGTGCTTCACTCAAGCTAGCAAAAATGTGCTTCACTCAATCTAGCAAAACTGCTTCACTCAAGCTAGCAAAAATGTGCTTCACTCAAGCTAGCAAAAATGTACTTTACTAAAAGCTAGCAAAAATGTGCTTCACTCAAGCTAGCAAAAATGTGCTTCACTCAAGCTAGCAGAAATGTACTTTACTTCTTTTCTTCTTATTTCCTGTCTCGTTAGCCTTTATGCGTCAAGGGGAGATATAATTTGCAGCCTTTTCCTCTTCTATTCGCTTCTGCTGCAGTTATATTTCCTAGTGCTTCTAATATTCCGTCGATCCATCTTTTTCGTGGTCAGCCCTTGGGTCTGGTGTTCTCGCAACGTTTATTGAAAGCTCGCTGTGTTGTGTTTTGATCACTCTGCCTTATTACGTGGCTAAACCATTTTATCTGTTGTTTCTTTATATATTATATGGCGGGGGCTATTCCTAGCTTTTTTATCAGTTCATCATTACTGATCTTCTCTCTCCGACTGTTTCCTGTCATTTGTCTAACACATTTCATCTCTGTAGAAGTTATGTTTATTATTGTTCTTGCATCTAGGGTCCAGAAATGACATTGGTACATTGCACAACGTTGAGATGAAGATTGTATTGCAGAGTGCCAGTTTTGCCTCTAGAGTTATTTCCTTGTTGGACAATAGTGGTGATAGTTATCCAATGATTTGACAAGTTTTGTTGCATCTTGAGTATATCTCTGCTGTTTTTGTGAATTGTTGTTTGTCACTAAACTGTCTAATGAGCCTAGGAGGAGCAATATTCCAACATAAAAGAATACATAAAGCTACATGGGTGTCACCATACCATAGAACGGAGAATCAAATTGACCACATATATATTAATAATAAGTTTACGTTATCCTTGCAGGATGTAAAGATATATAGAGGGGCAGATGTGGCTTCAGATCATCATCTTCTGCAAGCTAAACTTAAACTAAAAAGATATACTACAACGAATAAGGGTAGAAAGTATTTCAATGTAGGGTTTCTTAAAGAACAAGGAATTAAAGATAAATTTGCAGTCGCAATATCAAATAAATACCAAGTCCTGCAACAACTAGAAAATACTATAAATATAGAAGATCATTGGAAACAGGTAAAGGATATAAGGAAAGAGACATGCAAAGAAACGCTGGGGAAAAGAGAACGCCAGAATAAGGCATGGATGACAGCAGAGACCCTGGATAAAATTAATTAAAGAAAAATTAGAAAGCAGACATAAATAAAAGCAAAACGAGAAGTAATAAAGCCAAGACAGAGGAAGCTTACACAGAGGTGAACAAAGAAGTAAGAAGATGCATTGAAAGGGATAAGAGGAAATATATAGATGAACTAGCTAAAGAGGCAGAGGAAGCAGAAAATAAAGGGAATATGAAAGAACTGTAAAACAGCACAAAGAAATTAAGTGGAAAATACAAACAGATCGATACCTTTATTAAAGTTCAGAAAGGAAATCTGCTTAGTAATATAAGGGAACAAAGAGAGAGATGGAAAGAGCTCTTGGATGACCTTTTGAACAGACCCGGCTCAAATAATCCTCCAGATATACTACCAGCAGAAGTAGAGTTACACGTTAACTGTGGAAAACCAAGCAAAGAAGAAATAATGAAAGCCATCAAACTATTAAAAGATGGTAAAGCCACAGGACCAGATGAAATTCCTTTAGAAGCCATCAAAGCAGATATTAACACCTCTATCAAGATGCTACATAATCTATTAGATAAAATTTGGGAGAGGGAAGAAATACCTAAAGACTGGAAAGAAGGTTATATGATCAAACTACCAAAGAAAGGAAGTTTACAGGAATGCACAAATTATAGGGTAATTATGCTACTATCAGTGCCAGGAACAATATTAAGCAGAATCATTCTGGAGAGACTAAAAGAGATTAAAAGAAATTAGTAAGTCATTACGGAATCCTCATAAAGTTTATTAAACAGATAAGAACAATGTATGAAGGAATGAAATGTAGTGTGGTGCATGAAGGACAGCTTACAGAAGCATTTGAAATAAGAACAGGTTTAAGGCAGGGATGCCTTATATCTCCATTTCTCTTTCTACTGGCCATAGATTGGATTATAAAAATAACTCAAAACAACAGAAATGGAATCCAGTGGTCACTGACCAAACAACTTGATGATTTAGACTTTGCTGATGATTAAGCTCTCCTTTCACACAACCATCAACAGATGCAGGATAAAATGAAAATACTTGATGAGAGATCACAACTAAAAATAAATAGAGATAAGACCAAAATTATAAGAATTAATGCAGTTGGCAATAACCAAATAAAATTAGGAGAAATACCTCTGCTAGACGTACAATCCTACATATTTCTGGGCAGTAATATAGATAAAGAGGGAGGAACTGAAAATGATACCAAAATAAGGATATCAAAAGCAAGAGAAACATTTTTTTGCACTGGGAAACATATGGAAGTCCAAAGAAATTAGGTTAAATACTAAAATAAAAATGTTCAACTCCAATGTTAAGTCAGTCTTATTGTGTGGCTGTGAAACATGGAGAACAACAAAATTGACAATCATGAAGATACAGACTTTCATTAATGGATGCTTTCGCAGAATAAAAGGATAGAAATGGCAGGGAAAAATCACTAACATAAAATAACTACTTGGCTATACCTGTAATGACACTTGTCCCGATGGTAATTTTGGGCGACAGTGCGAACAGATGTGTTCTGATGGCTGTGACATCATATATACTCTCAAATGTCCAGACAACTGTTTCAACGACACCTGTCAACAGTCGATCGGGAATCTATACATGCAAGAGAACGTTCTATGGGTCAGACTGCACTCTCAAATCTCCGGACAACTGTTTAACGAAACCTGTGATTCCCACGTTCAGAAGAGTCTGCCGACTACAGCAAGCCCAAGCATATGGACACTTTAATGTGTTTCTGTGATAGACACGGTTCATTTTTTGGTGTTTTTTAGTGAAGCCATGGCTCATATCTTGCTGTGTTTCTGTCCTAGCCATGGCTCATATCTTAGCTTGTGTGTGCTGGCCATGGCTCATATCTTGGTGTGTGTCATGTTAGTCGTATCTCACATCTCGGTGTATCCGTGTTAATCATGTCTCATATCTTTATGTGTGTCTATGTTTAGTCATATCTCATATCTTAGTGTGTACCAGTGTTAGTCATATGTCATATCTTTGTGTGTGCATGTCTGGGTTAGTGATATCTCATATCTTTGTGTGCATGTTTATGTTAGTCATATCTCATATCTTTGTGTGTGCATGTCTGTGTTTGTCACATCTCATATCTTTGTGTGTGCATACCTATGTTAGTCATATCTCTTATCTTTGTGTGCATGTCTATGTTAGGCATGTGTCATATCTTTGTGTGTGCATGTCAATGTCAGTTATATCTCATATCTTTATGTGCATGTTTATGTTAGTCATGTGTCATATATCTTGATGTGTGTCAGTGTTAGTCATGCCTCGTATCGCTGTGTGCATGTCTGTGTTAGTCACATCTCATATCTTTGTGTGTGCATGTCTGTGTTAGTCACATCTCATATCTTTGTGTGTGCATGTCTGTGTTAGTCACATCTCACATCTTTGTGTGTGTATGTCTGTGTTAGTCACATCTCACATCTTTGTGTGTGCATGTCTGTGTTAGTCACCTCTAGTGACTCGGGCAGATGGTGGTCGTAAACCTGGGAGGGCCTACCATCTAAGGGCAGAATCCCCCTACAGAAAAGACAATCTGCTGCCTTGCAGAAAGATTGGGGACAATCAAAGGCTAGGGAAAGCAAACCCGAATAAAATGCTGGCTGAAATCGGATGCACTGTGCCACTGGCACAGAACACAGTGCAACGTATTAACGGGTGTTCAGTCAGAGTGGATCTGACAGACTCTAATTGTGATGTTCTGTCTGTGGGGCGATCAACACACTTAGCCTGACAGCTGACTTCATGTGAGAGTCTGGAATCCTTATTCTGATTGAGTCCTGAACGCAGAGAGAGAGAGACTAACATAGAAGTATGGAAATGTACCAGTCAAATACCATTGGATAAAGAGATACAGCGAAGACGATGGCGCTGGATAGGACACACAGTGCGGAAGCCAACTGGGAGTAGTACACAGCCGGCCCTTTTTTGGAATCCCCAGAGAAAAAGACAAAGAGGAAGACCAAGAAATTCTTGGAGAAGACAGACAGAAGCAGAGATGAAGATGATGGGGAAGACATGGAATGATCTTAAAGAATGGCAAGAAACAGAATGACTTGGAAACTGTTTGTTGAGGAGCTGTGCTCCACAGGGAGCTGAAAGGTAGAAGAAGAGACTAAACTGTCTAGGTATTTGAATTCATCTACTTGTTTCATTTGCCTGCATTCTATATTATTGTTGATTTTCTGTTTCTGATTTGCGACGTTCGTGACTTCTGTTTTGTTAATGTTGATTTTCATGTTGTATTTTGTGCCTGTGCTGTTGAGTCTATTTAAGTGTTCTTGTAGGACCTATATTTTTCCATGTATTTGTGCCTGATTGCCTGAAAAAAAAAAGTTCGTTGATCTCCTCTGTCTCTGATGGGTTGGCTAATTTGCATATATAGTCCATGTATGTAATAAACAGTAGAGGCGATAGTACGCACCCCGTCTTACATCTGATCTAACTTCAAAGTAATCCGTGTAGCCTGTTGCTGTTCTGACTGTGCAGCTACTGTTGATGGAGGGACTTTTAATTAGGTTGGTTAGATGTTGCCTTACTCCGTATGTTGTTAGTATTTCTCAAAGTTGTTCTCTATTTAATCTGTACTTTACTCAAGCTAGTCAAAATGTGCATTCCTCCTGGATAAGATGTGCTTCACTGAAGTCGTGAAAATATGCTTTACCCGAGCTAGTGAAAATGTGTATACTCAACTGCATCCAAACCATTAGATTTTGTGTAGTTCAATATAGCTAGTTTCAGATGGGACTGAAAATAGAGATACAACCAAAATTATGAGAATTAATGCAGTTGCATACATATTATATTGTTAATTATATTTGTTTTAATGTTTCAACCTTTCGTGTCTGTGATCTCTTTAAGAAAACAGAACAGAAAATTGAAGCCTTTGAAATGTGGATTTATAGTAGATTAGGAAGAATTGGTTGGAACGAAAAGAATAATAAAAGGTGACGTTTTAAAACAACTAACAACGAAAAGAGAACTACTAAACACAATTAAAAAAAGATAAATGAGATTTTTGAGGCATGTTAAAAGACACAACAGCGTACTAAAAGTAATCTTGGAGGGGAAAATACAAGGTAAAAGAGGCAGAGGCCGACCAAGATTAAATGGACGAGTAACATGACAAGATGGACAAATCAGCCTATGACAACTTGCACCATCAAAAAAAGAGACAGAGCGGAATGGCGCTCCATGGTAGCCAACCTTCGTTACAGAGACGGCACTCAATGATGATCTCTTTAAAGATATATATGTTTATCATCAGAATAAATACAGAGACAAGACATATCTCGGACTCGTCTTTATGCACCAATTGGAACATAATGCTTTCTATTACACATGCTCACTATTATCTGTGCCCAGTAGGGATCAGTCTTATATCTGCATTAAAAACGATGCATATCTTTTGGATATTTTATTAGCGTTTTTTTTACGTTGAAATAAAGTCAAGCAAAAACAGAGGCTATAAGAATAAGCAAATTAAGACACCCATTAAACATCAAGATCAAAGATAAAGAAATAAAACAAGTAGAGGAATTCAAGTATTTAGGCACAATGTTCACAGAAGATGGAAAACTAGACAGAGAAATTGACATGAGAATACAAAAAGCAAATGCTGTCACATACCAGCTTTCACCATTGCTAAGATATCCAAACATTTCTATGCCAGCTAAACAAAAAATGATAAATAGCATCTTCATACCAACTTTGTACTATGAAAGTCAAACATGGACCCTTGAGAGATGACAACTTGAGAAGTTTCCATGTACTAGAGATTGAATACTATTTGTTAGAGAGAGAGATGACAACTTGAGAATTTTCCTTGTACTAGAGATTGAATACTATTTGTTAGAGAGAGATGACTAGCACTGCTCACCCACAAACATGTTGATTGTCAGCCTCTAGCCATGACTATTTTTACCCTCCCCCCTCCCCCCTCCCCCCACATGGCTGTCGCATTTATAAGAATATAAGATCGGGTATATAACTTGTTCAATTTGTTTCCCTTTTGTGATGCAAAGATATCGGCTTTATTTTATAATTGTCATAGTTTTACAATTATTTTATTTTAAAGTGAAATTGTGTAGGAAGTATTGTTGTTTTGTCCTTGTGAATATGCCAGTTTTTGCATTATTCTTTCATGTGATGTGATGTCACAGACAAATACAAGAACTTCTTAAATTTAAACATCCAACGGATCTAGTATTTTGATGAATACATATACGACAAGCTTGTATGCTGCATATTGGACCGTGCCATTTTGATGAATACATATACGACAAGCTTGTATGCTGCATTTTGGACCGTGCCATTTTGATGAATACATATACGACAAGCTTGTATGCTGCATATTGGACCGTGCCATTTTGCTCTCAGGAGTTTCACTTCGTTTTATTGAGCCGTTCAGGTGAGTTCCTTTGTGTGTCTCTGCCCGTGTTTGCGCCACTATTTTATTATGTGTATGATCGCATCGCTTTATAAATCCCTAGATAATGTATGTCTTTCTCCTAGCAAACTTGTGCCTTTCTCTTTTTCCTTCTCTGCAAAATCATATTATTATCTATATGTACACATAGGTTCATCCCTTTCTCACTCTAAATGACTTATAAACAACGCATATGAACATCCATCTTTCAATCTTCATCTAGGAGTCGAAGAAAAGTGATTCATCAACCCTATCTTCCAGTAGCATACAATTGAACGAATCAAACATTTGACAAAATACAAATACCATCTATCGACAACCAGTTTATTGAGCTGTCTTCTAGTTACTATATTACCTATACCATATGTATGTTACACAGTTATGAACACTATCTTTAGCTTACCTATACCATATGTATGTTACACAGTTATGAACACTATCTTTAGCTTACCTATACCAAATATATGTTACACAGTTATGAACACTATCTTTAGCTTACCTATTTACAAACATTATTGTTCAATTACAAAATCCCTACAATTATCTTAAAGTTACCAAATTATCATATAACCTTTCAAATACAACATGATGTCTGTTTGTTGAATAACCAACGCCATTTTCTAATCATTAAATTACAAACATTATACTTTAGTTATTAAAATTGTCAACATTATTCTTTAGCTGCCATTTATAAACCTTTCCTTGCTGTTACCATATTGTCTAAAGTCATTTAGTTACTACAATACTAACATTATTGTTCAATTACTAAATTACGAAAATTATATCTTAGCTACAAAATTAACATATCTTAATATTTAGCTACTACTATTCCTAATTTTAAAACTATCTCTAAATTACCAAATTGTCAACATTCTCTTCTAGTTAACACATTATTAACATGATCCTTTTGCAAAAAGATTACCCACACGATATTTTAATCTAATCATTAACTGTATCTAGTTGTCCAAACCAACATTTTCTTTAAGTTATCAAACCACCATCACAATCTTTACGATATTAGACCACCAACACTATCATCAGTTATCAGATCACAACACTATCTTTAATTTATCAGACCACCAACACTATCTTTAATTTATCAGACCACCAACACTATCATCAGTTATCAGACCACCAACACTATCTTTAATTTATCAGACCACCAACACTATCATCAGTTATCAGACCACCAACACTATCTTTAATTTATCAGACCACCAACACTATCATAAGTTATCAGACCACCAACACTATCATAAGTTGTTAGACCACCAACACTATCATAAGATTTCAGACCACCACCACTATCTTTAATTTATCAGACCACCAACACTATCATCAGTTATCAAATCACCAACACTATCTTTAATTTATCAGACCACCAACACTATCATAAGTTATCAGACCATCAACACTATCTTTAATTTATCAGATCATTAACACTATCATAAGTTATCAGACCATCAAAACTATCATCAGTTATCAGACCACCAACACTATCATTAATTTATCAGACCACCAGCACTATCTTTAATTTATCAGATCATTAACACTATCATAAGTTATCAGACCATCAAAACTATCATCAGTTATCAGACCACCAACACTATCATTAATTTATCAGACCACCAACACTATCATTAATTTATCAGACCACCAGCACTATCTTTAATTTACCAGACCACCAGCACTATCATAAGTTATCAGACCACCAGCACTATCATAAGTTATCAGACCACCAGCACTATCTTTAATTTATCAGATCACTAACACTATCATAAGTTATCAAACCACCAACACTATCATAAGTTATCAGACCATCAAAACTATCATCAGTTATCAGACCACCAACACTATCATTAATTTATCAGACCACCAACACTATCTTTAAATTATCAGACCACCAACACTATCTTTAAATTATCAGACCACCAACACTATCTTTAAATTATCAGACCACCAACACTATATTTAATTTATCAGACCACCAACACTATCTTTAATTTACCAGACCACCAACACTATCTTTAAATTATCAGACCACCAACACTATCTTTAAATTATCAGACCACCAACACTATCTTTAAATTATCAGACCACCAGCACAATCTTTAAATTATCAGACCACCAACACTATCTTTAATTTATTAGATCTCTAACACTATGTTACATTTATGAGACCACCAACACTATCTTTAATTTATTAGATCACCAACACTATCATCAGTTATCAGATCATCAAAACTATAATCAGTTATCACATCACCAACACTATCTTTAATTTATCAGATCACTAACACTATCATCAGTTATGAGACCACCAACAGTATCATAAGTTATTAGATCACAAACACTATCATAAGATTTCAGACCACCAATACTATCTTTAATTTATCAGATCACTAACACTTTCATAAGTTATCAGACCACCAACACTATCATAAGTTATTAGACCACCAACACTATCATAAATTATTAGACTACAAACACTATCATAAGATTTCAGACCACCAACACTATCTTTAAGTTATCAGATCATTAACACTATCATAAGTTATTATACCACCAACACTATCTTTAATTTATCAGATCACTAACACTATCATCAGTTATCAGACCACCAACACTATCGTAAGTTATTAGACCACCAACACTATCATAAGATTTCAGACCACCAACATTATCATCAGTTATCAGACCACCAACACTATCATAAGATTTCACACCACCAACAGTATCTTTAATTTATCATATCACCAACACTATCTTTAATTTCTCTAATCACCAACACTATCATCAGTTATCAGATCATCAAAACTATCATCAGTTATCAGACCACCAACACTATCTCTAATTTATCAGATCACTAACACTATTATCAGTTATCAGATCATTAACACTATCATCGGTTATCAGAACATCAACACTATCATCAGTTATCACACCACCAACACTATCATAAGTTATAAGATCACCAACACTATCATAAGTTATTAGACCACCAACACTATCATAAGTTATTAGACCACCAACACTCTCATAAGTTATTAGACCGCCAACACTATCGTAAGTTATCAGACCACTAACACTATCATCAGTTATCAGATCACTAATATTATCATAAGTTATTAGACCACCAAGTCTATCATAAGTTATCAGACCACCAACACTATTATACGATTTCAGACCACCAACAAAATCTTTAAATTATCAGATTACCGAAACTATATTAAGTTATCAGACCACCAACACTATCATACGATTTCAGACCACCAACAAAATCTTTAAATTATCAGATTACCGAAACTATATTAAGTTATCAGACCACCAACACTATCATACGATTTCAGACCACCAACAAAATCTTTAAATTATCAGATTACCGAAACTATATTAAGTTATCAGACCACCAACACTATAATAAGTTATCAGACCACCAACGCTATCATAAGTTATCAGACCATCAGTTATCAGACCACCAACACTATCTTTAAGTCTTCAGATCACAAAACATCTTTAAGTTATCAGAACACTAACACTATCATACGTTATCAGATCACCAACACTATCATAATTGTTCAGATAACCAAAACTACCACACGTTATCAGATCACCAACACTATCATAAGTTATGAGACCACTAACACTATCATACGTTATCAGATCACCAACACTATCATAAGTTATGAGACCACTAACACTATCATACGTTATCAGATCACCAACACTATCATAAGTTATGAGACCACTAACACTATCATACGTTATCAGATCACCAACACTATCATAAGTTATGAGACCACTAACACTATCATACGTTATCAGATCACCAACACTATCATAAGTTATCAGATCACCAACACTATCATAATTGTTCAGACCATCAAAACTACCATACGTTATCAGATCACCAACACTATCATAAGTTATCAGAACACTAACATTATCATAAGTTATGAGACCACTAACACTACCTTACGTTATCAGATTAGTAACACTATCATAATTGTTCAGACCACCAAAACTACCATACGTTATCAGATCACCAACACTATCATAAGTTATGAGACCACTAACACTATCATACGTTATCAGATCACCAACACTATCATAAGTTATCAGAACACTAACACTATCATAAGTTATCAGATCACCAACACTATCATAATTGTTCAGACCACCAAAACTACCATACGTTATCACATCACCAACACTATCATAAGTTATCAGAACACTAACATTATCATAAGTTATGAGACCACTAACACTACCATACGTTATCAGATCACCAACACTATCATAATTGTTCAGACCACCAAAACTACCATACGTTATCAGATCACCAACACTATCATAAGTTATGAGACCACTAACACTATCATACGTTTTCAGATCACCAACACTATCATAAGTTATCAGACCACCAACACGATCATAAGTTATCAGATCACCAACACTATCATAAGTTATCAGATCACCAACACTATCATAAGATATCAGACCACCAACACTATCATAAATTATCAGATCACCAACACTATCATACGTTATCAGATCACCAACACTATCATACGTTATCAGATCACCAACACTATCATAAGTTATGAGACCACTAACACTATCATACGTTATCAGATCACCAACACTATCATAAGTTATGAGACCACTAACACTATCATAAGTTATCAGACCACCAACACGATCATAAGTTATCAGAACACTAACACTATCATAAGTTATCAGACCACCATCACTATCATCAGGTATCACATCACCAACACTATCACAAGTTATCAGACCACCATCACTATCATCAGGTGTCACATCACCAACACTATCATAAGTTATCAGACCACCAACACTATCATACGTTATCAGACCACCAACACTATCATCAGTTATCAGATCACCAACACTATCATCAGTTATCAGATCATCAATACTATCATCAGTTATCAGATCACAAACACTATCATGAGTTATCAAAGCGCCACACTATCATAAGTTATCAGACCACCAACACTATCATAAGTTATTATACCACCAACACTATCATAACATTTCAAACCACCAACACTATCTTTAATTTATCAGACCACCAACACTATCATAAGTTATCAGACCACCAACACTATCATAAGTTATCAGATCACCAACACTATCATAAGATATCAGACCACCAACACTATCATAAGTTATCAGACCACCAACACTATCATAAATTATCAGATCACCAACACTATCATAAATTATCAGACCACTACACTATCATCAGTTATCAGACCACTGCACTATCATCAGTTATCAGACCACTACACTATCATAAGTCATCAGACCACCAACACTATCATAAGTTATCAGACCAACAACACTATCATCAGTTATCAGATCACCAACACTATCATAAGTTATCAGATCACCAACACTATCATAAGTTATCAGATCACCAACACTATCATCAGTTATCAGACCAATAACACTATCATCATTTATCAGATCACCAACGCTATCATCAGTTAATAGATCACCAACACTATCATAAGTTATCAGACCACCAACACTATCATAAGTTATCAGAACACTAACACTACAATTATATTATCAACATACCAACGTTATCTTGAAGCTGTTTTATCACAAACACTATAATTGACTGTACTCTAAAGCAGAAAAAAAATGTGATTGAATATACAACTCAGATTAACACAATCATTAGCTCGTTCTAAGATCAAGCTAATAATTCAGGTAGAAAATAGCATTGTTGATCGTCCTGCTACTGTCTACCACCAAGGGGGGAATATTTGTTCACAACTGCAAGTATCAGTCAACAGGATCCACATCACCCCTGCATGATACACGTTACGGAATCTCCCAGGATCCTGGGCTATCACGAAATCATTTCCGCTTGTGTACAATTGGTCTCTGGAGTAACACCAGAACAAACAAACCCAGGTTCTTTCAGTTCTCAGTGAAACTACAGAGTAAGATCTCATTTTGTTCTTCAAACTTCTTCAAGTTTGTAGCTTTCAGTCACTCTTCATCATCCTTTTTTTTCCTTGATGGATGCGTCACATTTATTACAACGTTGAAGGATGCGTCACTTGTAATTCTTCAACAATCATCGTCTTAGTGTCTTCAACTCGTATCGTCACAGCCGTATCGTCACAGCCGTATCTTACAGCTGATCTCAGACATCGGTCGTATTTGACTCATTAGCTTCATTATGTTTTAGCAGCCAGCAAGCTCTTTCATAATTGTCCTACACGTGTGTATGTGTGTGTGAATAACATGCTATAATCTAACAATAGGCTATATGGTTATGGTTAGTCAAAGTATGTCAACAGATAATTCAATGTGCTATAATCTAATAATAGGCTATATATGTCAAGAAAGGAAACTATACACATGGAAAAGCCCTTGAGATAAGAAGAGGAATCAAATAGATTACATAATGATAAAAGAAAGGTTCCGTAACAGCGTCAAGAAAGCCAAAACCTACCCAGGAGCAGATATTAATTCTGATCACAATCCTGTAATGATTAAAATGAAAATTTAAAAAAATAGAAACAAGCAAAAGTCTAATTCATCAACAAATCCACTAGATGTAACAGCTTTAAATCAAAAAGATATTAAAAAACCTATACAATACACGTAAAGAACACATACCAGAAGCTGCTAGAAGAAGAAATTAAACAATACAGAAGAGAAAATCCTGATGAAAAAGTAACAACCAAATGGCAATGCATAAAGAAAAGCATACAAGAAACCTGCGACACCTTACCCAAAAGAGAAAAGAACAAAAAACAAAAATGGATAACTAACTCAATCTTAGAAAAAATGGATGAAAGGAGACAAACGAAGAACACTGCCCAATACAATAAAATAGATAATGAGATACGCAAAATGTGCAAAAAGGCAAAAGAAGACTGGCTCAGCCAAAAATGTATAGAAATAGAAACTATGGAAAGCAAATAAGACTTAAGAGGAATGCACACAGAAATAACGAGAGTGACTAATAAAAATAAAAAAAGCCACAGAAGGTGGATGCATTGCAGACAAAAAAGGAAAAATGCTAACAGATAATAAATATATTATAGATAGATGGCAGGAATATATAAAAGAACTATTTCAGGATCAAAGGGACAAGAAACCAGTTATAAAATGTACATCAGGCTATAAAATCTTAAAATCTGAGGTGGAAAAAGCTATAAAAACAATGAAAAAGGGAAAAGCAGCAGGACCGGACAGCATACAGATAAAGATGATACAGGCACTAGAAGATTTTGGCATTGAAGTGATTACAGGCATATGCAACGACATATACCAGACAGGATACATACCAAATGAACTAAAAACATCAACTTTCATTGCATTGCCTAAAAAGAATGGCGCAGTTGAATGCAGTGACTTTAGAACAATAAGCCTAATGAGCCATGTTACAAAAATCTTGCTAAAAGGTATACACGGAAGGATTCAGAAAAAAATCAATACTGAATTAGATGAGCAGCAATTTTGGATTTAGGAAAAATAGTGGGACAAAAGAAGCCATATTTTGCATGAGAACATTAATCGAAAAATACACAGAAGTAAACAAACCAATATATACCTGCTTCATAGACTACACCAAAGCTTTTGATAGAGTACACCACAAACAACTTATAGAATGCCTGAAAGAGATACATCTATATGACATGGACATAATAATGTGTAATCTATACTGGGAGCAAACAGCAATAAGAAAATATAACAAAGAGAACTCTTCACCCATTGATATAAAAAGAGTAGTAAGACAGGGATGCATCCTATCACCAAGCTTGTTCAATCTATACACTGAGCAAATTTTTAAAAACATCATAGAGATGCCAGGCCTACAAATTAATGGAAAGATAATCAATAACCTAAGATATGCTGACGATACTGTACTACTAGCAGAAAATCCTAAAGACCTACAACAATTACTTAATGAAATAAACATGACAGGCAAAAAATGTGGACTAGATATGAATATCAAAAAGACTAAAACTATGATCATAAACAAAGAAGATACTCAAAACCCACAAGTGGATATCAAAATAGAAGGATTAGACCTGGAGACAGTTCAGAACTACAATTACCTTGGACATACTATAACCAGTGATGGAAAATGTACAACTGAAATAAACAAAAGAATAAGAATGGCAAAAAGTAATTTTAATGTCATGAAAAACATACTAACATCAAAACAAGTAACACCAGGGATAAAAATAAGAATAGCAAAATGTTACATCTTCACAATATTTCTATATGGTGCAGAAACATGGACATTAGACAAGAAAACAGAACAGAGAATTGAAGCCTTTGAAATGTGGATATACAGGTTAATAGGTAGAATTGGATGGAAGGAAAAGAAAACAAACGACGAAGTCTTAAAACAACTAAAAATGAAAAGAGAACTACTAAGCACAATTCAAACAAGACAAATGCGATTTTTGGACCATGTTAAAAGACACAACAACCTACTAAAAGTAATCCTGGAGGGGAAAATACAAGGTAAAAGAGGCAGAGGCAGACCAAGACTAACATGGACGAGTAACATCAAAAGATGGACAAATCAGCCTATGACAAACTGCACCATCAAAACAAGAGACAGAGCAGAATGGCGCTCCATGGTAGCCAACCTACGTTGCGGAGAAGGCACTCGATGATGATGATGATGATATGTCGAGAGATAAAGCAATGTGCTATAATCTAATAATAGGCTATATATATATGTCGAGAGCAAAAGCAACATGTTATAATCTAATAATAGGCTATAGATGTCGAGAGATAAAGCAATGAGCTATAATCTAATAATAGGCTATATATGTCGAGAGATAAAGCAACGTGCTATAATCTAATAATAGGCTATATATGTCGAGAGATAAAGGGAGCCGCGATAGCTCAGTGGTTAGTGAACTGGACTACCACGGACAAGGGGTAGGGTTCGATCCCAACCGACGGCTTCCGGGTTCACCCAGCCTTAAATGGGTACCGGATTTTTTTCTGGGAAAGTAAAGCAGCACGGGCGTAATACTGACCACATTACCCCAAAAATCATGTGCTGAAGGTCTGTAAAATATAGGGTCACTAACACCATATTTTCCTATACGCCACTTGGCGCGACGGGGGTGCTTTACTTTACTTTTTTATATGTCGAGAGATAAAGCAACGGGCTATAATCGGTCGTTAAATGGCGGAGACAGCATTTGTTATGTCTGAATTGTCCTTTTCTAGAAAGATAGTCTCGTTCGCAAATAAACCACATATAGTTGAAAACTGAAGGTGACGTTTGTACTTTGCTGTGACTTTGTTCTTGGATTTGTTCTTTTCTTGCCATGTTTGACAAAGAGAGAAAATACTGGATAGCTTGGTATCATGGCAACAGTCAGCAACAGAACTGATACGATGCACTGTAGATTGTGGAAGAACATGATCGCCTGCGCCAACCAGTATAGCACATAATAATGATGATGATGAAGTCATGTTTGTTCTCATGTTACGTTACTAATGTTAAGGACACTTGTTGCCAGAGCGCACAAATAGATGTCTATCAGTGGCAGAGGTTTCTAGATTGTCACTGTTGATGTTCAACTGCTTCATGTCGCGCCAGCTCATGCCGGTACTATAGCTCGTTTCAAATCACTTGCCCAACTTCAAAACGCTATTGCTCAGTAACCGTTTGTTAAAAACTGTTGAAATTTTCCAAATGTTATTAGAATGCAAAAGACCCTTTAAATGTATATTTAACAAATATCTTGCAGCTGCAGTTTTCTTAAAGCGGCGAATTTCTTTGATGTTTGTCAAAATTATAAAATTGTGAACCCCTAAATAATAGAAATTACCGTAGTTGCTGGTCTATGATTAATTTTCACTAGGTAAAGGCGTGGCCGTAATGGGGAAATACCAGGAGAATTATTGTCTTCTCAGTTCGAGGACGGACGATAATATCAAGGTATACCTGTTTGTTCAATTTTCATAGTTGTGTGGTCCTGATAAGGACCGTTTGTTGAACTAATTTAAGGTAATATAGGGGCCAACATTGTGGGGGCTATATACTTTCATTCTGAATCAGACGAGTCTAAAAGATTAATAACTGTTTGGGGTTGAATATTCCACAAACCATCATTTTTCCAATATTCCTCTTCCTGTTTTAAGACGTGGTCTTCACATTTAGCCCAATAATCTTTGTCTATATTTAATAAAGCGAGATTAGCAAGAGTCTTTACATCGCATATTTTGAATGTTGTATTTTCATCTGCCACTTGTCCTTTTAATTTTGCCCAGATTAGTTCTATTGGATTTAAATGAGCATGGTAAGGTGGCAGCCTCAAACTTATATAACCGTGCTCTTGGATAATCTTATCTATTTCAAAATCTTTGTCCTTTGTTTTTGCTTTACTAGAGATAGTAATTCAGGTTTTAAGTACGTGTTATTAAATTGTATGTGCTCCTTTGTGAGCCATATCTTAATAGCATCTTTTGTACTGGATGACGTCGAGACTTTATCTTCAAGTGCAACAATGTTGTGGTACGCTGAACATTCATCTCAGAGTGATAATCCCGATTGTCTATGGATTTTGAAAGAAAAATGAGCTCGGCATTCTGTATTAGTCCATGTTGTCGACTACCTGCATGAGCAATTATCAAGCGCTGTCCTTTGCTGCTAGGTATTAATCTCTTAATCTTTCCATCTGATGACTGCCATTCCCTTTGGTTAGTGTGGTGAGCATTGATCCATGTTTCATCCAAGTACACAATATCATAACCTTGCTTGCGCACCTCTTTTATTTCACGTAAGTACTTGCTTCTCATGACTACTGTATGTGGCTTCTCACAGATGATGTTTCGTCCATTGGAATACTTTCTGAATGTAAAGCCTGTAGCTCTCACATTCCTCCATAATGTAGACTTTGATATTTCAATACTGTTGTTCTTTTTCAGCGATACTTTTAATTTTCTTATTGTAACAGTTTCATTCATACCCAACATTTTGCGAATTTCACTTCTAATAAGTTCACTGTCGAAATTATCCAACATTTTTGCTCTTCCTTGTGATTTTGTATATTTTGAACATTGACGGTCACGTGCTTGAATCCAGCGATTAAATGACCGTTTAGATAAATCCAAAATGTGTCTTGTCCTATTCTCAGGGTTTTCTAAAGAATGAAATAATCTTCCTCGTTTAGCCTCTTTGCAAAAATAGTCATACATTTTTATTGCGATGTTTTGTAAACATCAGAATTTCATTTTAAGACTCATGATAAATGTTATCGTTCCACGTCTTCACCTATGAATGAACGGAAATGGAACACACAATTTCTCGTGTTTTTTACAAGTGTCTAATTGTGTCAAAAAACCACGGTAAAAGCGTGCTAACACGTCAATTTTACTGTGTATGGATTTTTACTCGCTATTTGTAACTTAAAATACTGTAAACATTAAGTTTTGACTACATCAATGGGTCGTTATAAATTTATATAAATCAAATAAGCAACAATAATAACCAAATGTTTTTTTAATGAAATTAATTCCCTGTTGGGTTCTAATCATTATAACTTTACATGCAAATTTTGAACAACTTACAACAAGCGGTTAAAAAGAAATCGATTTTAAAAGTTGGGCACGAGTTATGAAACATGCTATAGTACTAGTCGGCCGACAGGTCATGTATCTGTCGCTGGCTCACTGTAAAGAAAGTATTTTGCGCCAGCTTTCATTTGATTACACATTCCTAGACATCCCAAGCGACGGTGGCATAGCAGGACATGTTTTTTTTTTGTTTTTTGTTTTTTGTTTGTTTTAAGAGGAGCGACATGGCCAGGATTTTCCGTAGGCAACACCGGTGGAATGTAAGCTGATGTTCTTAATGAGAATATGTTGTCCATGTTTCCCTACTGTATTGTGCCGTGTTGTACTAGAGAAATGAGAATGCAGGCTTGGTAAATTTGAAGTATTGTGTCTTTTGTAATGGCATTGTATTTCTCTATCCTTGTTACAAGCCAGGAGATAGCGACTGATACTTGATCAAATCGTCTGTTGATATCGAAGGAAAACTTATGATTAAGTTAGGGCCAAGTGACGTACAATTGTTGTACCGGATGAGAGTTTGCTCACTAATGTTAATAGTGGGGCCTTTGTTAACATCTTCCAACATGACTTCCCTTATAGAAATGTTGATAGAGAAATTGAGCTCTTTGAACGCCCTTCATAACTGATCAATGTGTAGATCTCTCTCTGCGTGATGTTGTCTCTGTATGCTTATCTTATCTCTGTATGTAGTTACTAGCTGTTGTCTCTGTATGTTGATCTTATATCTGTATGTAGTTACTAGCTGTTGTCTCTGTATGTTGATCTTATCTCTGTATGTAGTTACTAACTGTTTTCTCTGTATGTTGATGTTATCTCTGTATGTAGTTACTAGCTGTTGTCTCTGTATGTTGATCTTATCTCTGTATGTAGTTACTAACTGTTTTTTTCTGTATGTTGATCTTATCCCTGTATGTAGTTACTAGCTGTTGTCTCTGTATGTTGATCTTATATCTGTATGTAGTTACTAGCTGTTGTCTCTGTATGTTGATCTTATATCTGTATGTAGTTACTAACTGTTGTCTCTGTATGCTTATCTTATCTCTGTATGTAGTTACTAACTGTTTTTTCTATATGCTTATCTTATCTCTGTATGTAGTTACTAACTGTTTTTTCTGTATGCTTATCTTATCTCTGTATGTAGTTACTAACTGTTTTCTCTGTATGTTGATCTTATCTCTGTATGTATTTACTAGCTGTTGTCTCTGTATGTTGATCTTATCTCTGTATGTAGTTACTAACTGTTTTTTCTGTATGCTTATCTTATCTCTGTATGTAGTTACTAACTGTTGTCTCTGTATGTTGATCTTATCTCTGTATGTAGTTACTAGCTGTTGTCTCTGTATGTTGATCTTATCTCTGTATGTAGTTACTAACTGTTTTCTCTGTATGTTGATCTTATCTCTGTATGTAGTTACTAACTGTTGTCTCTGTATGTTGATCTTATCTCTGTATGTAGTTACTAACTGTTTTCTCTGTATGTTGATCTTATATCTGTATGTAGTTACTAGCTGTTGTCTCTGTATGTTGATCTTATCTCTGTATGTAGTTACTAACTGTTTTCTCTGTATGTTGATCTTATATCTGTATGTAGTTACTAACTGTTTTCTCTGTATGCTTATCTTATCTCTGTATGTAGTTACTAACTGTTGTCCCTGTATGTTGATGTTATCTCTGTATGTAGTTACTAACTGTTGTCTCTGTATGTTGATCTTATCTCTGTATGTAGTTACAAGCTGTTGTTTCTGTATGTTGATCTTATCTCTGTATATAGTTACTAAATGGTGTCTCCGTATGTTGATCTTATCTTTCTTTACTGGTAGTTGCTAGGTGTTGTTTCTATATGTTGATCTTTATATTATGTCTGTATGTTGTCTATGCATGTATTTATAGATTTTGTTCATGCATGTAATTCTAGCCTGGTTCGTTTGCATGTCGTTTAAGCTTTGTCTCCGCAAGTAGTTCAAAAATGATTCTATCTTTCTCATTTACCTCATTTTGCTATAAATTATGTTTCTTATGATCACCTCAAAAAAAAACGTCATTTCGTGTTTGACCTGACATAGTTTGACAATGTATGGCACTGGCAACATAATGTGCATATAACATTGTGCTTTGGACGTGACTTTTTGATGACATACACTGTCTCAGATTGTACAAGAGCTCCAATATTGTATTTTCCTTACAGCATACATACCGATGAACATTTCTGGATAAGCGGCCGAGCACAAATGGATGGAAACTCGCGTGCTAAGACGCCGGTTCAAGTCTCGTACTTTACTTTTACCTTTACTTTAAAATAGATACCGATTTCATTGTACCTTTACTTTAAGCATTTTCAGATATTGATTCTTAAATATTGCAGATCTGTTCATTTGCCATTTACATTTCTGAACATTGTACAGTTATTATATTTTCTTTTATAGTAGTTTATCTACTATCAACTCTAGATTATCTGCAATAAATTATTCCTTAAAATTACTTTTATTTTTGGAATTTGTATTGTGCCATTTATAGTTAATGCTGGTAACTTTTTTTTTCGAGTTAAATAAAAACAAGCACATATAATTCGTGATCTGTCTTGACAGTGTACAGATAGAGTGACCTCTACTGACACGCCAGGGTTAGGGGTTGTTTTATCAGCCATCACGAAATCATTTAACACAGAAATGATGACGCCACTGATGGGCCAGCACAAGCAAGATAAGACGGTGCAGATCATCTAACTCAGTTGAGTAGGCGAGCAACTTACGGGAGGAATCTTCGAACGAAATATGCAGGAAGTAATAACACTCCCCCACCTTTCCATCTTTGTGAAGCGACAGTATTGCTACCAATGATAAAATGAAGGTCCTAAATATGGCAGCACAGAGCAGTGAGCATCCCGCTGCCGCATTTCTAGTGTTCAATTGTCTGCTCTACTTAAAGCAGGCATCAACAACTTCCACTTCGTTTTATTATTTCAAATAATCTATGATAAAAAACAATTTGCAGCTTGTCGACAAATATTTTTTTTTCGGGTAGAGCATATGTGTCACTGGGAGCCGCAATAGCTCAGTGGTTAGTGAACTGTACTACAAAGGACTAGATGTAGGGTTCAATCCCAACCGACGACTTCCGGTTCACCCAGCCTTTAATGGGTACCGGATTTTTTTTCTGGGAAGGTAAAGCGTCACGAGCGTAAAACCGACCACATTACCCCAAAAATCATGTGCCGAGGGTCTTAAAAATGTATGGTCACTGACACCATATTCCCCATACGACACTTGGCGTGACGGGGGTATTTTACTTTTACTATTTTTATATATATGTCACTATAGCAAGTGAACCATTCCTCGGAATTTTTTTTTTTTTTTTTTTGTGTGTGGTGTCATTCACTTTCACACAGAGATTTTGCCATCACTAAATCTTTCACTAATGTAATTAGACTATGTCACTCAATCTTTAACTACAGTAATTAGACTGTCACTAAATCTTTAACTATAGTAACTGGACTATCACACTAAATCTTTAACTACAGTAACTGGACTATGTCACTAAATCTTTAACTACAGTAACTGGACTATGTCACTAAATCTTTAACTACAGTAATTGTACTGTCACTAAATCTTTAACTACAGTAACTGGACTATGCCACTACTTTTTGTTATTGTTATGGAAGGCCCCGGTATCACTGCAAACGAATTAAAATCCATAATTGCTCAACCGCCCGTGCCAGTGAAATCATGCGAATTACAAACTCATCTCCTAAACAAAGAAAGGTAGCTGTAGACCCCATCATAGCAGTCTCAGCACACGCCAAAAGACATAAGGCGAAACCGCGAAACTGATCCTTGTCATACGATATCACCCTTCATCTTAAACAATCGGAATATCGAAACACGATCAAAACGGATGAAACACACAGCTCACGGTGTGCACAGAGCACTTAACTCAGTAGCTCCAGCAACAAGTCGATCTTGAAATATGAGGAAGCTTCAACAAGGAACACTTTCATACATAGCCTTTAATGGTTACTGCCACCTATCCACCATATTGACCGGAAGTTCACGTCCCCCTGAAAATGATCTTCCTATTTTTTAAAAATGTATAACGCTTGATGATGTTAGGATATCGTTTTCGATCCCAAATCCAAACACAAGAAAAACAGTTAGTCGTTGGAGTATCCCCGTGGCACATCATACAACAGACCGTAAGATCTTCCTGCAATGTCAACATAAGCGTACGGCCGGTCTAGGGATATACGATGAACCATTAGTTTGAAGTTGCACACACAACAAAGGCTGTGCCCATATATTCCCGCATACTCTAGTGAATGCAGCCTACAACGAACGAAACACTGCAAAATCCCTAAAGTGAAAATTTAGGTTGATTTGGCAGAGTCCACATTAATGAGTTGTAACATGTCAATCATTTGTGTCAAACAATTCCAACGTCAAACAGCCTTGGAACAGCTCTCCATGTGTTGACGCAAAAGGCATATCAATTCTAGATGGTGGAAGGTCGCATTCACAACACTTGACTTGTCAAAACAGAATATTTCCGTGTGTACGACACCGCATCATCGGCGCAGACTTGTTAAGTAAAACATCAGACTGACTTTAACGCAGAAAAGTGCATTGGAGAGCCGAAATTAATCAGTCCCCAAATGCATTTCTTGCAGCGGTCGAGAGAACATGAACGTCGTTCCACAATCTTGGAAACGGAAGTCCATGTTACTTAATCTGTAACTACAGTAACTGGACTATGCCACTAAATCTTTAACTACAGTAATTGGACTATGCCACTAAATCTGTAACTACAGTAACTGAACTATCCCACTAAATCTTTAACTACAGTAACTGGACTATGCCACTAAATCTTTAACTACAGTAACTGGATTATGCCACTAAATCTTTAACTACAGTAACTGGACTATCCCACTAAATCTTTAACTACAGTAACTGGACTATCCCACTAAATCTTTAACTACAGTAACTGGACTATGCCACTAAATCTTTTACTAAAGTAACTCGACTATGCCACTAAATCTTTAACTACAGTAACTGGATTATGCCACTAAATCTGTAACTATAGTAATTGGACTATGCCACTAAATCTTTAACTACAGTAACTGGACTATGCCACTAAATCTTTAACTACAGTAACTGGACTATGCTACTAAATCTTCAACTACAGTAACTGGACTATGCCACTAAATCTTTTACTAAAGTAACTCGACTATGCCACTAAATCTTTAACTACAGTAACTGGATTATGCCACTAAATCTGTAACTATAGTAATTGGACTATGCCACTAAATCTTTAACTACAGTAACTGGACTATGCCACTAAATCTTTAACTACAGTAACTGGACTATGCCACTAAATCTTTAACTACAGTAACTGGACATATTTCTCTAATTCTCATAGTTTATTTCATCATGTTCACTTACCAAAAGGGAACTGTTGTATCCTTCCAAGCTCTAGTTATTCTCTCAGAGTAGAAATGTATTGACAAATATAAGTAGCTTGGACACAACTGATTCCACATTTTTGTAACAGCATTGAACATTCATGTCATTCGGATTGCAAATAATGTCTCCAAGGAAGGCAGAGGCCAGTGAATGGAGGTTTATTCAACCACTAAATCTCCTTGTTATTCTCTCAGTTTTGTCTAACCACTAAATCTCCTTGTTATTCTCTCAGTTTTGTCTAACCACTAAATCTCCTGTTATTCTCTCAGTTTTGTCTAACCATTAAATCTCCTGTTATTCTCTCAGTTTTGTCTAACCACTAAATCTCCTTGTTATTCTCTCAGTTTTGTCTAACCACTAAATCTCCTGTTATTCTCTCAGTTTTGTCTAACCATTAAATCTCCTGTTATTCTCTCAGTTTTGTCTAACCACTAAATCTCCTTGTTATTCTCTCAGTTTTGTCTAACAACTAAATCTCCTGTTATTCTCTCAGTTTTGTCTAACCACTAAATCTCCTTGTTATTCTCTCAGTTTTGTCTTAAAAATTTTTGTAACAAATTGTTGTACCTTGTAAATGTTACCTTCAACTCCTGGTTTCTTCACTTCATCTTCATAATTATATACACATGTTTTGTTGTTAAAGTGTTTGCTTGTTATGTATTTAAGGAGTGTTTCTATATATATATATATATATATATATATATATATATATCTTTGTTTATGTGTGTGCGTTTATTAGGTGGATGTAATGCGTGTGTGTATACATACATAATTTGTCAGTTCGTTAATGGCTTGTAGATGTTTCGATTACATTAAACAGATTCCGTTCGTGTGAGCCGCTTCACGTGTGTTACATTCTCACTTAGTGCTATCCTTATATTACTAGCATTCTCTATTTTTAGTGAGATGCCTTCAACTGCTTTCTTACAAATAATCAGTGTGCACGTATTATATCAAAGAAGAAAGAAGAAAGAGATGATATCTTATTATAAGTGTAAATATGTTCTAGCACCCGTCCAATATTGAGTCCGTAGGCTGTGCCTATGAAATGAAAGGGAAGTGTTATCAAACATCAAAAGATGCACTTTTAAGATAATAATGAAGTGCAGGATAAATTGAGTACAGCTGATGAGGCGTAGCGGTGAGTTAGGAAGGTGATTTGGGTTGGAAAATAGCTCCAGTGAGACGTGATGAGAAAACACAGCTGATAAGTTCAAGTGTCAATCATTGGAGGGCGATACATGTCTACTAGCTCTCATTTGTACAGCTTATTTAGTCAGATATTGTAGAAAAGGGCGATGCATGTCTATAAGCTCTCATTTGTAGAGCTTATTTAGTCAGATATTGTAGAAAAGGGCGATGCATTTCTATAAGCTCTCATTTGTACAGCTTATTTAGTCAGATATTGTAGAAAAGGGCGATGCATGTCTATAAGCTCTCATTTGTAGAGCTTATTTAGTCAGATATTGTGGAAAAGGGCGATGCATGTCTATAAGCTCTCATTTGTAGAGCTTATTTAGTCAGATATTGTGGAAAAGGGCGATACATGTCTATAAGCTCTCATTTGTACAGCTTATTTAGTCAGATATTGTAGAAAAGGGCGATGCATGTCTATAAGCTCTCATTTGTAGAGCTTATTTAGTCAGATATTGTAGAAAAGGGCGATGCATGTCTATAAGCTCTCATTTGTACAGCTTATTTAGTCAGATATTGTGGAAAAGGGCGATGCATGTCTATAAGTTCTCATTTGTAGAGCTTATTTAGTCAGATATTGTGGAAAAGGGCGATACATGTCTATAAGCTCTAATTTGTAGAGCTTATTTAGTCAGATATTGTGGAAAAGGGCGATACATGTCTATAAGCTCTCATTTGTAGAGCTTATTTAGTCAGATATTGTGGAAAAGGGCGATGCATGTCTATAAGCTCTCATTTGTACAGCTTATTTAGTCAGATATTGTGGAAAAGGGCGATGCATATCTATAAGCTCTCATTTGTAGAGCTTATTTAGTCAGATATTGTGGAAAAGGGCGATACATGGCTATAAGCTCTCATTTGTCCAGCTTATTTAGTCAGATATTGTGGAAAAGGGCGATGCATGTCTATAAGCTCTCGTTTTGTAGAGCTTATTTAGTCAGATATTGTAGGAAAGGGCGATACATGTCTATAAGCTCTCATTTGTAGAGCTTATTTAGTCAGATATTGTGGAAAAGGGCGATACATGTCTATAAGCTCTCATTTGTAGAACTTATTTAGTCAGATATTGTAGAAAAGGGCGATACATGTCTATAAGCTCTCATTTGTACAGCTTATTTAGTCAGATATTGTAGAAAAGGGCGATACATGTCTATAAGCTCTCATTTGTAGAGCTTATTTAGTCAGATATTGTAGAAAAGGGCGATGCATGTCTATAAGCTCTCATTTGTAGAGCTTATTTAGTCAGATATTGTGGAAAAGGGCGATACATGTCTATAAGCTCTCATTTGTACAGCTTATTTAGTCAGATATTGTGGAAAAGGGCGATACATGTCTATAACCTCTCATTTGTCCAGCTTATTTAGTCAGATATTGTGGAAAAGGGCGATGCATGTCTATAAGCTCTTATTTGTAGAACTTATTTAGACAGATATTGTGGAAAAGGGCGATACATGTCTATAAGCTCTCATTTGTAGAGCTTATTTAGTCAGATATTGTGGAAAAGGGCGATACATGTCTATAAGCTCTTATTTGTACAGCTTATTTAGTCAGATATTGTGGAAAAGGGCGATACATGTCTATAAGCTCTCATTTGTACAGCTTATTTAGTCAGATATTGTGGAAAAGGGCGATGCATGTCTATAAGCTCTTATTTGTAGAGCTTATTTAGTCAGATATTGTGGAAAAGGGCGATACATGTCTATAAGCTCTCATTTGTAGAGCTTATTTAGTCAGATATTGTGGAAAAGGGCGATGCATGTCTACTAGCTCTCATTTGTACAGCTTATTTAGTCAGATATTGTTGAAAAGGGCGATACATGTCTATAAGCTCTCATTTGTAGAGCTTATTTAGTCAGATATTGTAGAAAAGGGCGATACATGTCTATAAGCTCTCATTTGTACAGCTTATTTAGTCAGATATTGTAGAAAAGGGCGATACATGTCTATAAGCTCTCATTTGTAGAGCTTATTTAGTCAGATATTGTAGAAAAGGGCGATGCATGTCTATAAGCTCTCATTTGTAGAGCTTATTTAGTCAGATATTGTGGAAAAGGGCGATACATGTCTATAAGCTCTCATTTGTACAGCTTACTTAGTCAGATATTGTGGAAAAGGGCGATACATGTCTATAACCTCTCATTTGTCCAGCTTATTTAGTCAGATATTGTGGAAAAGGGCGATGCATGTCTATAAGCTCTTATTTGTAGAGCTTATTTAGTCAGATATTGTGGAAAAGGGCGATACATGTCTATAAGCTCTCATTTGTAGAGCTTATTTAGTCAGATATTGTGGAAAAGGGCGATACATGTCTATAAGCTCTTATTTGTACAGCTTATTTAGTCAGATATTGTGGAAAAGGGCGATACATGTCTATAAGCTCTCATTTGTACAGCTTATTTAGTCAGATATTGTGGAAAAGGGCGATGCATGTCTATAAGCTCTTATTTGTAGAGCTTATTTAGTCAGATATTGTGGAAAAGGGCGATACATGTCTATAAGCTCTCATTTGTAGAGCTTATTTAGTCAGATATTGTGGAAAAGGGCGATGCATGTCTACTAGCTCTCATTTGTACAGCTTATTTAGTCAGATATTGTTGAAAAGGGCGATACATGTCTATAAGCTCTCATTTATACAGCTTATTTAGTCAGATATTGTAGAAAAGGGCGATACATGTCTATAAGCTCTCATTTGTACAGCTTATTTAGTCAGATATTGTGGAAAAGGGCGATGCATGTCTATAAGCTCTTATTTGTAGAGCTTATTTAGTCAGATATTGTGGAAAAGGGCGGTACATGTCTATAAGCTCTCATTTGTAGAGCTTATTTAGTCAGATATTGTGGAAAAGGGCGATGCATGTCTACTAGCTCTCATTTGTACAGCTTATTTAGTCAGATATTGTTGAAAAGGGCGATACATGTCTATAAGCTCTCATTTATACAGCTTATTTAGTCAGATATTGTAGAAAAGGGCGATACATGTCTATAAGCTCTCATTTGTACAGCTTATTTAGTCAGATATTGTGGAAAAGGGCGATGCATATCTATAAGCTCTCATTTGTAGAGCTTATTTAGTCAGATATTGTGGAAAGGGGCGATACATGGCTATAAGCTCTCATTTGTCCAGCTTATTTAGTCAGATATTGTGGAAAAGGGCGATGCATGTCTATAAGCTCTCGTTTTGTAGAGCTTATTTAGTCAGATATTGTAGGAAAGGGCGATACATGTCTATAAGCTCTCATTTGTAGAGCTTATTTAGTCAGATATTGTGGAAAAGGGCGATACATGTCTATAAGCTCTCATTTGTAGAGCTTATTTAGTCAGATATTGTAGAAAAGGGCGATACATGTCTATAAGCTCTCATTTGTACAGCTTATTTAGTCAGATATTGTAGAAAAGGGCGATACATGTCTATAAGCTCTCATTTGTAGAGCTTATTTAGTCAGATATTGTAGAAAAGGGCGATGCATGTCTATAAGCTCTCATTTGTAGAGCTTATTTAGTCAGATATTGTGGAAAAGGGCGATACATGTCTATAAGCTCTCATTTGTACAGCTTATTTAGTCAGATATTGTGGAAAAGGGCGATACATGTCTATAACCTCTCATTTGTCCAGCTTATTTAGTCAGATATTGTGGAAAAGGGCGATGCATGTCTATAAGCTCTTATTTGTAGAACTTATTTAGACAGATATTGTGGAAAAGGGCGATACATGTCTATAAGCTCTCATTTGTAGAGCTTATTTAGTCAGATATTGTGGAAAAGGGCGATACATGTCTATAAGCTCTCATTTGTACAGCTTATTTAATCAGTTATTGGGAATGTTTCAACAAATAAAACAGGGTGTTAGACAAGGCTGTGTGCTGTCACCAGATTTGTTTAATATTGATAGTGAGATTATTTTAAGATCCATAAGGGACATCCTGGAATAACAATTGGAGGTCATAATATAAATAATCTAAGGTATGCTGATGATACAGTCTTAATCGCTAAAAGTGGAAATGAGTTACAAGAGATGTTGGACATTTTAGTGAAGGAAAACAAAAATAAAGGACTCAGCCTTAATAGCAAAAAGACAGAAGTAATGGTAACAACAAAGAAAAAGACATCACCTCAGTGCAGAATAAAGACAAGTGGAACAATATTAAAACAGGTAAATGAATTTGAATATTTGGGAATTTTGTTAACCTCAGAAGGAAGATGTACAAAAGAGGTGAGATGCAGAATGGCTCTGACAAAAGCAGCTTTCCAAAAAATGAGGAAGATACTATGCAATCCATTTTAGACAATAGAAACAAGAAAAAGAGTTCTTAAACGTTATCTAGAGCCAGTCTTAACATATGGATGCGAATCATGGACAATAGAACAACAGACAAGAAAATCACCGGAGTCTGTAGAAATGTGGTTTTACAGAAGAATGTTGAGAGTACCATGAACAGCTAAGAAGAGTAATGAAAAAGTTCTGAAAGAGGTCAAAGCAAAACGAGAACTAATTTCCAATATTAGGAAGAGACAATCATCATTTTATGGCCATGTAATGAAAAGATGTATTTTATCGCCCTTGTTATTTGGAATTGTTATGGACTTCATAATGAAGAAATGCTGCACTGGTAATAAAGGCATCGAATGGATACAAGGAGACCATTTGGAGGACCTCGACTTTGCTGATGACATAGTTCTCATCAGCAGTCAGATAAAAACGATGCAGGAAAACACAAATGAACTATCATCAATAGCCAGCAAAATTGGGCTTGAGATCGATCATGAAAAGACTAAAGTCATGAAAAGTTTAATTCCAACAAGTGACAAAATATACATGGAAAACAAACCAGTAGAAGAGATCGATCACTTTATCTATCTTGAAAGTCACATTGATCGAGAAGGGAGTAAAGAAATTAGAATCAGAATGGCTAAAGCAGCAATGTCTTTCAGAAGCCTTGAAAAGTTGTGGAAATCAAAACTCATCAGCACAAACACAAAACTTAGGCTATTCAAATCAAATGTACTATCAACCCTTACGTATGCGTGTGAAAGCTGGAAAACAACAAGAGATATAGAAACAAAGTTGAACGCATTCGAAAATAAATGTCTAAGGAAAATACTTGGTATAGCGTGGAACGAATTCAAAACAAACAAGGAAATTAGAGAAATCGCCAATCAACCACTAATATCTTCAGTAATAAAGAAAAGACGATGGTCATATGTTGGACATGTGATGAGAAGAGATAATAACCGAATAGCAAAGCAAGCCCTCAGATGGGAAACAACAGGTAAAAGAAAAAGAGGAAGACCCAGGGAGACACCGAGAAGAACATTGATGAGAGAGGCAAGAGCAGCAGGAATCGGCTCCCTCAATGAGATAGAACTGCTTGCACAGAACAGAGACAGATGGCGAGATTTGATAAAATATCTTTAAAAGAAAACTGCTAGAACAAAAAATTCATATAGGAGAAGGTGTATCTTGGTCTACACCCTATGGGCCGGTTACGGCTCGAAAGGTCAATAGATAGATAGAATGGAAAGAGAACAACTGGAATATATTGTATCAACTGGAAAAATTGAGAGACGAAGAGATAGAGGGAAGCAAAGAGAAAAAATAACAGACAGCTTAAGAGAATGGCTTGGCAGAAGGTCAACAACAGAAATGATAAATAGCTACCGAGATCGAAAATTGTGGAGAGACATGATCACCTACGCCAGTAGGCAGGGTACTTGATGATGATGATAATAGGTCTTGTAGTGGTAATATGCCAGGTCGTTAAGTGAAGTATACAAGGTCCTTTAGTGGCAGTATACCAGGTCGTGTAGCGGCAGTATAACTGATATTGTAGTGACAGTATATCAGGTCGTGTAGTTACAGTATAGCAGGTCCTATTGTGACAGTATACAAGGTCATGTATTGGCAGTATACCAGGTCGTGTAGTGACAGTATACCAGGTATTATAGTGACAGTATACCAGGTCGTGTAGTGACAGTATACCAGGTCGTGTAATGACAGTATACCGGGTCGTGTAATGACAGTATACCAGGTCGTGTAGTGACATTATAGCAGGTCATGTAGTGACAGTATACCAGGTCGTGTAATGACAGTATACCGGGTCGTGTAATGACAGTATACCAGGTCGTGTAATGACAGTATACCAGGTCATGTAGTGACAGTATACCAGGTCGTGTAATGACAGTATAGAAGGAGAAATTTTTTCAATCCATGAGCTATTAACTCGTTCTTTCCAAGTACACAATTTAATTCCCTAAATTCCAAGATTTGGCACTAGCCAGTTTATGGAGTAAGCGTGGGGTCTAGCACACATTGACGCTCTAGTTTGTCCAACAAATGCTTTCCTTGCACAGTGACGTGGGATATGTGATGAAGAACCGGGCCTTCCTCGCCTTGGCATGGGAGACACTGCTTGCTGTGACTAATGTAAATCGTATCTTATGTTTACTACTTTAATGAAAGTGATCATTTTCTATTGTATCTGGTAATTGAATGCAAGTGGCCAGTTACTATACACGTGATGTGGCAAGTGAACTTGAGTAAGCAGCTATTTTGTTTGTATTGATGAATGTAAGTGACCCGTTATTGTAAATACATATATGATGATTAAAAGTAAATTAAGCTTCCAATAATGTGAAAGTTATCACGTGATCAGTGGGACGCACTTTTTCCTGATACAATTTTTCATGCCAGACGGCCGTGCTTGTATTCATAGGTTGACGATCTTTTCTCCCTCCTTCTCTCTCTCTCTCTCTCTCTTTGAGTTCATTACATTCATACACCATACCCTAACACTATCAGTTGTTATCACACGTGCACACACGCCGGAAGCAGACATTGTCTGCAACGTCAACAACAAGTTTCTCACTCGCAATCCCGCATCACATGTGAACTAATGCACAAATCATGTAGCCCATGACGAGCACGCCCTATCACGTGTCTGCCTCATTTGTACAGTCACACATGTGTTTGTGTATTCATGATTACCACACACCTAAATTCATCTTATGAATCCATGCAATTACTTTAACACAAACTGTCCAGTAGAATACGCTCAGTAACTCACCCCGTTATGAAAAATGGCATAATCAACAACTCATAAAATTCACATCAAAAGAAAATCAAGAAACCTCTAAATTATCCATCAGGAAAGATGTAACCACTCATAAACCATCAAATAGCTTGAACCTTAGGGGGCCTCGGTAGCCAAGTTGGAAAACCATGAAACTGGGCTGCCTACGTTGGGACAAACCGTATTCGATTCCTGATGGAAGCAGTGTGAGTTATACTTGTGGTTGGGAAAAAAAAACCCGCGGTCAGAAATGGGTACCAGAGTAGTACTCTGGGAAGGTTAGGAATGCCTCCTCGCATCGTGAGTTTCGATGGTTGAAGCGACACTACCCAAAAGTCTCCGAAAACTTCAGGATAGACAGACGAGCACATATGGGCGGAAACTGGCGTGCTAAGACGCCGATTGAAGTCTCGTACTTGACCTTTACCTTGAACATTAAGTATTTTATTAATTAGAATACATTCATCTCACATTAATTATTGTAGATAAGTATAGTATTCATTCACTTTACGATGTATGCAATTGTAGATTCATTTATTTTCTCATGTGTACATAACCATATTCCATTGAAGGTACAAACTAAGAGACGTTGGTTATCATGCCCCTGCAAAACGTCCATCTTACAAGTTGTCTAACAGTTCCACCATTGATATTTTCCCGTGTCAAAGCATCTAGCACTTTTTACCTCACCTCTATCTCTCCGACCTTCGATTTTCCCTGCTGTTACTAAGTATTCTAACTAGCCTCATCTCAACACAAGCCCCACAAATCAGCATTGTCATTTCCTAATTTGCTTTCTAAACTTCCACGTTTTTGATTTGTTTAAAGTATTTCCTCATTTGATAGTGTGGCTCTCCTCGGTATCTTTAGCATCCTTCTATAACAAAAAATACACACTCGAACAGATTCTGATTGGCTTCCTATATTTCCGCTTACTGTCGCCAATTCGCAACTCTAAAAGCATTACTGCTTCAATATCTCTGATTACTGTCGCTAATTCGCAACTCTAAAAGCATTACTGCTTCAATATCTCTGATTACTGTCGCTAATTCGCAACTCTAAAAGCAATACTGCTTCAATATCTCTGATTACTGTCGCAATACTGCTTCGATATCTCTGATTACTGTCGCTAATTCGCAACTCTAAAAGCATTACTGCATCAATATATCTGTTTACTGTCGCTAATTCGCAACTCTAAAAGCATTACTGCTTCGATATCTCTGATTACTGTCGCTAATTCGCAACTCTAAAATCATTACTGTTTCAATATCTCTGCTTACTGTCGTTAATTCGCAACTCTAAAAGCAATACTGCTTCGATATCTCTGATTACGGTCGCTAATTCGCAACTCTAAAAGCAATACTGCTTCGATATCTCTGATTACGGTCGCTAATTCGCAACTCTAAAAGCAATACTGCTTCGATATCTCTGATTACGGTCGCTAATTCGCAACTCTAAAAGCAATACTGCTTCAATATCTCTGATTACTGTCGCTAATTCGCAACTCTAAAAGCAATACTGCTTCAATATCTCTGATTACTGTCGCTAATTCGCAACTCTAAAAGCATTACAGCTTCGATATCTCTGATTACTGTCGCTAATTCGCAACTCTAAAAGCATTACTGCTTCGATATCTCTGATTACTGTCGCTAATTCGCAACTCTAAAAGCATTATTGCTTCGATATCTCTGATTACTGTCGCTAATTCGCAACTCTAAAAGCATTATTGCTTCGATATCTCTGATTACTGTCGCTAATTCGCAACTCTAAAAGCATGACTGCTTCGATATCTCTGATTACTGTCGCTAATTCGCAACTCTAAAAGCAATACTGCTTCGATATCTCTGATTACTGTCGCTAATTCGCAACTCTAAAAGCATTGAATCAATTCAGGGGAAGAGGTATGTTTACAGCACTCGGAAAAAATGACAAATAATCAACAACAGAAAAAAATATGGACCAAGGCAGGATCGAACCCGTATTCAGTGGCACAGCGCCTTGCCACGAAAAGCCAAACGCTAGGGAACACTGCCACTCAGCTAACTCTAAAAGCATTACTGCTTCAATATCTCTGATTACTGTCGCTAATTCGCAACTCTAAAAGCATTACTGCTTCGATATCTCTGATTACTGTCGCTAATTCGCAACTCTAAAAGCATTACTGCTTCAATATCTCTGATTACTGTCGCTAATTCATAAATCTAAAAGCAAGACTGCTTCGATATAGTACTGTAGCTCTCTTTTTCTAATTTTCAGTGATAATAATGTGGTGCGTGATATATCTTTCTTATTTTAGTATAAATATTATTGGATTGCGAGATTCCTCTTTTAACCATAGTTAGACTTACTATATTATGATAGTCCATAATCTTTTACACGCACAGAAACACATAGTACACTAACAAACATATTACACTAACAGACAAACATATTACGCTCACAGGCAAACATATCACACTCACAGACAAACATATTACATTCACAGAAAAACATATTACACTCACAGAAAAGCATTGATATTCACAGACAAGTATATTACACTCACAGACAAACATACTACACTCCCGGAGAAACATATTACACTCACAGACAAACATACTACACTCCCGGAGAAACATATTACACTCACAGACAAACATACTACACTCCCGGAGAAACATATTACACTCACAGGCAATCATATGACACTCACAGTCAAACATATACTCACAGACAAACATATTACACTCACAGACAAACATACTACACTCCCGGAGAAACATATTACACTCACAGACAATTAAATTACACTCATGACGTCAGGAATGTGAGGTCAGAGAGCTAAATAAGTTACAGATCGTTACACTAGTTCCCGCGCAAACAATGAGGGTCTGCCCTGTAAAGTACACACACACACACACAAACGTATACACACCGACGTGTTAGACTTAGTCTTCCCTCTGTTACAGAAATCTCCCTGCTATGACCACCATGGGACCATCGTCCTCTTATATTTATCAAGTTCTATGTCATTTATAAATTAATTTAGGAATATGTTTTGTTGCTGCTAGTGATTACAGTTACTTAAACACAAATGCAATGTTTAGCGCGAACTGAGTGCTCGTTAGTGCTGGAACATTCCTAACAAACAGAAGCTATAATCTCACGCACCACGTAGCCTCCACAACAGACGCGCATGCAACCCAAATATCCAAAGGTAAAGTCTAAGCATGTTTCCATACAAATGTCAATCTCTGCAGTAAAATGACATTCCATACAGCCTATTTTCAACTTTCGATACCTCTTTTTTAATGCTTCGCTCCTTCATTTTCTTTCAAACTGTCACCGGCTGAAAAGCCTATTCACACACAATAACTTTGGTATAACTACCTTGGCCCCTGAAACAGCAGAAATCTGAAAAGTTGCTTTACTCTGCCCACATTTGGTGTGTCTCAGGGGCTCTTAATCTCTGATCTGATGATCTCAACGTTTCTCCTACTACCTTAGAGTGTGTTCTCAACATGACAAGTAGATATACTATAAAGACTGACTATCTGACGATCTCAACGTTTCTCCTACTACCTTAGAGTGTGTTCTCAACATGACAAATAGATATACTATATAGACTGACTATCTGACGATCTCAACATTTCTACTACTACCTTAGAGTATGTTCTCAACATAACAAGTAGATATACTTTAAAGACTGACTATCTGACGATCTCAACGTTTCTCCTACTACCTTAGAGTGTGTTCTCAACATGACATGTAGATATACTATAAAGACTGACTTTCTGACGATCTCAACGTTTCTCCTACTACCTTAGAGTATGGTCTCAACATGACAAGTAGATATACTTTAAAGACTGACTATCTGACGATCTCAACGTTTCTCCTACTACCTTAGAGTGTGTTCTCAACATGACAAATAGATATACTATAAAGACTGACTATCTGACGATCTCAACGTTTCTACTACTACCTTAGAGTATGTTCTTAACATAACAAGTAGATATACTATAAAGACTGACTATCTGACGATCTCAACGTTTCTACTACTACCTTAGAGTGTGTTCTCAACATGACAAGTAGATATACTATAAAGACTGAATATCTGACGATCTCAACGTTTCTACTACTACTTTAGAGTGTGTTCTCAACATGACAAGTAGATATACTATAAAGACTAAATATCGGGGGGGGGGGGGGAACAAGCTAACCAACTTAGCTGTCCTGCAACATGCAAAGACCCTAACAATCATGTCAATCTCCTGCAACATGTAAAAGCCATAACAATCATGTCAATCTCCTGCAACATGCAAAGACCATAACAATCATGTCAATCTCCTGCAACATGCAAAGACCCTAACAATCATGCCAATCTCCTGCAACATGCAAAGACCCTAACAATCATGTCAATCTCCTGCAACATGCAAAGACCCTAACAATCATGTCAATCTCCTGCAACATGCAAAGACCCTAACAATTATGTCAATCTCCTGCAACATGCAAAGACCCTAACAATCATGTCAATCTCCTGCAACATGCAAAGACCCTAACAATCATGTCAATCTCCTGCAACATGCAAAGACCCTAACAATCATGTCAATCTCCTGCAACATGCAAAGACCCTAACAATCATGTCAATCTCCTGCAACATGCAAAGACCCTAACAATTATGTCAATCTCCTGCAACATGCAAAGACCCTAACAATCATGTCAATCTCCTGCAACATGCAAAGACCCTAACAATCATGTCAATCTCCTGCAACATACAAAGACCCTAACAATCATGTCAATGCTCAGAAGCCCACATTTTTAGATGACCGGGGCACGTCCCGCGAATGGAAGAAAACCGCTTCCCTAAGCAAATACTATATGGTGTACTCATACACGGAAAGAGACAAATCAGCAGACAAAACTACGATATAGAGATTTCTGTAAATCATTTCTGAATGTCTTCTCCATCTATAAGAATGACTGGGAACATCTGGCAAGTGATCGCACATCATGGAGAGCCTGTATAAAAAAATGACATAACATCACTTGAGGCTGTACATTGGCAAAACATGGAAGAGAAAAAAACTCACGAAAAAAGTATGGAAAACCCTATGGATCAGTGGGCCTGATTTGTTCATTCTGTTGTCGAGTGTGTTTTTCAAACTTTGATAGAATTAGCCATGAGAGAAGCTGTTCGAGAAAAACAAAACCTCCAAAAAAATACACAATAGCCTGGACTAAACCGTCCGACATATATATATATATATATATATATATATATATATATATATATATATATATGTGTGTGTGTGTGTGTGTGTGTGTGTGTGTCTTGCCTTTGTTATTGCAGCTCTTTATTCGATAACTTTCTAGCACAAACGTTTGACTGGACTGAGTAATGGTTTCATAAAAAATGTCAGAGTTTTACTGATGTCTGGGTTGTGTCGCGTTTAAAGTGAAAGAAATGTTGCATCTTCTGTCAACGTGTCACTATCTTGTGTGGAGGACTTCGTTGGTTTAACTGTCAAGTCACACAGATGAAACAACGTTCATAGATGTCAAGTCACACACAGGAAACAACGTTCATAAATGTCAAGTCACACACAGGAAACAACGTTCATAAATGTCAAGTCACACACAGGAAACAACGTTCATAGATTCCTTCGTCACTCCGTCATCATCAATATTTCCATATTGAGCCATCACAAGGTGAATCACTTTCGTTTCTTTGAGCCATCACAAGGTGAATCACTTTCGTTTCTTTTCTTCAAAATCCTCAGAGACCTCAGGGACATAAAAAAGTAATATTGGAATAACCTCAAATTAGTTGTAACATCGCGATCCAATGGCGCTCTGTTTCTCAACTAATACCAGAATGTGGGGAAACACTCACAGTTGAGCTGACGCCATATGTTGCACAAATGTGGGGAAACACTGGCAGTTGAGCTGACGCCATATGTTGCACAAATGTGGGGAAACACTGGCAGTTGAGCTGACGCCATATGTTGCACAAATGTGGGGAAACACTCGCAGTTGAGCTGACGCCATATGTTGCACAAATGTGGGGAAACACTGGCAGTTGAGCTGACGCCATATGTTGCACAAATGTGGGGAAACACTGGCAGTTGAGCTGACGCCATATGTTGCACAAATGTGGGGAAACACTCGCAGTTGAGCTGACGCCATATGTTGCACAAATGTGGGGAAACACTCACAGTTGAGCTGACGCCATATGTTGCACAAATGTGGGGAAACACTCGCAGTTGAGCTGACGCCATATGTTGCACAAATGTGGGGAAACACTCACAGTTGAGCTGACGCCATATGTTGCACAAATGTGGGGAAACACTGGCAGTTGAGCTGACGCCATATGTTGCACAAATGTGGGGAAACACTGGCAGTTGAGCTGACGCCATATGTTGCACAAATGTGGGAAATTACTGGCAGTTGAGCTGACACCACACGCTGCAAAAATGTGGGGAAACACTGACAGTTGAGCTGACACCACATGGTGCACAAATGGTTGGAAACACTGACAGTTGAGCTGACATCACATGGTGCACAAATGTGGGGAAACACTCACAGTTGAGCTGACGCCATATGTTGCACAAATGTGGGGAAACACTCACAGTTGAGCTGACGCCATATGTTGCACAAATGTGGGGAAACACTGGCAGTTGAGCTGACGCCATATGTTGCACAAATGTGGGGAAACACTGGCAGTTGAGCTGACGCCATATGTTGCACAAATGTGGGGAAACACTGGCAGTTGAGCTGACACCACACGCTGCAAAAATGTGGGGAAACACTGACAGTTGAGCTGACACCACATGGTGCACAAATGGTTGGAAACACTGACAGTTGAGCTGACACCACATGGTGCACAAATGTGGGGAAACACTGACAGTCGAGCTGACACCACACGCTGCAAAAATGTGGGGAACACTGACAGTTGAGCTAACACCACACGCTGCAAAAATGTGGGGAATCATTGACAATTGGCCTAATACCACACCCTTCAAAAATGTGGAGAAACACTGACGGTTGAGCTAACACCACACGCTGCAAAAATGTGGGGAAACACTGACAGTTGAGTTGACACCACACGCTGCACAAATGTGGGGAAACACTGACAGTTGAGCTAGCTACACGTTGCACAAATGTGGGGAAACACTGACAGACAGTTGAGCTGACACCACACGCTGCACAAATGTGGGGAAACACTGACAATTGAGCTGACACCACACGCTGTACAAATGTGGGGAAACACTGACAGTTGAGCTGACACCACACGCTGCAAAAATGTGGAGAAACACTGACAGTTGAGCTGACACCACACGCTGGACAAATGTGGGGAAACACTGACAGTTGAGCTGACACCACACGCTGCACAAATGTGGGGAAACACTGACAGTTGAGCTGATACCACACGCTGCACAAATGTGGGGAAACACTGACAGTTGAGCTGACACCACACGCTGCACAAATGTGGGGAAACACTGACAGTTGAGCTAACACCACACGCTGCAAAAATGTGGGGAAACACTGACGGTTGAGCTGACAACACACGCTGCACAAATGTGGGGAAACACTGACACTTGAGCTGACACCACACGCTGCGCAAATGTGGGGAAACACTGACAGTTGAGCTCACACCACACGCTGCACAAATGAGAACTTCTGCACTAAAACCGAGAAAGCCAACACTTCTATTTTAACCAAATCAAAATGTCAAATTAGGAACTCGAAGATTTGTCACCCACAAATGTCAAGAAACAATGTTTAGATTTGTCCACTTGCTCACGGAAGGATGATCATCAGAAAGAAGTAATCAAACTGTGGCACGATATATTTTTAATGATTTCATCTTATTTTTTCTATGGCTCATACAACAGCTGATGAGCTATTTAAGAACATCGCGTGACGTGTAACGGTTGAAATGAGCTCACAATTGGAAGGTTTCCTTGACTACTAATGTCTGATGTTGTTGCGGTGTACACAGAGAAGCGTTGTATGAAATGGTCCGGACGATGTAGAAGCTAAGAACCGCTGGAGTAGATAAGAGTTGTGCACATTCTAGCTGCAGCAGCCGTGAACAAAAGATACATCCGACATAGAAGCAACGCCCTGTCTGGGGAACACAACCATATTCGTTTATTTCTAAGTGCAGGTAACCTTTTATTTGCAACGGTTCCAATTGAGCTGGTTCCCATTAGCGTCGACTTTGAAACCAGGCCAATAACTACTGTTTATGAACTGCTTATATTGTATCTGTGTGTACAATGTTAGCACAGAGATGTCTTGCCTTCTGGTTTCTGCCAGTTTGTCTTTCATTCTTTGGATTAAGGGGGGGGGGGGTTTCTCTGTTTCTTTGATAATTTGTTGCGAGTTAGTTTTCCAAGGCCTGCAGACATGCTGTTACAATTGAAGATGTCTATTAGGATTTTATTGCTTCTTGATTTTTTTTAATATTCGTAATCATTTCACTCGTTTGTGATTTCAAAGAGTCTGTGAAAGAAAAATTGTAAGAACCTAGCGGTCACCACTAGATAAGGTCAAAACAATTCATATCCTGCATCAGATAGACTAATATTAATATATACATATATACATATAATATATGTTCCAACTCTAGTGCAATCATCTCTACATGCATGTTACAACTCTAGTGTCATCATCTCTACATGCATGTTCCCACTCTAGTGTCATCATCTCTACATGCATGTTACAACTCTAGTGACATCATCTCTACATGCATGTTCCCACTCTAGTGTCATCATCTCTACATGCATGTTCCCACTCTAGTGTCAACATCTCTACATGCATGTTACAACTCTAGTGACATCATCTCTACATGCATGTTCCCACTCTAGTGTCATCATCTCTACATGCATGTTACAACTCTAGTGTCATCATCTCTACATGCATGTTCCCACTCTAGTGTCATCATCTCTACATGCATGTTACAACTCTAGTGACATCATCTCTACATGCATGTTCCCACTCTAGTGTCATCATCTCTACATGCATGTTGCAACTCTAGTGTCATCATCTCTACATGCATGTTCCCACTCTAGTGTCATCATCTCTACATGCATGTTACAACTCTAGTGACATCATCTCTACATGCATGTTCCCACTCTAGTGTCATCATCTCTACATGCATGTTCCAACTCTAGTGCCATCATCTCTACATGCATGTTCTAACTCTAGTGCCATCATCTCTACATGCATGTTCCCACTCTAGTGCCATCATCTCTACATGCATGTTCCCACTCTAGTGCCATCATCTCTACATGCATGTTCCAACTCTAGTGCCATCATCTCTACATGCATGTTCTAACTCTAGTGCAATCATCTCTACATGCATGTTCCCACTCTAGTGCCATCATCTCTACATGCATGTTCCCACTCTAGTGCCATCATCTCTACATGCATGTTCCCACTCTAGTGTCATCATCTCTACATGCATGTTCTAACTCTAGTGCAATCATCTCTACATGCATGTTCCCACTCTAGTGTCATCATCTCTACATGCATGTTCCCACTCTAGTGCAATCATCTCTACATGCATGTTCCAACTCTAGTGTCATCATCTCTACATGCATGTTACAACTCCAGTGCCATCATCTCTACATACATGTTACAACTCCAGTGCCATCATCTCTACATACATGTTACAACTCCAGTGCCATCATCTCTACATGCATGTTCCAACTCTAGTGCCATCATCTCTACATGCATGTTCCAACTCTAGTGCCATCATCTCTACATGCATGTTACAACTCCAGTGCCATCATCTCTACATACATGTTCCAACTCTAGTGCCATCATCTCTACATGCATGTTACAACTCTAGTGTCATCATCTCTAC